>OU343222.1:70297153-70389243 GCA_910596185.1 Chrysanthemum makinoi | reverse complement strand
TACCTTTCCGCGAAGATGACTTGTTTGGGCGTTTATTGAAAGTGATAAAGACTTGGCTATTTAATTACGGTTGTGATTCTTTCTCGTTTAACCCACAACGTAACTATCACTTCGGTGTCTCACTCAGTTGATAATGTCAAGAGGTTTTGTACATTGGGTACACAGTTTCTTCTTCACAAGGATTAGTACAAGTTTAAGTAAAAAATCTGGGGAATTTCACTTCATGATCAAGTTTGGCATATCGGGTTTACTTCTCCATGTGGTCACTACAATTGCCGACAGAATGCGTGATTGATGTGTTTTCCAAAGTATTTTTTGGATGGTTGATGATTTGGATGATGTTGGATAATGAATCGCTGATGAACCGCTGCATGTTCCCCTAAAACTGATATTCACCGAAACCAAAGTTGTCATAACACATTCAAGCTGACATTGTTTACGGTTTTGTCTTGATTTTGTAAAATCCCGCGAAAGAACCTATTTCTCGGTTTAAATCTTAGACTTGTAAAATCCCGTGACAATGGAAACATCCCGGCTAAAGTTAATGAGCATTTCCGATCTATCTTACGGTTTATTCTTGGTTTTGTAAAATCCTGAAAGAAACTATTTCTGTTTAAACCATAGAAAAAATCCCGTGATGATGGAACCATCCTGGAGAAAGGAAAGTGTATTTCGGGATCTTCTGATGTTGGTGCTACGGTTTCTAATTCGAAGAAGGGATAAAAGGGTGTACTTCATGAATTGGATGTGTGTTTGGATATTCGTCATGGCAGTTTGGTTATTACATGGTTTTACGGGGTTATGTGCTTTTAACCATGGTCGGGATGAAACCATTATCAAAGTTCATTTAAATGTCAAAGAAGGCTAGATTTGAGCAGTTCAGAAGATGTGACAACGGCAAATTCGTTATATTTATTTGAGGTTGAAGTGAAATATCACGGCGAGTGTACTTAGTATCCAAGGTATCGGGATGGTGGATAGATGAAGATTCTTCAAGATCCTTGTTCGAGGTTATTATCAAAACGAAGACTTGGAAATCTAGTTATTGTTGGGTGTCTTTTACCTTTCTTTACCTTTCACTGGGAATTGGGCTCATACCATTACAAAATAACTATCACTTTAAGGAATTACGTTATAGTGCTCAGTGTCACATTGAATTATGGATTCTCAAGAGGTGATGTACGTCTATTACTTGATGGTTGGTTGGATGAAGAGTATAGAGTACTTAGAGATTCAATGGAGGATGAAGTCTCGGCACCGCTCTTTGTTACATATGTGCAAGTTTAAGTCACGAGTTCGGGTAGTTTACTTCAGGGTCAAATTCATTATATCGGTTTTCCATCACTGTCAAACAAAGAGCCTACTGATTGATAATGGGGTGATTACAAGTTTGCCAAGAGTAGATGAAAAGAGAGAGATTATGACGTATGAACACAATAGTTCATGCCTCGTTCTCTAAAGAAAAGAAAAGTGTACGTCTCAGTGCGCTTTATCTTCCAAAGAAGAGAAATCTTCTTATGACGTATGAACACAAAAGTTCATGCCTCGTTCTCTAAAGAAAAGAAAAGTGTACGTGTCAGTGCGCTTTATCTTCCAAAGAAGATAAATGTTCTTATGACGTATGAACACAACAGTTCATGCCTCGTTCTCTAAAGAAAAGAAAAGTTTACATGTCAGTGCGCTTTATCTTCCAAAGAAGAGAAATCTTCTTACGACGTTTGAACACAATAGTTCATGCCTCATACTCTAAAGAAAAGAAATGTGTACGCTTCAGTGCGCATTATCTTCGGAAGAAGAGAAATCTTCTTATTATGACCATTCTCATCAACATGCTTCATACTTTTCCATGCTTCATCATCAAGTGAACCGGGCTACCACTGATTGTTTTCTCATTCCACTTGTTCGATTATAATGAAGATGGCGACATCATGTGCTTATTTTCATGGAGAGAAGTGTGAATAGAACATTGGATGATTTTCACTTATTTAGTCAAGAATGGCATCTCCGTATGCAATTCTTGAGGGGGAGAAGAAGTGAATTTTTTGCATTGTTGATTGATATTTGAGAAAATAAATGGTCATACGGCTCTAAACTCATGTAAGAACCGAGCTTCTTCTTATCGGGTCATCTTCACATGGAGTTTTTTCTTCTAAGAGCCGTTGGTTGACATCTTCACTCGGATTGATGAGTTTATCGACAAAGTGCTTCCGGTTAATGCTTCACGTATACATCAACATGATGATTCCGAACAATCTATCTGTTCTTGTTTGATGTGATTGGTAGTTTGATGTTACCATCTTGTGTGTTTGTTGCGGCCTGATTGCTGATTTCCTTGATGAACATCTTTCTGTTCTTGTTTGATTGGGAGGGATTTTAGTTAAGGGATTTGCAAGATGTAAGTTAATTGGGATGCTTTTTGGTGGGATGCTTTTGGTGTGAGTTGAAGATGTTAACACTCTATTCCCCCATTGCAGAAATCTTGAAGAAGGTCGAGTCTACGTCTGTTCTACATTTTCTCGCTACATGTTAGAAGACTAAAGACGAAAGGCATTTGATTATCTAAAGACCTCTTCTTAATCTGGGCATTTATCATACAGATTGTCGGTTTATGGGAGGCATTGATATTGACTATTGTAATATTGCAGTTGCACTATTGAATAATAATCCGCTCTTTAGTATTCCTTTGCCAAATCTTCACGGATTATTGTTCATGAAAAATGATCCGCTCTTTGGTATTCCTTTACCAAATCTTCATGGATTATTGTGCACTCTCAAATCAACCACATGAACACTATGGAAAATGACTACTCATCCGGCCAGACATTATTGGTGAATCTTCCGTGAGTCTCTATATGTATACCCTTAGGAAGATGGAATTGATGTTGAGGAATCATTGGTTCCGTTCATTGTTGTCAATGTACATCCGGGTGTACATTTATTCACATGTTGGACATTTGACACAAGTTGATTACTTCGGAGTTAATCATTTATCACTTATTTGAGATTGAAGTTGACTTTAACAAAGGCGTGTTCTTATTTGATAACTTGCTCGGCTTAAGAATTTGAGTTGAAGACTTGGTTTATCTAGTTACCAGCGAAAGGTGGATGGTTGAAGACCGTTAACTATCACTATTAGGAGTTACTTTGTTTTACTCAGGTCACACGATATGACGTGTGGATAATCGCAAGAGGTATTAATGTCTCATACTTTGCTTGAGTAGTGAGTACTTAGAGATTTGCTTGAAGCATATTCTAATAACCGTTCTTCCATCATTAGGTGCAAGCTTAAGATACAAATGTGGGAATTTGATTTCAATTTCAAGTATGGTATATCGGTTTTCTTCAAGGTCACTTCAAATTGTCTACATAAGGGTTGATAAAATAGTCGAGAGAGTCTTCACAAGTTGATTCTCACAAGTGTTCAAGTGTTCTTCTCAACAAATTTCTAGTATATGGGCTTATAATGAGTTGCTGATTCTGAAGTCAAAAACCAAAGGCGTAAGGAGACAAGAATCTAAACACAAAGCGAGTAAACTTGATGAACTTAATACTTCTAAGTAATGAAGATATCCGAGGAGACAAATGTTATTACATGAGAGGAAACTCAGGTTTGACTCATGGCGGAGTAAACTTGAGGCTTAATACTTCCTAAGTGATTGAAGATATCCGGGAAAACAAATGTCATGACATGGCGGAGAAACTCAAGGTTTTACTCATCAAGGCTTTTAGTGTTATTATTCCAACTAGGGGAAGTGATGTTAAAAAGTTTACGAAGATAAAAGAGGTACAAGTGTGTAGTGATTTCGATAAAATCACTATCATGGGGGAGAAAAGATGTGTATTGTACATTGGGGCTGGTGTGTTTCACTTGAGGGCTTAATGGGTGATTGAGATATAATCACTTATTAGGGTTGACATCAGAGAATTATCATCCGCGAGATATCGGTGACTTATACTTCTTCAATGTTATCGATTATTCCTTCCTTGTGTAGTGTACGCCGGATGCCAGGCTTCATACACGATCGCCGAAGAAAAATGTAAACATGGGGAGGTGTTTTTCATTCCCTCATGATGTATTGGGGTAGAGAACTCTTGGGTATTGGTGGCCCGAGGTTCTTGAGCTTCATACATGTTTATCAGGGAAGAAAAATGTGAACATGGGAAGGTGTTTTCATTCCTCATGATGTATTTGGGAGAGTTCTTGAGCATTATACAAAGAGATTGACTACATCAATTCAACTACTTGGGGGAATTGTTCTCTTGACACCTTTTGGAATGGATTGCTTGAGACTTGATGGTTTATAAAATTTGAGAAGATTATTTATGAGTGGGATGATCACGTTGCTTTATTCTTGTTGATGATATAACCCGAGCGGAGAACCTGATTATTGTTCTTAAATGGGCGGTAGGATTTATGATAATGGTGTGCTTCTCACATACCTTTTGGCTAAGGGAAGCTTGAAATAGAGCTTTGAATGCACTTTCGGCTAAAAGGTTTTTTGGTTTGGGGGGCTTTAAAGTCTCACTTCGGATGGTTCAATTTCTTTCTTGATTCAAGAGCCACAGCTTTGGTGGTGAATGTTAAAGAGTTGATGACTTCTATCTTCTACGACATGCTGCTCGATATCCTTATCTCGGTACTTTGTATCATCGTCTTCTTTAACTATATCATCTAATCTATCCTTGTAAATATTATAGGAAAAACAAATACAAAAATATAAAACCAAGAAAAAGAAAAAATATAAAATAAAACCTTAAAAACCCATAAAAATCCAAAAATTTCAAAAATATCAAAAATATGTTTTCTCAAGACATGTATCTTCTGTATCGATAACATCAGCGGTCTTAGAAATGTCATTCAATAATGGCACGGGACCATAGATGAAGTTCAGCAGGAGGTGTAAATATTCTTTTTCTTAACATGTCAAAAAAAAATAAAAAATAAAAAAAAATAAAAACCTATGGCTTACTGATTTACTTGGAAATATGTAACGAGGCTTAAAACATGGCTTGCTTCTATTATTTGAGATAGCAACCCGTTTCTTCCATGAAAGAAGAAAGTGTATTTAAGCTAAACCAATTTTCAAATATTTACGTGCACTTATCCTAAAACAAAATGAGGAAAGTATGTGAGAAGGACTACATTCCTACACAAATGTTTTCCGTCTAAAATTCTTGAGAAAAATATTTGTTGTTTTTTAAAATGGTGGTAAATAAGGTTGCTTGAAAAAATCCAATGAGTTCGAGTTTTTTTAAAAAAAATGAAAACTCAATCAATGACTTGGTAGCTTTTAACCTTTTGAAGAATAAGTCATTGATTGAGGGAGAGAATATTTTAAATTATTACATCATCTAGCAGGATTTCTTAATCATCCTATATATCACGAAACATAATACTGCAAGTATGAAGGACTAGAGTTTTTTAGGATGTATTTGTTAGAGTTTAGATGATTATAGACTGATAAACACATTAATCCCATACCTTATATGAACTGATTGATATGTTGAATTGACTTTTATTAGTCGATTGCTGTTTGGGTGATGTCGATACCATATATATATGTATGTGTGTTCACTAACGTATGCATGTATCTTGGTATAAGAATGTTCCCGATCCGGATCCCTTTGCAATATGATGATTTGGATGCTTAAAGGAAAGGTAACTATATCTTGAGTTGACAAATGAAGAAACGGAGCTTAATTGGACTTCTATGGAGATTGGCATAAATGCAGCGTAAGAGGTCTCAACTTGCCTGCATCAGAGTGGATGGTTTTCTTCTAAGTAGTGAAGAAAGCGAGCTTAATTTGACCTCGCTTGGCATTCAAAATGCAGCGTAAGAAGAAGTCTCACACGCATCGTGAGCAGCATTTTTTCTTCCAAGCCCTACGACGCAACAAATGCGAAGCTTCTCAACCATTAACGTATCTTTGTGCAGGATACCATTTTTAAACAATTTTGAATAATTTGATTAAATTGTTTTGAAAATGGAAAATATTGTTTTAAAAATATATTGGACTAATTTTTGATAATCACCGGACTTCATTTCATCAAAACTTAAGTCACTTAATCATCGACGACTGTCATGGTTTGAGGGGGAGAGTGATTTTAAATAAAGTATTTTCAAACAATAGTTCTTCATAAAAGTTCCGGTTTGTACGTTAAAATGTGGTGATCTAAAGATTTAATGTTATGTCATGGTATGATTTTTCTTTTGAATCAAGGTCTTTCAAAAATGAAATTTTTTCTGTTCTTGTTTGATTGTGAAATTGTTTTATTTTACTTAAAGATCTCTTAAAATAATCATACCTGACACTAACAATCTTTAACGTCTTAAATTGGTCCTTATCTGTCATCTTTCAAAATCAAATCTTGCCACGTCTTTCCCCAAAATCTTCTAAATGATTTAAATCTTTTGGGATCACAAATCTCAAAAGGTTTGAAATTTTGATCGGGTAGAGATGCGTGATTTAAATATCCTATCTGTTTAAATGGAATTGGTTTTAGTCCTTTATAGGCACTCACCTCCAATGTGTCCAAGCGATTTCAAATACACGATGCACATGTTGAGGAGGAGGATTTATCCAAAAATATGATGAGTATTTAAACCAGGCACATATTCTCCCATGTTTTCTAAACCGTATTAAATCACTTGGGATCCAAAATCTCAAAGGGTTTGATATTTTTTATCGGGGGAGAATTTGTGATTTAATAATGAAATTTGATAAAAGGTGATCGTTTTGATTTAATTGTGCGGTCTGCTCTCTCATATGTGCTAAGCGCTTTGAATCTCAAGCACATATTGAGGGAGCAAACAAACTATCGAGTCTGAATGCAGCTTTCTAAAGTGATTTATAAAGTACCTTGATTGAGTTTTAAAATGGTTTCTTAATGGCTTTTGTGATCGTGGATGTGCTTCAAAAGAACTCTTGCCTCTATGTGATAAAATGATTTCAAATATCCTATGCACATATTGAGGGAGAGAATTTTACCAAAGAAATTCAAATGGCTTTTTCTAAGGAAATTGTGATCAAGAAATTATTTCAAAGAACTCTTGCCTCCATGTGCCAAACAATTTTAAATCATATGCACATGTTGAGGGGAGCATTTTCTAAATGATCAAAACTATTAAGGTACAAAATGCTTTGATCTCATATCACAAGTACCTTGATTGTTTTTCAAAATGATTTTCAATTAGTTTAGAAGGAATGAGGCTGTACCAAAGACCGACCAATTTTAATTTATGCATGGAGTTATAAGGATGGTTAGGTTAGGTATTCGTTCCCACGATCCGCACGGAGCGGAGGGATCTACCGAGGACAATCCACTAGATAGTATAGAGTCTTTAGGTATATTGAAAAAAGGAGAAAAGTGAGATATGGGGAAGAGTGCGTGAGACAGAGCTAGTCTTTGGAATAAACCCAACAAGGTTCTAGTTATGAAGAGATCTGGGAAGAATGAAAAAAAATAAAATGAGAAAAGGGTGAAAAGAAATAGCCCTCCAATAATTCAACCTTAGGGCAAAACCGGGTTCAATACATTTGCTCTTGGTGGTTACTTAGGTAACTCCGGTATTGAAGACAAGGCGTCATAGACCCATTGTACTGCACTAAACTTCTCAAGCTACTCAAGTTCCTCTTAAAAGGGCTTGTTTCATTCTCACGGGGAACCTACATAATCTATCGACTTTCTTTTAGAGATAGTTGATATTGAAGAAGGAGACCCTCTCCCTAGTCTCAGGTATAGGAACCAAATGTGCACGATTGAGTCTAAAGCCAAGAGATCATCCACAATATCTCATTAGGACACTAAATTCTTGAAGACTTGCTGTTTCACATAATGTGGAAAGTAAGTATATATTAAGAGTCCTACGCATTATCCTTGTGGTATTTTGAGAACATCGAGTGATGCATACATATTCACAATGAAGATGGAAATCCTTACTGAGCCAACATCAAACCAGCTCCTGGTGGGTGGCATGTGAGATCTATTCTATAGATCAACCATGTGACAACTGGATAGAAGCGATGGGGCGATTCACTGTTGAATCAACCTTGGTCAGAATGGAATTGGCGAATACTTTTGGAAAAACCGTTCGGTGTGCAAATCGTCTTTTCTCTAGCACATCGAATGTGTACTTATGTTTTCAAACACAAAAAGTATCTCGATTGAAAAATACTTTTGGAAAAACCGTTCGATGTGCAAATCTTCATTTCTCTAGCACGTCGAATGTGTACTCTTTTAAATACAAAAGTATTTTGATTGAAAATTGATCTTTCTCATAAAACCTTCGTCGTATTGCAAAACTCTTTCTTCTAAGCAATAAGCGATTGTTTTTAAATCATTTTCATCAATCGGTGAATCTCAATTCATTTGGTTCACTCACTCCGTGTTGTTTTCTTTGAGACGTTCCGGTTTGAGAGCGGCTAGAAGCAGTACTTGAAACCCTCAGGAGATTCTTAGGAATCCTACGATCACGAGGCGTACTTATGCTTGATCAGCGGGGAACCGTGGGCGTGTACCTCAATTGGCGACGAAAGTGATCAAAGACACTTTTTGGTGTGTTTATTGCTAATGTTGTTTTGCAGGTACATTTGGGCCGGTTGCAGGTGATCGAGAATTGAGGAGTCAATCAAAGCCGCATGCTCACGGCATCCACTTTAATTGAAGAAATCATGCGGTGTATATCTACATAACACGGCTATGATATTTCATAATATATTACGCTTGCTGCAAATATCATGAACCAGATAAGGCTTCGCTACTCTGATGGAAAGATGTCATGATTCAACTGTGTGAGCATGTCGGTTCGAAAGTCACAACTTCACATGATGGCAACACAATAAAGGGTGATCTAGAGATTTCTTGTGGTGATGATCTCAAAGCTGAAGATCATCAAAGATGCGGATCAGTTAAAGGCCTCCACTAAAAGTACAAATCTATGCGGACTTTGAAGTTGCACTGCTTATGCACAAAGATTGCGGAATTGAAGAATTGAAGTCTACGAGCTCAAGAAAAAGGTCAAGAATAGAATGCTAGGATTCGAAATGTTAAACATGGGGTGACCTCCCTTAGGGGGAGACTGTTAGGAATTAGAAAATTCCATAGTGAAGAGTCGGTCACCCCAAATATTATCTAGCATAAGTTAGCTCGTAGACATATATTTATTTACATTATTTAGTAGTTTATTAGTTAATTTGTAGCGTAGCTTAGTCTAGTGTAACACCGTGGAGAAAGGACGGGTCTTTACCCACTGTATACCTGATCCACAGGCCGATATGAGGTCGTGTATTTTTGTGAGTATAAATACCCCTTCCATCCATGGAAGGGGTGTGGCTTCTTTGAATAAACCTTTCATTTTCTTAAACAACTCTCTTCAAGGAACCTCCTCTCAACTCTCTTCATCTATCTAAAATGGCTTACTTGTTTAATCACAATCCTAGACCACCCGAATCATCAAACAACAAAAATATTGGATCCTAACACTACCTAAGCTCCTACTTTCTTACCAACCTTCTTAACTTCCTCATTAGAATCCTTAAGCCTTATTTCCAAGCTTTACCTTTCCTTCATGTTTAACCCTACAAAACATTAACATCTTAAACCGTAAGCACAAGGCTTAGTAAGTAAAGCATTCATAACATGTTATCATAGACATTCATACATTATACATCATAACTCATTAACCATTGCAAATCATTAAAAGCATTAACATGCACCTTTATTCACTTAAGTAAAACATTTCCTATGGGTCAACATTGACATACCTTAGCCTAGTCCACCTTGCCTATCCTTCATGACTAGTTAAGCCAAACTAGCCTCAACCCCACTTTACATAAACATATATTCAATTACCTCATTTCTTAGTATAACAAAATCACATAACATATAATGTGGAGAATCATATAACAACATATAATGACCGGTTTACTTACCTTGATCCCAAGCTAATGAAACCAAGCACGTCATCATCTCCACCCTTGCAATCTAGGCCAAATCATTGAGGAGAATCATTACTAGGGCTTCACTACTTGATTTGGGATACATAGACACCATGATTGATCATCATCACTTGGTCTCTTCTTCCCTCCCTTCTCCATATCACGACACACTCACACACACCCACACTTTTCTGGAACTCCAATGAGGATAACAGAAACATCCAGACTATTATAGGTGATGAGTTTGTCTATTTGGCACATTAGGTCTCTCAAGTCCCATTCTTCATATTTGGCCACTAAACACTTTATAACACTTTATAACTTAACAACTTAGGCCCCTCTACTTTCAATAACTATAACACAACATTTGTTAATTAATAGATTGACTATTGAGTTGACTAGTCAATTTAACATTCGTTGACTAACCAATCACGTTAAACCTTGGTCAATTTAATCTAAGGTGGGGCTTATTTGTATCCGGGGATATGGGTCTAACAGTTTGTTAACGCCATTTCCATTATTCCTGAGGATGGAAAGGTTGAGTTGAGGAAAACTGAGGAAAGCAAGAGGGAGGAGTCTGAACCCAATGACGAGCCCGAGACCATTGAGTACTACCTTAAGCACGAAATTAAAGAAGAGAAAACCATTGCAAACCAAGTAAACAACTTTAGGTACAATGAGGTTCTTAGGGGCGCCTTGAAGGAAAAATCACAAAAGAAAGAGTATGGCCTGCCTATGGGACCTCTGTATGAGTTGGTTCTAAAAACCATTAACAAAAAAACAAGACACCACAGGGAACTTCGTGATACCATGTAGCATAGGTGATATTGATAATATAAATGCTTTAGCTGATCAGGGGTCTGATGTGAACATAATGCCATTATCAATTTATAATAAGTTGACTAGAGAGAAGCCAACCAAGACAAATCTTAGACTTTCCTTAGTTAATCACACCTATGTCTACCCCATAGGAATCGCGATGGATGTTTTAATAGAAGTGGCTAATATCATTTATCCAGTGGATTTCGTGATGATAGACGTTGAGGAAGATAGAAATATGCCACTCATTCTTGGGACACCATTTCTGGCCACCGCCAAGGCAACCATCAAATGCGGAGAAGGCATCATGATACTTAAAAGCGGAAAATGGTACGCTAGAATACCCATCATTCCAAGATATCCTCTTAAGATCATGGAGAGGATTACATGTGAAAGTCCACAAGTCCCTAGCAATATAGTTAAGAAGAAAATGAATGATTGGGAAAAAGGGCTTAGAGACTTTTTATGGTTCAAGGATTGCATGCAACCTTATGGAAGCCCGACAAGAAGTTAGGAAATAATCCCACTTCGATACCAAAGACACAAAAGAACCCTAAGGAATTTCTAAAGGGAGAAAAAGTACTTCTATACAGATCACGGATAAGGGCATTACAAGGTAGAAACAAACCAAGATGGTTTGGGCCTTTTTCTGACAGGAAGGAAACCAATCTAAAGGATAAAACCGTTACCATAATAGATGACATTGGCAAGGAATCCACGGTGAGCATACAGCGTCGCCCCTTTCGACGAAGGAAAAGTGAAGGAAGAAGGTGGCGGTAATGAAGTTACGTAGGGGCACGACTACGAGTCTAGCTACAAGACTCTTAAATAAAGAAAAGCGCTTCGTGGGAGGCAACCCGTGCTTAATTGTTTGCTTGTTAGTGTCATATATCTTTTATTGATTGTTTATTCTCATGTTTAAATTTGTAAAAATGCTTTATTTTGTTTTTAACCTCGTCTTAATTGCATATAAAGGAATTTTACATAAAGGATAAGTGTAGGGAGGATTACACATGTTTTCAAAAGAAACGTAAACATGAGAATAGCAATTCATTAAAAGATATATATGTGTGTTTGTTCGAGTCAAATGCTTGTATCGAGTCATAATGGATGTTTTGCAGAAATTTTTCCAGATTCTAAAGATGTAAATTTTCCAGAAAAAATGAGACCAATTTTTGTCGGGATAACGGCGGTCGGGGAATGAGTAAAACAACAAATTACTTTTTTTTCTCGTTTTCGAGCTACTTATAAATTCTTGGAATTTTCAGTCTTAATTTTCCAGAAATTCCGTAAACATCCATTCCACAAGCATTATATCCTAGTTTAGTAGAGTCTTATATATATTATTACGGCCGATTTTACGCGAAGATTTCATCATGTTTTCTTGAATGTTCGTTTTATTTACCAAGAAGAAGAAACAAAGATTGGAAGGAGCTTTTTACGCATACATTTTCTTGGAAAGGATTTAACCACCACTTTACCGGATTCTACCGAGACTAATCGGGGAGTACTAGTTTCTTTCGTTTTTAATTACCTTCCATTATCATAACTTTGATACTTTCGGGCAACATTGGGGACAATGTTCAGTTTAAGTGTAGGGAGGGAAAATAAAACGGGAACTTTAAAACTATGCTTATCCTTGAATATTTGCTTTGTCTAATTGTATTTGTGTAATAAACCATGAGAAAATGTCGGTTAGAGTAATTTTGGCACCAAATTTTTAATTTTTCATGACATATAGGAGTGGGCCATTAGTCTTAACAAAAGCGTCTCATGGATAGGAAGTTACATGACTAGCACAAAAACCCTTTACCACCAAAATTCCACCCAAAATGTGAGGATAGCCCTTAGATTAGTAGGAATTAAAGCATTCATCTTTAATGCTTAGTGTGTGAACAGTAGTATATTATTATTCTAGAACTTGTTTTGTGATGCATCCAGAGATAAGCTAGTAAGACTACACTTATGTAGTTAGGAATAACTAAATGATAAGAGGCATTAGGATAACACTTGTTTGATACCCGTAATATAATTACTTCTTCCACATCGGTTGAGTAATTCCCCCACACCTTTGCGTTGTACTCATCTTTAGTACACGATACCCCTAGTTAACCCCTCGGAGCCTATCCTTTTCGCGGTTCTCGTGATGTTTCGGTTTTTCCGGAATATCAATGAAGAGCATTGTTTACACCCCACCCCCAAATATACACCCAAATCGCCTTAGCCTACCATGTATGCACTCACTTTTAGTGCATTATTGTTATCACCCCAAACCCTTAGTTCAATTATCTAGTTGCTTGCATGAGTTGCTAAGTCGAGTCGTATCCTTTGTACACAGTTTTGGGACGATTGGGACTCATGGGAAAAGTTAAAGTTTAATGACTGGAAGGGAACGTTAAATTCCCTTATTTGCATAATAATATACCACAAGTGTTTTGATCTTTTCAATTCGGGTCAAATTAGTGTTAAAGTAATAAAAACTCAAGTGTAGGGATGTGCCTATAAATCCCTATCATTTTGATGTTACCGTAGAGGATGGTAGAGTAAAAGTGTATAAAAAAAAAGAAAAAAAAAACATACGGGCTACCATTCTACATCTATCCTTTAAATTTATGTTTGTTTGTTTCAGTTATCTAGAGTTTAGAGTGTCGAGTCTTGGCTTAGCAACGCCATTCTTCGTATGCTTGTAACATAAAGATTTTTGACATGCCACCACTAAATAGCCTATCCCACCAAACCCTTTTGTTTCCCTACCGTAAGCCTAACATTACAACCCTTTAAAGACCTCTTTGATAGTTTTTCCTAGGTGCTTACGCCAAAGCGATGGAGGTTTGATCTAGTCTCAAGCCTATGGTAATCTATGTACTAGGACCGGTTAATGAGTGTTTATCTTCCATTTCTAACTTGTTATATTTCATATACACCCGAGAGATGTGAGTATCCAAACACCCCATGTGAGGTGCTAGTATGTAATTTCCGTGCTTGTTATGACTTTTGCGGGGCTTATATGTGTTGTGGATTTTTTAAACCAATGCTTCATGACCCCTAACTTATAAATTAATTGGCTAAAAGCACATTTGCTTGAGGACAAGAAAATACCAAGTGTAGGGATATTTGATAAGGTTTTAAAATGTACATTTTTAGGGGTCATTTAAGCCCTTATTTGATCACTTTTGTATCCGTTATTACTTAATATTGTTCATTTTCACTTTTTAGGTCTCTTGAAGGCAAATTGCTGTAATGGCACTTATTTGGACGAAAGGTGCGAAATATCTGAAAGAAAATGGCCAAAGTCAAGAAATCGAGACACTCAATTTCTGGTACAAGCTCATGGCGGCGCCGTCGGCGCATTTGTGACGGACATAAGTCAAATTTCTTATTTTCAAGTGCGGTGTCGAAGCTTTAAAAGAGTAGGCGTCGCAACTTTCGGGGCCCGCCTAGATTTGATCCAGACGGCGTCATAAGGCGAAGAGGGACGGCGTCACAAGCACAAGGTGCGCCGTGCATAGAAGACTAACATGGCCAAGACGAAACCCTAATGGCCACCCGACGGCGTCACAAATCATAAGGTGGCGCCGTCACATGTAATCTTATATATAGAATCCAAATTTTTGATTGGTGTGTAGTCTTTTGGAGTAAAACCTAAACCGAACCAAGGTCGTCTTGTACAGATATTTTAGGGTTCCAAAACCTATCTTACATCAAGATAAGTGTTTTACTTCATTAATTCAATTATGTCTTTCATTATTTGTGTGTATGCTTGCATGTTCTCCATGTCCGGCTAATTTACTTGTGTGTTTGCTTAGGGAATATGAAACTTAATTATTGAATATTGATTGGTTGTCTCCTATCTTAATTGTTAATGATCTAGTAATGCGATAGGTCATTCGTTGTGTAGATAATGCTTGATTAATCTTTGTGAACCTTAAACTATGACACCTGGAGTAGTTGTAGGCTAAACCATACAAGGAGTGCCTTAGAGTTAGAGTGTATAAATCCTAGAGATTTTGTAGACGAGACCCTTTGGTAAGTTCAAAGAGTTAGGGATAAACGCATACCCTACGACTTTAGACCAACAACGCGATTAAGAATAAGGACGTGACAATTCAACCATCAATAGGAGATAATTAAGGAGTAATAAAACCTAAGTGAACACATTTTTAAACTATCATACGAGCACACAATAATTAGACATAGACTACATACACCTAGATTAGATAATTAGATAAGTAGAGTAATCGTTAGAAATACCAAACCCCCAAATCCAAACCCCGAGATTCGTACCTTTCCATTTCCTAAAAAAACATAAAAAAGATAAAAAATAATCTTCCTCAACCCCAACCTTAGCGTAGTAACTTCTAACTAGCATTCCCAATTTCCTATTCCCCTAGAGAACGATATCAATACCCGTGGCTTACCCTAATACTACACTACAACGATTAGGTTCACTGCCTAGGGTGTTATAAAACTTGCTCGAAGAAAAAGGAAGTTCCTTTGACCCCGAACGACGCGTGTAGCGTTATCAATAATCATCCTTACCTCAAAATTGGTCGAAATTGATCAAATTCTAGTTTTTCCATCTTAAACCTTTAGGATATTCTCCAAAGCATTAATCTAAGTCACTAACTGATCTCTAGGATCACTTAGCTCCATGTGACACTCTCAAAATATTTAGTGTCATCTTTGTTCATTTATTGGTACTCATGAAAGTTCCAATATCTTCCATAAAAGGCAATCATTAGCCACACCACTCATTACCCTCATCTACTTAAGCACCCCTTTATTTAAGACACTTAGGAGGACTGAAACACTCAAAATGATATAGATCTTAGACCTTTGAAACATCATTCTTACTCTTTCATAGGCTGGCTGAAGCGGATCCCTAGGATTAGCTAGACGGGATCCCTCGAGGAGGAAGTGGGATTGAGGATGACAGATTATGTCAACTCTTGCTAAAACAATCATTTCAAGCTCATCTTTCTAACTTAAACACTCTATCTCATCTTAAATGAGTTCCTAGATCAGCACACTCAAGAGTTGACTCTAGTGCATGTTAATCATCACATTCCAATGAATTTTAGTTGGTTAAGGCTTGAATGCACTTGCCAAATCTCTTGCCTTATAAACCACATTGTTAGGACTTCCATAGTCATCACCTTTATCCTAATTTTCAGCACTTAAGAAACCCTTACAAACTTCTTGAAATCATCTCATCATGAGGAAAACTCAAAGTAGTAACTTATCCACCAAAGAACCACCCAAGAAAATTGCTCGTGTTGTACACGAAATTTCTTCAACCGAATCATCTCCGGTCAAGCCAACAAATGCAAGGATCTCTTCTCAACCAATCAAACCAATTCCTAAAAGGATAGTACCCACAAAACTACCTATGCCAAACACCACCATACTTCCTAGGCCAAACAATATCATCTCCACTAAACCATCACCATTGGTTCCTAGAGCTATCTCTTTTACATCTCCACTATCATCACCACACCTCTACAATTTAGAGGATTGCCTCTAGCCGTCTCATCCTCCTCCGTCGACAACATTCTCCTCATTAGGAGGAATAATAGTACAAAATCAAGGGGTTGATTCAACATTAGCTCCAGCTTCCTTTTCGCCATTTCCATCATATAATCCCATTTGGATTATGAGAAATCATCAAGGTCAACCACGGAGCCATATGGAAGTTGACACTTCTCTACCACCACCACCATCATTCTTGGTGAGCCATTTCTCAAATGCGCTCCACCAATCCCTCCGTCTTTTGAGGCTCCACAAGCCGCTTCACTTGATCCTTCGCATCAAGCCATTTCATTTCTTCCACCACCACTACCTAGCCATGACAAAGATTGTTATCATTGTCAACATGTTGAAAGTTTGATACATGAAGTAAGAGAAGACCAACGTTTCATGTTCTATCACCTCCTCGAACGTTTCGACGAGATTAAACATAAACAAGCTTGAGCTAGAAGATTTTAGTGGTGTCCTAGTATCAAGCGTTAGTTGGTCTAGAAATTCCTAGTCATGTATCATTTATTTTCTTAGTTTTTAGAGTCATGTATATCATAACTCTAGTTTTATTAAATGAAATTACATGCTACTTGCTATATTTCGGGTATGATTATGTTGTATAATACATATCTTACTTTGGTGATAACATTATTTGTTATACCACCATTTCTTGAATTTATTCATCGACCAAACGGATCCCTTTAATTTGCCTAGGCGGATCCCTACTAGGAATGGCAGGTAGGATGCGGTGATCTGAGAAAACTATTTTTCTACTAACTTGGATCACATTTGCAGGAAATTATGCATTATACTTGTTTTCTAATATTTGTTTTATAGTTATTCAATTTACACATGAAGACTTTGACATCCTAAAGCTAGGGGGAGCTTTGTGTCAAAGCAATACATTACAAATTACTTGCAATATTAGGATTACATTTCATGACATCCCTTTGCAAAATTTCAATCAACAAGGGGGAGCACACTCGTCACGTAGGCAAATCTTTGCAAACTTAGTTACAAATAAACTAGCTTAGTATTAGTCTCTTGACGCCCTTACATAGGGATGGACTCGTCAAGTGGGAGTAAAGACGAGATCCTTTCCCGTTACTTGCTCTTTATATATATATATATATATATATATAAATATATATATATATATATATATATATATATATATATATATATATATATATATATATATATATATTTTCTTTCACATGTTTTTCCTAAAACAATGTGTTTAGTTTCCTTCGAAGCTCTTTTTGTTTTAGACAAAAGGGGAGAAAGAAAGTAAAAACTACAAATTTAAACTTTACAATTTTAGCTTTTCCTTAAAATAATTTTATGTTTTGTCATCAACAAAAGGGGGAGATTGTTAATACAAATAATCCGTAAAAACGTTTATTTATATTTTACGATCTTCTAATGTTTTAATGGATAACAAGCGTAAAATCATTCATGAAACAAATGAAATACATAAATGGTTTGAACAAATAGTTTCTAACATATTCACATTTTCACATAAAACACTAAAACAAGTATAAGTGATTTTATGATTTAATATTACATATGTACGACAACTAGTGTTTACATATTTGGGTAAAATATACACATAACTAGTATGTAGTATATTGGGTAATATAAATGGGTAGAAACTTAAGTATCACAACCCATTGACCAAATAAATTGAATATAGTTGGGTACAACCCAAAGCCCATGACCCATGAATCTTGACCCATAACCCATTGCATGACATCATGCTTATATCATATATGGATAATATCCATAACCCATGGTATTGACCCATACCCATGTGACTAGGTGCATTGCACTCAAGAGATACATTGTATCGGCTAAATACCCATGGATCAACCCATGACCCATGACCCATAGCAAAATACCCATGGGTAAAGTGGGCGTCCCACGGATCCCTATTTCGCTAGACGGATCCCTTGTGGGAGGAGGGATCCGTGGGATCCAGGAGCAGGTAGAATATTTCCTCTATAAATAGTGAGACATTTCTTCATTGTTTCTCACCCCTTTCTAACATACTTTCCCCTTGAGTTAAAGACTCTCTAACCTCAGATCCAAGAGATCTATGTTTGTAGTTTTGTTTTTGTGTGATCTTCTAGGTTCCTCCTAAAGGCGAGATCACCACCTTTGAAGTCGAGCAAGCTCAAGTCCATGAGTTGCCATGCTTCCTCATCATCAAGACTACTGAAGTCTTCTTGTTGATGATTGTTTTCTTTTCTAAGAAGTGTTGAAGACATTTGTGAAAGGTGTCTCAAAAGTGTCCCTGCACTTGTGGTGGGTGCTTAGAACTCAAGACTAGAAGCATTAGTGAAAGGTGCTTAGAAGTCAAGACCTGAAGACATTAGTGAAGGGTGTCTTGAAGATCTAGTTAAAGGCATTAGTGAAGGTGCCTTAGATGTACATTCGATATGGTGTGTTTCGATGTACAAGATAGATTAGTACTAGATCCAAGGATATTGATATCCTTGATGATGTTGTAAAAAGGAGTTGATCTCCTTTGGGATTAGTCGTTGGTGTAGTGTTGGGTAGTAGTTCCTCCATTGCAATGGAACTAGGTTCTTAGCCTAGTACCTAATAAAGGGTAGGCGACGTTGTGTAGGTGTGGTTCACCTTGGTGTGAAAGAATTAGGTACTTAGCCTAGTACCTGATAAAGGGTAGGCGACATTGTGTAGGTGTGGTTCACCTTGGAAAGAACCGGTGGTTAGCCTAGCACCGGAAAAAGGGTAGGCGACGTTGTGAAGGCTTCTCCGCCATAAGGAATTGGTGTAGTGATTACGAACTCTCGAGTAGGTGACTCGGGGAGTGGAGTAGTGCAAGGAAGGTGTCCTTGTAGCCGAACCACTATAAATACTCGCGTTGTGGTTTTGTGCTTCTTATTCTTACCTTTTCATTACATACTTTTATATGTTTGTTTATCAACATCCAACACACACATCTAAATAGATTGACATGAGTCAATCTAAATATTTAAAATGAAGTTTTAAATCGGTAAAACTATTCAACCTCCCCTTCTAGTTTTCCACAGATATGATTTTTAAAGTCGATTTCGAAAAAGCATATGATTCGGTGCGGTGGGACTTCCTCGACATGATCTTGTTTTTTCTATCGCTTCGATTCTAGTTAATGGGAGTCCAACTCAGGAATTTTATTTTCAGCAAGGTTTACGCCAAGGAGATCCCCTCTCCCCATTCTTATTTTTGTTGGTAATGGAATCTTTACATATCTCTTTCGTTTAGTGCTATGGAAAGGTTTATTTAAAGGAATTCAAGTAGGTTCTTATGAGTCGTTACATATATCTCATCTCTTTTTTGCTGATGACGCGGTTTTTATTGGGGAATGGAAAGAAGAGAATTTGCTCCATCTTGTATGTAATTTGAAATGTTTCTACCTTGCACCGGGTCTTCGGATTAACATTAAAAAGTGTAGTATTATGGGAGTCGGAGGTGTGAAGCATGCCGAGGTTTCTAGAGGCGAAAATCTGTTTGGATGTGAAGCTTCCAAAACTCCTTTCAAATATCTCGGTGTAATGGTGGACAGTAAAATGTTCCGCATCCATTCCTGGGATTTGATAATTGATAAAGTGGTGGCGAGATTATCTAAATGGAAGGCGAAGACTCTTTCTATTGGTGGTAGATTTACCCTTACTAAAGCGGTATTAAGTATTATTCCTTTGTATTGTTTTTCGCTTTTCAAAGTCCCGATTGGTGTGATTAAACGTCTTGAATCGTATAGAAGCAGTTTTTGTCGAGGTATGGATCCTAGTGTTCGGAAGGCTTCATGGTTTAGTTGGGATAGTGTTGTTGCTAGTAAAGAAGTTGGAGGTTTAGGTATGCGAAGTTTTTTTTGCTATGAATCGTGCTTTGCTTTTTAAATGGATTTGGAGGTTTAAGGCTCATCTTGAAGCTTTGTGGGTGTCGGTTATTAAGGCTATCCATGGTCCTTGTGGTAACCTGGATCAGGATATTCCTATGGGGAAGTATTCAACTTGGCTTGATTATATTCGCAGTATATCTCAGCTTAAAGGAAGAGGTGTGGATTTGTTTATGGGTATGTATAAGAAGGTGGGAAATGGCAATGACACTTTATTTTGGTTAGAGAAATGGATGGGGGACGGATCTTTGAAAGTAAAATATCCGCGCTTATTTGCTCTAGAGGAGAACAAAGAGGTTTATGTTCGTGCTAAAGTTCATAATGGTTTGCTTTTTGTTTTTTGAAGAACGCCAAAGGGGGAGCAGAAGATATGCAATTGGAAGAGTAATCCAACAAGATAAGTACTTTTGAGTTCGTTGAAGATCAAGATAGTTGGTCATAGAATCTTGGTGGAGAAGGTGTTTTCCCTGTATCTTTAGCTAGGAGATTCATAGATGACGGGTTATGTGTCCTGGATGGGTTGCCTTCTATATGGTTAAAATGAATTCCAATCAAAGTTAATATATTGGCTTGGCGTTTACTTCGAATAAGCTTCCGACAAGGTTTAATATGTCATTAAGAGGGTTGGAAGTGTCGTCTATTTAGTGCTTGGTTTGTCACGAAGGGGTCGAAACCTCGAATCATGTTTTCTTTGTTTGGTATCCTCTGCCATTGTCTCAAGGTTTCTAGGGTGGTGGGGGCTTCCGGATATCAATATTTCTTCGTACCAAGGCTTGTTATATTGGTTCGATGGTTTAAGGTTAAGGAAGGAGGTGAAAGACTACTTGGAAGGTACGATGTTCGTTTTGTGGTGGATCGTTTGGAGCTATTGAAATAAGTTGATCTTCTCTTCAGATGTCCGAACAAATGCGTCTTTATTTGATCTTATTGTGTATCATTCTTATGTTTGGTGTAATGCTAGAGCTAAGAGAAGTCTAGATTGGTTAGGATGGCTTAAAAGCCCCATGACAGCTCTTTTGTAATTGTCTCTTTTTGAGTTTTAGCGTCTTGCTAGGCTCATTAATAAAATCGCCGTTAAAAATAAATAAATAAATAGATGATAGAACAAATAAGGGAACGGTAAGAGATTTAAACTTTTCAAATGAATAGTGTTGAGAGGGTGTAACATTTTCTTAGAGGTATATAAGGATAACTAGCAGGGTATCCGAACGTTGGGGCGGCGGGTACCCTGAAATAAAAATTACCGGTGAATCATGTATTTTAGTTTATTATGTTCTTTTTGACAATAAATTTACGGATATTAAGAATTTTGTTTAGCTTAGTGCGGTTGGGCTCGAACCGATGGCCGAGTGCCTATTTGGCCCATGCGTTCGGGCTCGAGCCCGTTTGGCCCTACCGATTCGGGCTTAAGCCCATTTGCTGTTGACCGTTCGAGGCTTGAATATCTGTATAATATGCTTTATTATTTGTATCGGTGACATTTAATGCGGGATTCCCGATGCGTTCTGTGGATACCCGAAATAAATTTTTCCGGTGAATAATGTATTTAGTTTATTGTGTTTTTAATAATAAATTTATGGATTTCAAATTTCGTTTGCTTCGTGCGTTGGGACTCTAGCCCGTTGGCCCAGTGCCCGGCTTTTCGACCCCGTTGGCCCGTGGATTTGGATGCGTTACCGTTAAGACTCGGGCCCATTTGGACCGTTGCCCGTTCGGGCTTGAATATTTGTATAATGTTCTTTATTATTTATATTAGTGACATTTTAATGCAGGAATTATGTTTAAGTTGGTTGTACAATATGCTTGATAATTTGTATTTCTTGTGTAAGAGGTGTTTTAATAACTGCATTAATTGTATTTATTGATCAGTTAATTAATTAACTACATTAAATATCTTGACCACATTAATAGTGCTTTGTATTTTGTACATTAAGCTTTAAGACTTGTAAGTCTTAAAATTAAGATTGATGAGAAAGATCATTAATAGTGCATTATGCATTGGACAATAGGCTTTGTATTTTGTAAGTCTTAATTTTAAGACTATGAGAAAAGAGATTCATTCATCTATTATAAGTAGTATAGATAGATAGGCTTTATATATGAATTATAATTATAACGTACGCATTAAAAAGTATTTAAGGTCCATACGTTTTTTTTAATCATAAAGTTAATCATAATGTCCTGCATTGTTACCAAACGTATTGACCATATGGCTTGTTAATCATAAAGGTACTAAATAGCTTGTTATTTCCAATTAAAGAAATGTTTTTTGTCTTATAGCAAGTCTTTTTGTGTTAATATGTGCATTAATATCTACATTAATGTGGTGTTTTCTTTTTTTAATATGTGCATTAATATGTTGTATACTATGCTTATTTGGTTATAAGTTTGAGAATTATGTGCTTCCAAGTGTTGTACATCATGCTCAATTTGTTGCAAGTCTGAAAGTCTGAAATTTTTTTTAGGAGAGAGATGCATCCGTGTATTATAAGTAGCAGAGATAAGTGTTGACATTGGTGGAGTTTGTGCTTATTCTCTTTTATCAAAGGCATCATATTCTGTATCATGTAACCACACAAAACGAATAGATTTCCAATTACTTTATTTTTCCTATAAAAAGTTTAAGAACTCATACTTACACATAAAGTTTGATGCGAATTTAATGCAAGGGGTAGCAATAAAAAGAAATACTAATACGAAGGCATGAGATACAATGAAAAGTTAAGTTCCAATGGCACCAATATGTAACTATTATGCTAATTTTTGCTTTCATGTGTAATAATCTTAATGTTTTCTATTGTATGTATCATATTTTTGAATTTTATTTATTGCGTGTGTTTTATAATGAAAAATGATTGTAATGCTTAAATTCATGCCTAAACATGTATGATATGATCTTGATTATTTGTAATAAAATGAGTCATTGACTGCAGCCATCAAGATGATGTCAAACATGCTTAAGCATGAATTTAAAGCACATATTTAGGCCTCCTAATCAAGACACATTTTATGACCATTGATAAAAGTATTGATAAATGAGAAGGGTAAAATTGTTACAAAATACATATAATAGATGAAATTTAAAAATATGATGTATACAATAAGAAAAAATAAATAAAGATGGTTACACAACAAAAGAAAAAGTGGAAAGCGGTTACATTTTCGTGCCTTTGCCCAAAAGTTAAATACACACGAGTAGTGTAAAAAGACGTTAAAAAATGAAAATATCTCAAAAATTCTAAAATGTTTTTCACGATAGAGGATGTTGGTGTATAAAAAAGTTGTTAAGAAGTTGTTTTTTATTTTTAATTTTTTTAATTTTTGAGTTTTTAATGATGAAAAGAAAAATGAAATTTTAAAGTAAAAAAGAATTTGATGCAAATTTTTTTCAACTTGTTATATTTTGATGCATAATAAAAATTTGCTGCATATACTAAAAATAAGTTGGATTTAAAAGCAAAATTTTAAAGCACAGCATGTCGATTTATAAAATTTTAATACGTAAACGTTTATTTAACTTCTATCAAAACTATGCACTTTTAGTAAAACTTACTTCAAAACTTTTTTATCCACAAACATCTCCTATCTTATGGTATTTTTTAAAAAACTTTTTAAAAAACTTTTAAATTTTAATTACTTTCAAGCTTCTCACAACTTTTATTTTTTATTATTTTATTATTTATTATTTATTTTTATTTTTTTATTTTTTATTTTATTTTTTATTTTTAACTTTACCCATAATACGAAAAGGTATAAAATGTTTCACCAACACTTTTGACTGATGAAATTTAATTTTGTATCTCTTAAACATTTTAACCTTTAAAATTTTTTAAATAAAGTTAAATTTATTATTGTATTGTTGTAAAAGACAATGCATATACAGAGAAAAAAAGTTATCTAAGTGTAAGAATAACAGATAATAAACTCAATACTTGCATACATCTATAATCTAAAGAAAAACATCCTTAAAAAACAAAAATATCATTAAAATTGGGTTAATCTAATGTTGCACCCCATTATTTCCTTTCCTTTACCTTTGATAGGCCAATCATTGGTCCCCTACACGATCGTTGGGCAATGATTGGATTCTTTTTTTTTTTTTTTGTTTTTTTTGTTTTATGTATTGTTTGTTTTATTTAATTGTGTAATGTTTAGGGTATATGCATAGTATATTTATTTGTGTAATGTTTTTATATGTATAATGTATTTAATTGTGTAGTGTTTTTATATGGTATTTATTTTACGTTATTTTTTTAATTGTGTATTTGTTTCCATTTAATTAAACAATAACAATAAAACATTAGACATTAAAATATTAAACAAGTTCACGTATTATTTTATCTAAAACTATAACACAAGAAAAAATATTTAACGATGGGTAGATTAGATATGTTAGGGTTAGACATTAGAGCGTTCAACGGATGAGTCGGTATGTTAGGGTTAGACATTAGGCGTTCAACGGATGAGTCGGTATGTTAGGGTTAGACATTAGACGTTCAACGGATGAGTCGGTATGTGTGACAATCCGTACTTTCAGGTTATTTCTCGACACGATTCATGTTTCATTAATTCAACATTTTTAGTAAACTTGGTTTACTTGTTTCAAATTCAGCGTAACCTGTGGAGGTTTAGCGGCTAATTCATGATCATGACATCACGTACATTTCATATGGACTATGAGTAGTCTACATTTCATTGACATCATGTGCATCTCATTGATTCATTCACGACATTTCATTTCATATTTTACGCGTAATTTTTATGTTTAATAATCTTTATCGCGTGAGTTTTTATTTTAACATTTAACCCGTTACTTTCAAAAATGATCCCAAGGTATTTTTAAATTTACATTTAGTTTATAAAAACTATATTTTTAGTTTTCCTAGTGTATCAAATTTATTTGGTATATTAATCGTTAAAGTTTTATTTATTACGTCGTTTTCTTAAAAATCTTACGATAATTATTTTATCACCCGATTTTCACAAGGAAAGTATTTTTACAATTTTTATCAACTCATTACATTGTATTTTGATCTAATAAAAACTTACTTTTACCAAAAAGTCCCAATTACCTACAATTCACTTACCTTTTCATTACAATTTATACAAGTCTTACAAAATAATACACAAATGCATACAAGTTGCAAGATTTAAAAAAAAAAATATATATCATTGGGTAGACAACCCTCCCCCAAAAACCGGCCAAGGGGGAGGGAGTGTCTTAATTATAGTATGGTTCATGTCTAAAAATTTTTACTTGCTACAAAAAGTCATGCAACCTCAAATTATTATCACATACACCTCATTTTCTCAAAGTGTAAAACACAAAATCCTCTCTTCTTTGGCTCCATAGAACCGGCCTCATCAAGAAATCCAAGGGATCAAGAGATTTTTGCAACTTCAAGTGTTATAACAACCTAGTTATATCCTTTTTATGGTTTTGAAATAAAAACCAAGGATATTTAAGTGTAATCCTTGTTACCTACACCTCTTCATTATCACTAGTAAGCATGTTTTTATCATTTTTATGTTTCCTCTTTCATTTCATATGTTTCTTATCATTTTTGGAGCTTTTATGCAAGTATTGTGATTTATACCATTTATGTCATGATTTTTAAGTTATATATATACCTAAGGTCATCCTATAATTATTCCCATGGTTTTGGTTGGTCTTGATGGTGATTAGGAACCCATGACACCCTAAGAAGGTGTATGGTAGGATTAGATTAGTTTTGGAGTTGATTTGAAGGGATTAGAATAGGTTTTGTCCGAGAAAAACTATTTTCGATAACTATATATTATGTTCTGTCCTTGTTTCATTTTTCTGGAAAATCCGACAGTAGGCACGACTTTTTGGCCTTGATTTTTAGAAAATATACTTTAAAACGAATCCGTGGCGCTTGAACGGATAAAACGGACTTATACTTGAAGAAGTTATGGATTTTACAAGTTTGGACGAGCGAAAAATATTATTTTGGAATTTCAGCAACATGTATTTATTTTGTCGAGTCAAAAATGAGCCTTAAGCTATTATTTCGACTTTTCAAAAATATTAGTATACTTTGATCTGAAGCTAAGGACATATTAAGCGTAGAAAGCGGTTTGAAAGCGACAAAGATATGCACTTTTCATAAACTTCGCTAACAATTTTCGCACACAATTAGCCAAAAATCACCAACTTTAACCCTTAATATCTTTATGTTCGAGACCTTTTGGACGAAAACTCTTGAACTGAAACTTTTAGATATGGATACAAACTTTCCAAAACCGTCGATTTAGTTCTCTAACGATCAACGTGTACTGTTTACGATTGTTTTTCCGAAGCCATTTTTGGCAATTTCATGATTTTTCCGACGACATTGTTTTGCGACGAAAAGTGGTAATTTCTCTAAAAATCATTATAAAACCATTGTAGGATGACATTTTGGCGTAAAAACATGTAAAGTCATTTTTGATTGGTCGAGGCGTCAAAAATGTATTTTTAAACGACGCAGTATCTTTTCAAAAGGTCGTAAATGGTATAAATTACATACGTAGTGCATGCATAACATTACATTGCAATTCATGACATATCATTTCATTGATAATAGGTCCCGGTTGACGCATTACATTAAACCTCGGTGTACTTCACTTTTGCGTTATTCGGTTTATCCAAGTGAGTTTTCATAGCCCCGTGTTTACATGCTTTCGATTATTTCAAACCCACGGGGGAGAATACATTGCACTACATTTTTCTTTATACGATACCAAGTATGTTAAATTCATTACATTGCTTAAGTTACCTCATATGCCAATTTGAAAGTCCCCATTTCCTGAACCATGAACCGTTAATCTTTGAGGCGAGGATGAGTGGATAGATCTATTGAGGGTGACGCCTCCATCCGGGTTGGTGAATCCCAACCAGGAAAACGGATGCATTTCATTTGATTTCATTACGAGTTGTGCGGCAAACATTCCGGTGGAGGGGCATACATAATTGATCGGTCTAGTTTGAGTCATGGGCTTAAGGCAATTGTAACATTATTTTTACGTGATTGGATTGTCATGCATGCTAGATACTTGTGTAGTCGTATAAAACATTTACATAAACCTATGATTCTCACCAACATTATTGTTGACCGTTTTAGCAATGTATTTTCAGGATGCGAGGCATTATCATCATGACATGGTTTAGGGACCTACATTTTGAGTTGCGGCGTCGACTTACATTATGTACATTATGGCTCTTTATTTCAAAACATCGTTTGGATTTGTAACATATTTGTATTTCCTTAAACTTGTTAAACCTTTTGGGACCGACGTTGTACTCTGATTATGTTTTTATGATATATCCAACGATGTGATTTTAAAAGCGACACTTTAGGTGGTTCAATATATGTGATGTGGTGCTATGACGGTCAATGCCCCCAGAATTCCATTCCATTTCAAATCCAGTAAATTGGGGTGTGGTTGGTACCGAGCTCTGATTATAGAGAACAGGTTGCATCATTGATCCTAGACTATAGCTACATTATCATAGCATCTCATCATTTCATCATAGTACATATTCACTTTTCATGCGGATTCACTTACTTTATTCGAGATTATTTACTTTTATTTCACATCGTTTGTCACAGACATGTCTTCAGATTCACATCCCATCACCATATCATCGGACTCTAGCTCGGATGATGTTCCATAACCCATCATGGATGATGATTCATCACATTCCATGAGATCGTATCTTCCATTGGATCTACTCGGTCTTTCCACCTATCATGATCGACTTGCGAGGCCGAACCCTCGAGGAGGCGAGGTTGCACCCTCTCACGTTAGCCCATTTCGCTCACGATCCACCGGCACCACTTGCTAGCACCATCACCACCATCATCACCATCTCCATCATATTTCATTAGAGATCCTTTGCCTCTGACGGCGGACTGCGCCAAAGCGTGCTCGTTTTGATATCCCTACACCCGGCATCACGAGCCGAGCCACGTTAGATTTGAGTTGGCGAGAGTTCTAGGCGGCTATGCGCGTCGGCCTTCACGATGGCACTAGGAGCCCGCATTGATGCTCAGGCGATTCACAGTTGATAGTTTGACACGCCGGTTGGAGGAGTTGTCGGTAGATAGGATTGAGCCCATCGTCGAGGAGGTCGAGGGTTTGATATTAGGCGGTTTGTATTGACTTATCTCATCGAGTATTGAGAATAGGCGGTTAGAGGAGGGGAGACTATTGCTTCTTTGCGGAGTTCGAGGTTGATGAGTTGAGGAGTTTGGTGGATAGTTTGGTTTACTCGAGGTTAGCGATCTTGGGCGGTGGCGGAGCACCATGAGGTGCCTTATGTAGACTTTTGTCATTGTATAGTTTTGACCATTATCATCCTAGTCACGGGGTGTGTGACGTAGTTCAAAGAACTTGTTGTATTTTGGTTGTTGTACAAACAAATTATCAAGTATTGACTCTACTATGTAGGAATGGTTATTATTATCTATGATATCGGTCCATGTAGGCGAAATTTTCATGTATATTATCCACGTGTGTTGTGATCATATTTGTGATATTTCGTTATTGTTCCGTTGTGATTCCATTTATCTTTATGCATGATGTGGTTGTGGATATATTTGTTTGATGGTTGCTTCTACTTACGAGTTCTCATGATTGTTTCATCTTGTGATTTTGAAGAATTATGGCCTAAGAAAGTTACAGCGAAATGACCCAAGCGAAATTCAAAAGTTGGTGAATGATAGCATTGCTAATGCACTACTAAGAGTCGAAAGAGAAACGGCTGAAGTTCTGCTGAAGCAGCCGCTAGGCTAGCACTCTTGGTAATGCTGGGAGGATCTGGGGTTAAGAAATGTTAGTACAAGGATTTCAAGAGTGGTGAACCACTAAGTTTGAGTACCGCAAGGGGAGCTCTTTGCAATGGTACGATGGTTTGAAACTTGGAATCGGTGTTTTGCTTTAGCTGTCCGGATGTGATAAGGTCAAATTTACTACAAGTACTTTTCGATGGAGCGTTGTCATGGTGGAATTCATACGCTCAACCGATTGGTATGGAGAATGCTTTTAAGCTTACGTGGCGAGAATTCAAGGTTTTGGTGACTAAGTTTTGTCCTCGAGCAATCAAAAGTTGGAGACGGAGTTCTATGAATTGGTAACCATTGGGTATGATATCGACACTTACATTCGAAGATTCCAGGAATTAGCCGCGTTATGCCCATCAATGGTACCGGATAACGAGAAGTTGCTAGAGGCTTTCATCGGGGGACTTCCCGAAGTGATTCAAGGAGATGTGACTTCGTTTGATCCACAAACAATTGAGGAAGCTATTCGAGTGACTCAGAAGTTGATGGCACAAGTGGTGAAGCGAGGTAAGTACACCACCACCAACCGAAGCAACAACAACAACCCGAACAACCGTTTCAACAATAACCGAGGCAACTACAACAACAATAACAAGCGCAAGTGGGACAGCGAGGGTAGGAATGCTACTCAACAAGCCCAAGAGGCAAGAGGTTGCTAAGGCTTATCTTCTGGGACAAAAGGAAAAAAGGATATACGGGAGTTTTGCGAAATGTAACAGAATGTTTGAGTCACCACAATCCGGTCGATTAATGTCTGATCCGTGTGAAAATTTCAAGAAAGTTGGTCACCGTACTAGGGATTGCAAGGCACCACAAGTTACTTGTTTTGGTTGCGGGGAAGCTGGACACTACAGAGGATTGTAAGAAAGGAAAGAATCAAGCAAATCCGAATCAAGAAGGTTTGGCACGAGGAAGGGTTCGTCATGGAGGCCGGAGAATAGGGAGGACGAATGTCATAGCGAATGCGTTTCTTCTCAATAATCGTTACGCTTCAGTTTTATTTGATTCAGGTGCCGATAAAAGTTTTGTGTCCAATGCATTTGCACCTTTGCTCAACATTAAGCCAACTACCTTAGATATATCATACATTGTCGAATTAGCTAATGGTAGCGTAGTTAACACAAACACCATTGTTCGCGGTTGCACGTTCAATTTTCTTAATCATCCCTTCAACATAGACCTCATGCCCGTAGAGCTTGGTAGTTTTGGCGTCGTCATCGGCATGGACTGGTTATCTAAGCATCGTGCAAAGATCATTTGTGATGAGAAAGTCGTTCATCTTCCTATATGGCGGAAACTTTGATTATTAAGTGGGGAGCGAAGTGGAACCAGACTTAGTATCATATCGTGCATCAAAACGGAGAAGTACATTAAGAAAGGTTGTCTTGCTTTCTTAGCTCATGCAGAGAAAAGTCGGAGGAGCGACTTGAAGATGTTCCTATTGTTCGTGAATTTTCGAAGTATTTCAGAGGATTTACTGGGACTTCCACCGGCGTCAAGTAGAGTTTCATATTGACTTAGTGCGGGCTGCACCGATTGCTTGAGCACGTATCGTCTAGCACCATCCGAAATGCAAGAATTGTCTAATCAATTACAAGAGCTTCTAGACAAAGGATTCATTAGGCCGAGTTCCTCTCCTTGGGGAGCACCGGTCTTGTTTGTGAAAAAGAAGGATGGATCCTTCCGAATGTGCATAGATTATCGAGAATTGAACAAGTTAACGGTGAAGAATCGTTACCCACTCCCAAGAATTGATGACTTGTTCGATCAGTTGCAAGGTTCTAGTATTTATTCCAAGATTGATCTTCGATCGGGTTATCATCGGCTTGAGTTGGAAGAGGATATTCCGAAAACAGTTTAGAACACGTTACGGTCATTACGAGTTTCAAGTGATGCCGTTTGGATTGACTAATGCACCGGCGGTATTCATGGATCTCATGAATAGAGTTTGTAAGCCGTATTTGGACAAGTTTGTTATAGTGTTCATTGACGACATCTTAATCTACTCCAAGAGCAAAGAAGAGCACGAAGAGCATTTAAGGATGATTTTAAGGCTACTCAAGAATGAGAAGTTGTATGCCAAGTTTTCGAAGTGTGATTTTTGGCACCACAAAGTGCAATTTCTTGGTCATGTCATTGATAGTCATGGACTACAAGTTGATCCATAAAGATTGAAGCCGTAAAAGATTGGGCTACTCAAGCGAATCCTAGAAATGCGTCAATTTCTAGGACTAGCGGGATATTACCGAAGGTTCATGAAGGTTTTGAAGATAGCGAGACCTTTGACCAAGTTGACACAGAAAAACAAGAAGCACGAGTGGGGAAAGAAACAAGAAGTTGCTTTTGGTTCTTGAAGCAAAGCTGCGGTCGCCAATTTTGGCACTACGAAGGCATTGAGAACTTTGTTGTATATTGCGGCGCATAAAGGACTTGGGGATGTTTTAATGCAAAATGAGAAGGTGATTGCGTATGCTTCTCGACAACTTAAGACTCATGAAAAGAACTACACAACTCATGATCTCGAGTTAGGAGCCGTAGTTTTTGCACTTAAGATTTGGAGACATTACCTTTACGGTACAAAGTGCACAGTGTTTACCGACCACAAGAGTTTGCAATATATTCTTGATCGGAAGGAGCTTAATATGAGGCAACGTCGTTGGTTGGAGTTACTCAGCGACTATGATTGTGAAATCAAGTATCACCAGGGAAAAGCCAATGTTGTGGCTGATGCTCTTAGTCGGAAAGAGAGGCCTAAACCTTTAAGAGTTCGATCATTGGGAATGGCGATTATTTCTCCTTTACCGTCGAAAATTCATGAAGCACAAGTCGAGGCACTAAAGAGAGGAAAATCGACCAAGTGAAAAGCTTTATGGTATGCCCGAAAGCGCAAATGGTTTTGTAAAGAGAGCGGATGGAGTACTATGTTTCAAGGATAGAATGTGGGTTCCATTGTTGTATGGCGAATCGAGAATTGATTATGCATGAGTCGCATAAGTCAAAGTATTCTATTCATCGAGGATCGGATAAGATGTATCAAGATCTTAAGAAGCTTTATTGGTGGCCGAACATGAAAGCGGTGCCCGTCACGTTAGCAAATGTCTTACTGGCGCTAAGGTAAAAGTCGAATATCGAAGCCTTGGGATTACTCCAACAACCGGAAATTCCTCAATGGAAATGGGAGCGCATTACAATGGACTTTGTTCTGAAACTTCCTAAGACATCGGGAGGTTCGATGCTATTTGGGTAATTGTTGATCGAATCTTACCAAGTCACCCATTTCATACCGATTAGAGACTTATTTATTCCATGGAGCAACTCACTAGACTTTATGTCAAGGAAATAGTCTCGAGGCACGGAGCACCCATTTCTATCATTTCAGACGAGAGATAGTCGATTCCCTTCAAACTTTTGGAATTCATTGCAAGATTCATTCGGAACCAGATTAGAGATGAGCCTGACATATCACCCACAAACCGGCGGTCAAAGTGAAAGGACCATTCAAACATTAGAAGACATGCTTAGAGCATGTGTCATTGATTTTGGAAATGGTTGGGCTAACCATTTGCCATTGATAGAATTCTCGTACAACAATAGTTATCACACCAGTATCAAGATGGCACCATTCGAGGCACTATATGGTCGTAAGTGCGTTCACTTTTTGTTGGGCGAGTAGGAGGCGCACAACTTGCGGTCACGAAAAGGTACGAGGAAACCACGGAAAAGATTGTTCAAATTCGTGATAGACTTCAAGCGCAAGGAGTCGACGAGAAAAGTTATCGCGGATGTTAGGCGAAGGATTTGGAATTTCAAGTAGGTGACAAAGTTATGTTGAAAGTATCGCCTTGGAAGGGGTAGTGCGATTTGGAAGCGCTGGGGAAGTTAAACCGAGATACATTGGACCATTCAAGATTTTGAGCCGAGTCGGTCCGGTAGCTTATCGTCTTGATCTTCCATCGGCGCTTAGTCATGTGCACAACACGTTTCATGTTTCAAACTTGAAGAAGTGTCTTTCGGACGAATCGCTCGTTATTCCATTGGCGAAGTTCGACGGCGACAAACTCCATTTTGTGGAAGAACACAGTAGAAATCATGGACCGCGAGGTCAAGCGGTTGAAGCAGTGCGTATTCCTATTGTGAAAGTTCGTTGGAATTCGTCGAGGTCACGAGTTTACTTGGGAGCGGGAGAGACGGATCTCGGCCAAGTATCCTCATCTTTTCGCCGACACCGTTAGACCTAACAACGATTGAATTGAGGGGTGAATTCCCTTTTGGATGGGCGAATGTGACAATCCGTACTTTCAGGTTATTTCTCGACACGATTCATGTTTCATTAATTCAACATTTTTAGTAAACTTGGTTTACTTGTTTCAAATTCGCGTAACCTTGGAGGTTTAGCGGCGAATTCATGATCATGACATCACGTACATTTCATATGGACTATGAGTAGTCTACATTTCATTGACATCATGTGCATCTCATTGATTCATTCACGACATTTCATTTCATATTTTACGCGTAATTTTTATGTTTAATAATCTTTATCGCGTGAGTTTTTATTTTAACATTTAACCCGTTACTTTCAAAAATGATCCCAAGGTATTTTTAAATTTACATTTAGTTTATAAAAACTATATTTTTAGTTTTCCTAGTATATCAAATTTATTTGGTATATTAATCGTTAAAGTTTTATTTATTACGTCGTTTTCTTAAAAATCTTACGATAATTATTTTATCACCCGATTTTCACAAGGAAAGTATTTTTACAATTTTTATCAACTCATTACATTGTATTTTGATCTAATAAAAACTTACTTTTACCAAAAAGTCCCAATTACCTACAATTCACTTACCTTTTCATTACAATTTATACAAGTCTTACAAAATAATACACAAATGCATACAAGTTGCAAGATTTAAAAAAAAAATATATATCATTGGGTAGACAACCCTCCCCCAAAAACCGGCAAGGGGAGGGAGTGTCTAATTATAGTATGGTTCATGTCTAAAAATTTTTACTTGCTACAAAAAGTCATGCAACCTCAAATTATTATCACATACACCTCATTTTCTCAAAGTGTAAAACACAAAATCCTCTCTTCTTTGGCTCCATAGAACCGGCCTCATCAAGAAATCCAAGGGATCAAGAGATTTTTGCAACTTCAAGTGTTATAACAACCTAGTTATATCCTTTTTATGGTTTTGAAATAAAAACCAAGGATATTTAAGTGTAATCCTTGTTACCTACACCTCTTCATTATCACTAGTAAGCATGTTTTCATCATTTTTATGTTTCCTCTTTCATTTCATATGTTTCTTATCATTTTGGGAGCTTTTATGCAAGTATTGTGATTTATACCATTTATGTCATGATTTTAAGTTATATATATACCTAAGGTCATCCTATAATTATTCCCATGGTTTTGGTTGGTCTTGATGGTGATTAGGAACCCATGACACCCTAAGAAGGTGTATGGTAGGATTAGATTAGTTTTGGAGTTGATTTGAAGGGATTAGAATAGGTTTTGTCCGAGAAAAACTATTTTCGATAACTATATATTATGTTCTGTCCTTGTTTCATTTTCTGGAAAATCCGACAGTAGGCACGACTTTTTGGCCTTGATTTTTAGAAAATATACTTTAAAACGAATCCGTGGCGCTTGAGCGGATAAAAGCGGACTTATCTGAAGAAGTTATGGATTTTACAAGTTTGACGACGAAGAATATTATTTTCTGAAATTTCAGCAACATGTATTTATTTTGTCCGAGTCAAAAATGAGCCTTAAGCTTCACAAATTATTTCGACTTTTCAAAAATATATTAGTATACTTTGATCTGAAGCTAAGGACATATTAAGCGTAAGCGGTTTGAAACGACAAAGTTATGCACTTTTTCATAAACTTGCCGTAACTAATTTTCTGCACACAATTAGCCAAAATCACCAACTTTAACCCTTAATATCTTTATGATCGAGACCTTTTGGACGAAAACTCTTGAACTGAAACTTTTAGATATGGATACAAACTTTCCAAAACCGTCGATTTCGTTCTCTAACGATCAGCGTGTACTGTTTTACGATTGTTTTTCGGAGCCATTTTGGCAATTTCATGATTTTCCGACGACATTGTTTTGCGACGAAAAGTGGTAATTTCTCTAAAAATCATTATAAAACCATTGTAGGATGACATTTTGGCGTAAAAACATGTAAAGTCATTTTGATTGGTCAAGGCGTCAAAATGTATTTTTTACGTGACGAGTATCTTTTCAAAAGGTAAATAAATGGTATAAATTACATACGTAGTGCATGCATAACATTACATTGCAATTCATGACATATCATTTCATTGATAATAGGTCGGTTGGCGCATTACATTAAACCTCAGTGTACTCACTTTGCCGTTATTCCAGTTTATCCAAGTGAGTTTTCATAGCCCCGTTTTTACATGCTTTCGATTATTTCAAACCCACGGGGGAGAATACATTGCACTACATTTTCTTTATGCGATACCAAGTATGTTAAATTCATTACATTGCTTAAGTTACCTCATATGCCAATTTGAAAGTCCCCATTTCACGAACCGTGAACCGCGGGTTAATCTTTGAAGCGAGGATGAGTGGATAGATCTATCGAGGGTGGCGCCTCCATCCGGGTTGGTGAATCCCAACCAGGAAAACGGATGCATTTCATTTGATTTCATTACGGGTTATGCGGCAAACATTAAGTGGAGGGCATACATAATTGATCGGTCTAGTTTCGGGGTCATGGGCTTAAGGCAATTGTAACATTATTTTTACGTGATTGGATTGTCATGCATGCTAGATACTTGTGTAGTCGTATAAAACATTTACATAAACCTATGATTCTCACCAACATTATTGTTGACCGTTTTAGCAATGTATTTTCGGTTGGCTGAGGCATTATCATCATGACATGGTTTAGGGACCTATATTTTTGAGTCGCGGCGTCGACTTACATTATGTACATTATGGCTCTTTATTTCGAAACATCGTTTGGATTTGTAACATATTTGTATTTCCTTAAACTTGTTAAACCTTTTGGGACCGACGTTGTACTCTGATTATGTTTTTATGATATATCCAACGATGTGATTTTAAAAGCGACACTTTAGGTCGATTCAATATAAGCTGTGATGTGGTGCTATGACGGTCAATGCCCGAAATTCCATTCAGCTTTGCAAAGCAATAAATAAATGGGGGTGTGACGGTATGTTAGGGTTAGACATTAGGCGTTCAGCGAATGGGTCAGATATGTTAGGGTTAGACATTAGAATTGGATGAGGGGTTAGACATGAGCGATGTGATATGGGGAGGTTAGACATTAGGCGTTCAGCGGATGAGTCGATATGTTAGGGTTAGACGGTATTAGGCGTTCAGCGGATGAGTCGGTATATATGTTAGGGTTAGACATTAGGCGTTCAGCGGATGAGTGATATGTTAGGGTTCGATATGGCGTTAGGGGGGTTAGACATTAGGCGTTCAGCGGATGAGTCGATATGTTAGGGTTAGACATTAGGCGTTCAGCGAATGGGTGCGATATGTTAGGGTTAGACATTAGGCGTTCAGCGGATGAGTCGATATGTTGGGTTAGACATTAGGCGTTCACGGATGAGTGATATGTTAGGGTTAGACATTGGAGACGTTCAACGGATGAGTGGTATGTTAGGGTTAGACATTAGGCGTTGCGGATGGGTGGTATGTTAGGGTTACACATTAGACGTTCAACGGATGAGTCGGTATGTTAGGGTTAGACATTAGGCGTTCAGCGGATGGGTGCGATATGTTAGGTTAGACATTAGGCGTTCAACGGATGAGTCGATATGTTAGGGTTAGACATTAGACGTTCAACGGATGAGTCGGTATGTTAGGGTTGACATTTAGGCGTTCAGCGGATGAGTGGTATGTTAGGGTTAGACATTAGGCGTTCCAGCGGATGGGTGGTATGTTAGGGTTAGACATTAGGCGTTCAAGCGGATGATCGGTATGTTAGGGTTAGACATTAGGCGTTCAGGATGAGTGGATATGTTAGGGTTAGACATTAGGCGTTCAACGAATGGGTGATATGTTAGGGTTAGACATTAGGCGTTCAGGATGAGTCGGTATGTTAGGGTTAGACATTAGGCGTTCCTTGCGGATGGGTCGATATGTTAGGGTTAGACATTAGACGTTCAACGAATGGGTCGATATGTTAGGGTTAGACATTAGACGTTCAACGGATGAGTCGGTATGTTAGGGTTAGACATTAGACCTTTATTTCAACATCCATTTTAATATATTTTTATGAGTTTTTAGTTTTTATATTTTTAGTGGGTTTATTTTATTTTAATTCAATTTTTTATAACTTTAACCTTTATTTCATTTACTTCAATCATATTATAGTCATAGTCACCCATGGCATTCTTGAGGTACCCTTCTAGTTTAAATTAATACAAAAACTTTACAAAAGTAATACTATTTAACAACTTTACAACATTTTTATTAATTTTTTAACAAACTTTTACAAAAAAATATTAATAACTAATATATACAATGCCCTTGTTTTGACAAATGGTTTTGACTCGAATATATCTCACTCTCTCTTTTGTCTCGTCTCTCTAATCTTTCACACACTCAATTATATCTCTCTCTCTTTTGTCTCCTCTCTCTCTCTCTCTAAAAGCGTCTTTCCGGCGTCTTCTCCGACGCAACCACTACATACCCATACCAAAAAGATAGATCGGGAAAAGGTGATCATTTTAACATAGGAGCCTGTATTTATTTCTCACCGACCGCCCTAGATCTAAAGTTTCTATGGTTCGGTATGTGAAAGTAATAAGCGGGATGGTTTCGATAGTTTCATCAGGGTTCAACTTAGCCTGTTGTTTTGGTTGTTTTGGCTCATGGTTGTTTTGGCCATTTTTGGCTCATGGTTGTTTTGGTTGTTTTGGCTCGGTTTTTGTGAGGCAAAAATAAACCAGAAAACATAAGCCAAAACATGTATAAAACATGTATTAAGGTAAATAAGCTTTAACAAACACCCCGTAAAATTAACTTGTGTTTGGTACTTTCCTAATAAGGTTTTGTTTAATTTATTTGTGAGCCATGGCAGGTTAAATTGAGCCATGGCGGTTAAATTTGGGCTCATGGTTGTTTTGGTTGTTTGCGGCTGGTGGTGGTTTTGGCTCGGTTGTTTTGGTTGTTTTGGCTTTCAGTTTTTGTGAGCCAAAAATAGCCAAACATAAGCCAAGATTAGATTGTTCAATGGGATTGTGTTTTGCGGTTGGTGACTTAAAATTTTCGAGGCGATGATGATAAAAACGAGATGGGCGGTGAAAGTGAGATCAAATCTCACTGCAACCGGAGTTTGAGCCTAAAAATTTTTCGAGGCGATGATGATTTTTAAAAATTTTCCAGGCGATGATGAAAGCAGAATGGCCAATGAAAAGGTTTATACCGCTTTTGCCTTGAACCGGCGCCAAAAATCTCAGACTACGTTTTTTTTTTAAGCTTTAAAACTGATTCTTGTTAAACAACTGAACTTGTAAAAAAAAAACTTTTCTAAACAATTGGAAGTTAAAAACTTGTAAAGAAATAAAAGTGTATAAGTAAAAAAAAAACTGGAACTTGTAAAAAAAAATATATAACTTGCAAATAAAACAAATGGTGAAAGTGACATCCACGGTCCAATTATTAGGGAGGAGAGAGGAAATGCAGGCACCCCCTAGTATTTTTCTAGGGGGTGCAACGATAGTAGGACCCTTTATTTATTGTGATGAATATGAATATTCTTTGATGTGATAACACTTGCAGTTACTAGATTTCCCTTACTAGTCTCGGATATATGTAATAAGACTTGTCGATAAAAGTTGTAGCTAAAATTGTTTGACATGTCGTCGCTAATGGTATGTCAGGGTCGTGACTAAAGATATTTAGCCACATATTTTTAGCGACGAGCTTATAGACATGATTTGTTGTCGCTAAAGGCCTTTAGCCACGACATTTAATCGAAGCTAAAAGCCTTGATTTTTGTAGGGGTTCTCGCCTAATACAGTTCAAACTTGGTCACATGCATCATACATGTGAGTTTGTTTGAGTTTCCTAATTAATTCCACTAATTGTGGATATATTCTATTTTTGTCAAGATCTTATTGCCTAATTGATGTTGCGCGAAATGGATGGTTGGTTCGCTAGTGCTTAAGTCAAAATGAGTAATTCAAGTATGTAAGTTGCACGCTAAAGGAGTTGGGTTGATCAATACAACTTACTTTGGTTTCTTTAAGAACAGACGAAAAGGTGTAAAAACGGACAAAAACGTTAAAAAGCGGTAGCGTGTAAAACGTATGGATAAAATCGTTAAAAAATATGCGAAACGATGAAAAGCGGTAGCGCAAAACGAAAAAACAAACAAAAACGCTTAAAAAGGCGAGCTAAAATGTGTAAAAACGAGAACAACGCAAAAATGGACGAAAACCAGTAAAAACTAATTTAAAACGTGAAAGCCCTGAGCAGTAAAAACGTAAAAGCGGACAAAAACGTGAAAACTCCGCGTCGAAAACGCAAAAACGCAAAAATTGTCAAAACGGACAAAAGCGAAAAAATTTAAATCGCGGTAAAAACGGACAAAATCGTAAAAAAATCGCATGAAACGTGAAAAAGCGCGAAACGTAAAAGCGTAATTTAAAAGCAGGCAGCGAAGGCAAAAACGTAAAAGTATCGCGAAAATGTGTAAAATGGACAAAGCGTAAAAAATGTAAGGAAAACGCAGTAAACGGACAAAAAGCGTAAAAAGCCGTAAAAAGCTGACAAAAACGAGTATAAAACTCTGAAAATGATAAAATTAGATTGTGAGTGATTTTTATAATTTTAGTTAACAATCAACTTAAACCATGTAAATATTGTAATAGACCCATATGGGTATATTATTAGACCCAACTAGACCAATCAATATTAATTAATTAAAATAAACTATACCCAATTAGACCCATCTATTAAAATAAACTAAACCCATTTAAACTTATCTCATTAAAAAATTTTAACCAACTAGACCCAAATTTAACCATTGGGTCTTAAATTGCCACCTCTAGTTTCTTAATATGATTAACGAGCTATATATTTTAATTTCTTCTGTAAAATAGTAAACTTATTTAGACGTTAATTACCCATATAAGCTCGTGGTTAATGTTCACGTACCCGACTTGATATGTCTAGAACTTTTGGTGTGTAGACATTAGTTTCAGTATCTTTTTGTCAACTTTAAATCATGAGACAAGTTCAAACTGTTTAATTAATGGAAGGACATATTCACACATGCTACGCACCAAAACATTGCACACAAACTTTACATCACTTCAAAGTTTACGGAGTAACTAGTACACACAAAATAGAAATAACAAACCATAGATGAAGTATGTAAAAAACTTAAGCTACAATATTGCATTGGGCAAAACGTACAAATATGTAACTAACGTGTCATTTTTTGCTTTGTTGTGTATCCATCTTTACTTTTTTATTTTGTATACATCATACTTTTAAATTCCGTCTATTATGTGTATTTTATAACAAATTTACCCCTATCTTTTAACAGAAGTGTTGATAAATGAGAATGGTAAATTTGTCACAAAATACATACAATAAATAGAATCCAAAAGTATAATGTATATAAAATAATAAAAACGGCTACAAACAAAGAAAAATGTCGCATGTGTTCTGCTACATTTTCGATCTTTTGCCTAATAGCATATGCTTTGATGTCATAATCTTGTTCCAATTCTTTCATGCGTTTATCGTCTAAATGAACCCATGCTTCTACACCATCGCCCTCATGATCATCCATCATGATCACCAAATTTTGGACAGGAAGCTTTCCTGTACTAGCCCAAATCGTCTTACCAAAACCAAAATCAGCGTTGTAGAGCGAAAACTTGCACCAAGAAGTAAATAGATAAAAGTTCACATCATTATCATCTATTTTTTTGTTCGACTCCAAAAAGGGATTAATTACAACCCCATAACCTTCCTCACCATGTGTTAGTATTTTAGCGGAATCCGTAATTGTTTTCTTAACTGAGCCATGCAGAATCTTGAAAAAATCAATTAAATCGATTTTGTCACCTTCACCGGGCCCGAGCTGAGAAGTTGCTAGACCCCAAAAATTTCCAAATGAGTTTTCTGGTAACCGAGGAACTACTTTGTCCCTCAGTCCAACTGGTTGGATTAGAAAAGATGCTTTGGATTGACCATTGTTCGCTTGATCCATGCGAACAAAGGCCTTCCATAATAAGGCAACAACAAGTTGGACTTTTGAGGGTTTACGAGACACGTTTAGATCAAATCCAAGGTTTTCTCTAATGGCTGATATCGCCTCCCCTTTAAAGTGAAACATTCTTGCCGCATTTTTCACCCCAACGCTTGACCTAGGTACTCTTAGGTCAAGCTCAGGTAGACCTCGCTGGGGGAAGTAAAGTGGCGAGTTAAAAATAGGGGAGTGTTTTTTGTTCTCATATTGACCATTAGTTTTAGAAGCCCAGTTGTTAATAAAATTGCACATAGTACCCATGTCCGAAAGCCTATGTGAAAATAACATACCAATTGCGAAACCACCACACTCAAAGGTTGTGACTTTGACACATAGCATGGGATCATCGACTTCATCAGACTGCCCAATCTCACAAGGAAGGAAATCGTTTAGTATGTCGGCTTTCAACCCATTTTTTAGGCATACAATATCTGAGATTGTGAAATTTGCTTTTCCTAGGACGTACAAAACACCTTGATCATTACAATCAATTAAAGAAAGCTTACGAATAAATCTCCCGGCCAATGGGTAAAATTCACTTAAAGTTTTTGATAACGAATCCTCTAAACGGTCACAAATATTCTCATTTAGACCATTTGGATCGTTAGATGGTGAAGAGTAGTAGAGAATGAGAGGGACGTATATGGTTGGAGCTAGCTCATCAGTGAAAGAAATGTTGTAGAAACGATGGGTGGTCGGGGTTGATGTAGAGGGTTTCACTAGCTTCGACAAGTAGTTTACGACCTCCATACTTTTAGTGTGATCTCTTCATGGTCATACGCCACATTTATAGTGAAGCTGATTCCAAATGTGAAATGTGCGTTGCTCAACCACATTTTTTACTAGATAATTATTTATTTACCTAAAATAAAGGGGTCCATAGTGTGGTCTACACTTTCATTGTAGTGAAGCTGATTCCAAATGTGAAATGTGTGTTGCTCAACAAATGTCTTTCATGCGACTTTCATGTCGAGTGAAGCTCAAAGTGGTCCAAATTATGTTGTACACATTTCACGTGACGCGTAAGCTATAGTATTACATGGTTTTTTTTCCTTTCTAATTTTGGATGGTTTGAAATTGCTTGATAGATCCCATTAATTGATCAGTAAGAATGGTTATATTTTGTTGGGAGGCTATTTAAACATCCCAATACATCATATAATGATGACGACTTGCCTACGTCACTACGTGATATGTCATTATCTGTTTTTAAACGACTGTATTTCAGTGAAATGAGTCAAATTTAATTGATCGAGGATAATTTCGTTTAGAAGATACGTGGCGTGTAGGAACTCAATCTCACTTTTTATTTGCTTACACTGCTTTCCAAAATGAATAAGAAACACAATAGTTAAAACTTGAAAAATAAAGTTGATGAAAACTTAACAAACAACACCATCTAAGTCTTTGTGTAAATGCTATTGAAAGATGAGTAGTTTTTCAAAGAAAAAAAAGTCGAATGTTCAGAAAGTAAAAACTAGTTTGTAATATTATTAACAGCTATTTCAATGATGATTTGTGTAAATATATGGAGACAGGTGATCATTGCAAGGAAGAAGCACGGTTCGTTTAGCTTTGGACGATCAAGGCATGCATAATGCATTGATATTCATTCTCTACGATGTCCGTATTGTGAATATGTGATACAAACATTGGGTCATTGTTGCTTAGCTCAATGGAAACTTTGAGAGAAAGTATCTTGTTTGTGGCATTATCGATTCGCTCGGTTCGATTAAGGGCAGCAAGTACTTAATCATATTGCTAGTGACATCAATTCAATTGAAAGAGATGTGGTTTGGGTATCCTGGTTCATATCTAGTGTACATAAGATGAGGTCACTGAGTTTTCAGCATAATACTTTTGGTATGTGTGGTAATGTTAATTGTGGTCCCCCTAATTTGAAACGTCTATTTTGAGTTTGGAAAGGTGTGTGGCTATTTTAAGAGGGGGTGTTAGGTACACTTGTGTGAGGTGAGTTGTGCGTGCGTGTGTTTATCAAAAATGCTAAAGCCTCTTACTAAATTTTTTACAAAAATGTCTACTTACACGATCCTGTTAAGTGGCAGAATTGACGGTTTGAATGCATAGAGAAAATGAATAAAAAAAACTATTTAATATTATTGTATGTATAGAGGGATTTAGTAGGAGGTTGTAGCAAAACTTTTTACTTTCATTACACTTTTGGTCTATTTTTGTTTTCCACTTATATTTGTTTATATTTAATTGATGTATTATTTTTAATGGGTAAAATTGACAATTTGTTAACTCGAATCAATATTTTTTACACATATCATAAAATACATAAAATTTGTTTGTTGACAAAATCGGGACAGAAGGAGTAACTTTCTGTGCTTCACACGGAAAAAATTCAAAGAAGTAGCCAGACACGTCTTGTATGATATATGTTGCTTTGAGGGAGTGAAAAAACACTAGTGTTTTTAGACGTATGTTTATGAGTAATATTTAAGTTATTACTATGTAGACCTTAATTTTGTTTTTCCACTAATAGACTAGCTAGCTAGTTACATTTCATAGAGTGATTTATTGTGACAAACTTCCAAAATTAAACTCATCTTTGAAAGAAAACAAAAAAACACTTTACAAATGTTACTAACTTATTGTCAAAAAAATATTTAACTTGATTATTTGATTACCAATGATAACAAACAATTTCAAATTTGTCATATAGTGCCGCAACGTAATATTTTTGATGCAAGATAATAAGTTTTGAGTAAATTGCATTTTTGGTCCCTAAGATTTAGCCAAATTGCAGGTTCAGTCCCTAAGGTTTCGAAAGTGCAACAGTGGTCCTCATTTTGAAACATTTGCTGCATGTTTGGTCCCTGATCAACATCAAATGACGAAAATACCCCTGTCTTCTTTTGTTTCTATTTTCTTTTCACATTTCTTACACAAATTGGCCCCTGCTCTTTGGCTTTACTAAATTCGCCCATTTTTTTTTTTTTTTTTAAATTAACTATTACAATTAGTATTATTTTTTTAATTCAAAAATATTCAAAAATGATCAAAAATGTTAAAGATATTCCAAAAAAATTAATTTTTTAAATTCAAGAGAAAGTCCAAAATATATTCGCCTCTTAACGCTTTTTTTCTGGATTTTTACGCTGTCTGCTTTTTTATGTTTTCCCATTTTTTACGCTTTCATCCGCTCTTTTTACGCTTTCAACTTTTTATTTTTATTTTTATGTTTTCGTCCGCTTTTACGCTTTCTTATGTTCTTTTACGCTTTAGTCCTTTCTTTTACGCTAGCCGCTTGTTTTGTATTTTCGCCTTTTTTGTTTTCGCTCTCTTCTTTTACGATTTCGCTTTTTTACGTTGTCAACGTAAAAAAAGAGACTTTTTTACGCTTCGCCTAACGTAAAGAGACGCTTTTTACGCTTTTTACGCTTCGCCTAAAAAACGCCTCTTTTTTAGTATGTTTTTACGCTTTTTTGACGCTTCGCCTAAAAGAACGCTCTCTTTTACGCTTTTTAGAACGCCTCTTTATTTTTTACGCTATTTTACGCCGCCTAAAAAAAACGCCTCTTTTTTACGCTTTTACGCTTCGCCTAAAAGAACGCCTCTTTTTACGCTTCGCTCTAAAAACGACTCATTTTTACATTTTTTACGTTTTCTACATTTTTTTTACGTTTTCCTAAAAAACGTAAAAACGCTTTTAGAGGAAACGTAAAAAGAGACGTTCTTTAGACGTAAACGTGAAAAAGACCTTTTAGACGAAACGTAAAAAAGCGTAGAAACGCTCTTTACGCTAGACAAACGTAAAAAGTATCTTTTTACGCTAGACGAAACGTAAAACGAAAACGTGAAAAGAAAGAGACGAAAACAAAAAAGGCCGAAAATGCAAAACAACCTTTTAAAACGTGAAAAAGAATCGCACTAAAACGAAAAAAACGTATTTAAAACGAAAAAGACGGAAAAACATAAAAATAAAAATAAAAAGTTGAAACGTAAAAAGAACGGACGTAAAACGAAAAAATTGACGAAAACATAAAAAACGGATAAAAACGAAAAATCCGAAAAACGTAAAGAGACGAATATATTTTGGACTTTTCTCTTCGAATTTAAAAAAATTATGTAAAAAATTAATTTTTTTGGAATATCTTTAACATTTTTGATCATTTTTCAATATTTTTGAATTAAAAAATAATACTAATTGTAATAGTTAATTAAAAAATGGGACGAATTTTGTAAAGCCAACATACGATAGGGACCATTTGTGTAAGAAATATGAAAAGAAAATAGAAACAAAAGAAGACAGGGTATTTTCGCTATTTGATGTTGATCAGTGACCAAACATGCAAAGAACGTTCAAAATGAGACCACCGCCAGACTTTCGAAACCTTAGGGACTGAACCTGCAATTTGGCTAAACCTTAGGGGACCAAAAATGCAATTTACTCATAAGTTTTTATATCATAAAAGTTTTACCAAATAATATATCGCCGCAACATGCAAGTAAATTTACCTCGTTTTATAATAAAGAGTTGAGATCCATGACAACCCACTATTTACTAAAGAACAAACCACAACATCCCCATCATCCATTCTTTTTTCATCCAATGGTGGAGATGATATTTGAAAATTACAAACAAGGGCATGATTGTAATTTTACATCTATCCAATAAAAGAAAAATATCTGCACATGACCTATCATAAAAAACACGCACCACTATCTCTCTAACCACGCCTCTGCCGGAATCCTCTAACCACGCCGGAAAAATAAAAACCTTCATCACTATCCTCTAACCACACCGTATCACCGCCGTAAAACCACCGTATCAGTAAAACCTTCAGATATCAGAAACCACCGTATGACCGCCATAAAAACGACCTTCATCTACTTTCTCTCATAAAACACCATAAAACCGCCAGATCACCATAAAACCACCGCCGATTTAAAATGAATGAAAACCGTAATTTAATCGACGTATAGTTGAAAATAATCTAATCGAAGTTCCATTAGATGTCAGAAATACAACATCCGTTGTAGATGATTTACCGATCCGGAAGATGATTTACCAAGTATTGAAGACACAAATGTGTTTTGTTGAGAAAGAAATTGAAGGTGAATCACGTGTGATTTGATATTTGTTGTTTATTAAACAAATTTTTTGTATGTAGTAAATCAAAAGTGAGTTAGCTGTTTTATTATTCTGATTTGAATATAAATCACATGTGATTTGAAAAATCACATGTGATTTATATTCAAAATCAGTTGTTTTAGTGTTTTGTTTTGAATGTAGACAAAACAAAAATAGTCTAACAAACATGTAATTTGTTATAAATCACATGTGATCTATAACAAACATATAATTTGTTATAGATCACATGTGATTTACATATGATTAAGGAAATCAGTAAATAAAATTATTTAAATTAAAAAAAAAATATTTAAATAATTCAGAATCACATGTGATTTTTTCTAAAATCACATGTGATTTATATTCAAAATCAATTGTTTTAGTGTTTTAGTGTTTTGTTTTGAATGTAGACAAAGATGTAATTTGTTATAAATCAGATGTGATTTTCTATGAAATCACATGTGATGTTTGTTATAAATCACATGTGATTCCTAGTAATTCTGTTTTTGTTATAAATCAGCAAATTCTATGAGATCACCAAGACCAACTTTATATGAGCATGCTGAAACACCGGGTGGATCGATATATTGGGAACCTCATGTAGAAGGAATTCGTACTGTAAGAGGGAAATACTATGACACTATAGAGGAAGCTATAGAGATGTATAGTACTTATGCCAAGGTGAAGTTTTCAAATTAAAAAGTCAGGGCAACGATTAACAAAATCTGGAATGGTACAACACAAATACATCATGTGTAATAAAGAATGTATTCCAAGACGTATTAATATCGACACTTTGGATCCTCAAACAAAGGACAAACAAAGAGAAATACAACTCGCATATAACAGTTGTAAAGCTCAGATAAGGTTAGAATTGGACCAAGTTTCTAGAAAATATAAGTTAGTTCAGTTTATTGCTAAACACAACCATGTCCTAATTCCAAAAGAGTACAAACATTTTACAAAAAAACAAAGAAGAATGACTCAAGAAGACAAAATGTTTATTGTCAAAGCGGCAACAAACAAGATTGGCGCAACACGGGCACACAACTTTTAACCGGTTTGAAAGGTGGGTATGAATACGTTCATGGCACATCCGATGATTTTAAAATCATCAAAGGAATATAAATGCTTTCATAGGGGAAAGTGATGCAGAAATGCTTATAAACAAAATGGAAAACAGAAATATGTATGTCCCAAACTTTACATTTCAATATAAGGTAGAAAACAGTGAGTTAGTGGCGATGTTTTAAAGTTGCAAAATGCAACTACAAAGAGTTCGGAGACATAGTTTCTTTTGATGCAACCTTCAGGAGTAACAAGCAAGATTCTTTTATTTATTTTTTTTATATGAACTAATTTAAAACAAAAATCACATGTGATTTAGATGTACTACATGTGATCACCATACCTCGTACTAGGAATCACATGTGATCATAGTAGAAATCACATGTGATTTACTTCTACATTACACTAATTATTTGAGGTAATGTTCTTAGGTACCACATGGTGTTTGTACCATTCATCGGTGTAGATAATCACGAAAGTGTGTCACCTTTAGTTCCTAATGTTAAAAGAAGATAATCTTGAATCATACACGGCTACTAACCGCATTTATGAGTGCATTCAATAAAAAACCGACCATGGTTGTAACGGATCAAGATGGAGCAATGAAGAAAGCTATTGAAGCCATTTTCACTAACTCAAAACACAGACTTTGCATGTGGCATATTGATCAAAAAATTCCTGCAAAGGTAAATATATTCTCTAAACAATATGTTTTTTATTCACTTTAAATATGGATCACATGATAATGTGACTTGTTTATAAAATCATATGAATCACATGTGATTAATCTGAAATATATAATGTGATTTGTGTTGAAAAATAAGGCACTAAAACTCTATTTAACAATAAAACAGATTTGTCAAGCAATATACAAAGAAACTGATTTCAAGAAGCGTTTTAAGAAGATCATTTGGAATATGTTCATGGAACCTTTGGAATTTGAAAAGAAATGGGCCAAGTCGATTGAAGATTTTGGTTTGAAAAACCACAAATGGATGACAAAGATGTTTAACCTTAGAAAAATGTGGATTCCAGCTTATTTTATAGACTCTGTGGAAAACTAGAAGGGGGGGTTGAATAGTTTTACCAATTTGAAACTTCCTTTTAAATATTTAGATCAACTTATGTCAATCTATTTGATTGTTTATGTTGGACGTTGATAGATAGATATATAAACGTGTAATGAAATATAAAGAGTAAGAAGCACATCACCACGACAAAAGTTCTTTATAGTGGTTCAGCTACAAGGACACCTTCCTTGCCCTACTCCACTCCCCGAGTCACCTACTCGAGAGTTCGTAAGCACTACACCAACTCCTTGTGGCGGATAAGCCTTCACAACGTCGCTTAACCTTTTTCCGGTACAAAGCTAAATACCGAGTTCTTTCACACCAAGGCGAACCACACCTAACACAACGTCGCCTACCCTTTATATGGTGCTAGGCTAACCACTGAGTTCTTTCACACCTTAGGAGAACTATTCCTATCACAACGTCGCCTACCCTTTATTAGGTACTAGGCTAAGCACCTAGTTCCATTACTATGGAGGAACTACTACCCTTCACGACACGACACCTAATCTCAAGGAGATCTTCTCCTTGTTACAACACCATCAAGGATATCACAATCCTTGTAAATAAACAAATACTTATATGTATAACGATGCACCTCATCGAATATACGACCTAAGCATTCTTCCCAAATGCAACTTGATTTGATTCTTAGGCATCCTTCACTAATGCCTTTGACACAACGCTTGGCACCCTTCACTAATGCCTTCGTCTTGACACCTTTAGCATCCTTCACTAATGCTTTGACACGGATGATGAGCACCTTTCACTAATGCTTTCATCTTGACACTTTTGGCATTCTTCACTAATGCCTTTAACCCAACATCTATGGAGAAAGGAAGAACTATCAACAAGAGAACCTTAGTTGTCTTGATGATGACGAAGCATGGCAACTCATGGACTTGAGCTTGCACGTCTTCAAGAAGTGGTGATCTCTCCTTTAAGAGGAACCTAGAAGATCACACAAAAACAAAAGACAAACTACATAGATCACTTAGATCTGAGGTTAGAAGGTTAGAATACTTTGTGGAAGTATGTGTGTGAAGTCATATCTAGAGAGGTAGAAATGGCTCTCTATTTATAGAGAAAATTCTCTACTGTTCCCCGGATCCCACAGATCCCTACCACAAGGGATCCGGCTAGCACAAAGCTAGAGATCCGTGGTCCGCTCCTTTTTTCCCATGGGTACTTTTGGTTATGGGTCAAGGGTCATGGGTTATGGGTTGATCAATGGTTTTCTTTCTAGATACAATGTATCTTAAGGATACAATGAACTTGGTTAAGTGGTATATATAAAACCATGGGTTATGGGTCAAAACCATTTGCTAGTATTTACCCATTTAGTATATACTTGTATTTACCCATTTTAGCATACACTTAGTTTTTACCCATTTTAGTATACTTAGTTTAAGTATATGTTTAACCCAATATGTAAACACTAGTTGTTTGTACATATGTATCTAAATCATAAAATCACTTATACTTGTTTTAGTGTTTTATGTGAGAGCGTAAGTGTGTTAGAAAACTATTAGTTCAAACTATTTACGTACTCTATTTGTTTCGTTAAAATGATTTTACGTTTGTTATCGACAAAACATTAGAAGATCGTAAAATATAAATAAACGTTTTTACGGCTTATTTGTATTTACAATCTCCCCTTTTTTGTTGATGACAAAACATAAAATTATTTTAAGGAAAAATCTAAAATTCGGAAAAGTTTGAATTTGTAGTTTTTACTTTCTTCTCCCCCTTTTTGTCAAACAAAAGTGTTAAAAGAAACTAACACAATTTTTAAAAAATGTAAAATGTAAAGAGAGCAAGTGACGGAATGGTTCTCGTCTTAACTCCCCTGACGAGTCCATCCCTTTGAAAGGCGTCAAGGACATAACGTAAGATAAACTAACTGCGTGTTTGCAATTGAGTTTGCAAATGGTTCGCCTAAGTGACGAAAAGCATGCTCCCTTGAATATTGCAATGTTGCAATGGGGTGTCATGAAGTGTAATCCAAAGTTGGATTAAGCTGCAAATGATTTTGCAATGTCGTTTGACACAAAGCTCCCCCTAGCTTTATGGTGTCAATATCTTCATGTGTATTTTGAATAACTACAAAAACAAAGGTTAGAAAAACAAGAGTATAGTGCATAATTTCCTGAAAATGAGACTCAAGTTAGTAGAAATTTGTGCTCCTGTACCACGGATCCCACTGCCTTCCTCTTGGAGGGATCCGTCTAGGCATTATGGAGGGATCCGCTATCTCGATGACAGCTTCTTCAAGAATGAGAATGTTCCATTCAATGCTAATGAAGATGTGAAATAACAAGCACAATGCACTAAATATAGCATATGGATATTCATTCAATAAAACAAGATATACACAACCAAATCTCTAAAACTAAGAGAATGAACTAGCCAAACAAGTGCTACTAATGCTAATGAGTTACCCCAAACTTTAGATTCATCTAAAAGCTTTAATGACGATAAATGATGAGATGAGTTTTCCTAAACATTCTCAGTTAGAGCTTGTAGTTCATGTATCAATCTATCTAGTTCAAGTTTCAATCTTTCAACATGTTTACAATGATCGCACTCCTTGTCATGGTTTTGAGTTTCTTGAAGTAGAGGTTCAAGTGAAGTGGGTTGAGGATCTTCAAGTGATTGTGAGGTGGCTCTAGGCACTAATGAAATAGGTTGAGTTGTGGAGGGTATAGTAGAATTATGTGATGAAATCCTAGTGGGAACACTCTTCTTAGGAATTTGTTTGATTGGTTTTCTTAGTGTGGGAGAAATCCTAGCTTTGGTGGACTTAACCGAAGATGATTCGGTTGAGGAAACTTCATGTATGATTCTAGCAAGTTTCTTGGGTGGTTCTTGAGTGGATGAGTTAGCACTAGGAGCCTTAGTCATAGTGATGATGGTGCTAGTGAGAGCTCCTTTAGTTGCTGATTTTGAGATGTGATTTGAGATTGGTAACTTAATCCTAAGGTTGTTTGGTTTCTAAAGGGTAATTTGAATTAGGAAATTAAATTTTTGGCCACTTAGAGGGCTAAGCATGCTTTTGGGGTTTTGATCAGTTCTAGGAGGATAATTAATGAATGCTAAGGGTGGTTGGAGACCCAAAAGGTGACTTGAATTCAAATATGGAGCTGGTTTATGCTCTTTGCATCTACGGATCCCGCGGATCCTTCTCGCCAGGATCCGCGGTTATAGACCAGTGGATCCGCTATCGGATGTGTTTTAGGTGAAGTCATTAAGCTTTTGTAAGGTTTATCATCAATGGATTTCGAGGTTTTGACTTAATTTTGAAGTCTTTAGTTGTTGGATATCTCAAATCCTTAACCATAACAAGTAATGGTGCTTAATGATGGTTTTGGCAAGGAACATTGACTTTGGGTAGTCTAACCATATGTTTGATAAGGATTCCTTTTAATTTGTCCTGGAGAAATGATGATACCAAGTCCTAAAAGTCCGATGATGTCCTAGGATAAATTTACTAAAATTTCTAAAAATAAAAAGAAATGAAAACTAGTTTTTGGTCCTAATCTTGAGTCAAAGATGATTGAGGTCAATTTACTAAAATTGACGGGTATACCAAACTAAGTGCTATCAAATGTGATGGATAATGTCCGAAAGTGTTGGAGCGGAATTATGGTGAGTTTTGACTAGTTGATAAATCAAAAAGATATATTGAAAAAGTATCCTAGATAAGCCATGGATGAGAGTAACGTTTTCAACTATTAGCGGAAGACTTAGTTGGCTCTAGTGTCTTATGTTTGACTTGTTTGAGGTGATCTAGTGGACTATTATGATGTAGCCAAATCTGCTTTGCACATCGTGCATACGGATCCCGCGGTTCCCTTATGGGAGGGATCCGGCTACTTCAAAAGCCGATCCGCTTATCAGATTAGAGAGCTTTCGTGAAATGTGCATCTTTGCACTTTATATTAAATGCTTTTCCTAGTTGTTTCTAATGGGGACAGTAGCGCAACTAATAAAGTGTATACCAAGGTAGGAAGAGCTAGAATTCTTTAGAATGAGTGACGACAACCACTCTAGGGGTCGTAAAATCTCATTTCCTAAGTACCTACTTTAGGATTGTTTAATGCCAAGATATGGCAATACCTACAAACAACAACCATAGTTTAAATTGTTTACAAACCATTGTTTGAAATTGCTCATCATTCACTTGAGTCCTAAGACTTTACCTTTCATTTCCTCCTTCACTTCTTCACCCGTCCTCCACTCTTTATCAACCTATCTTTACTTCTTCTTCCTCAAGAAGTTGGCGAAGCATTTGAAGATTCCCTTGGTTTGTTGCCATTCGGGTGATTCATTAGGAATGTTTGGCAATTGGTTAATGTAGTCCAAGGGGTCAAGATCGATATTGTCAAGTGGGTTGCTACTACTCCCTTCACCTTCTGCTTGCCTCTCCCTTTCATCCGAGGAGTCCGTGGGTGGATCTGGCCTCTTGCCTTCTACCATAAACCTTGTTGTTCTACCCTCGATTAAAGGTACCATAACCTTGTTGCAAAAGCTGTGATCCAAGGATTGTGGGGAAGGGTCTAATGCAAAGATGAATTTTGCAAGACGGGTTAGAAGCATTGCATACGAAAGCACCATCTTGTCCATGCTTCTTACACTTGCCATTCTCTTGATCATGTAGTAGGTAACGTTGAAGCGAGTCTCGGTCACAAGACAATAGATCATGAAGCTCAAACATGCGTTGGGGTGATCCTTGTTTCCTACTAGACACACCACATTCTCCCTAATCACATCTTCCCATTTTCTATACAAGGCATACATCTCTAAAAGCTCCATTTGGAAAGGATCCCTATAGATCACTTTTGACTTTCTAGTCACCCTTGATGGAGATGCTCTAGGCATAAACACGGTATCCCTTACCGTGGTTGCTTCCGGGATTATTGATTGATAAATGGCGTGGTGATCAACCATAGAGTGTAATTGCTCCAATGACCACTCATTGGAGTAGATGCATACACCATTATATGGTACTCCTATTATTCTTCCAAATTCTTCAAGTGTAAGGGTGAACTCGTGTCCATTAATGGTGAATTCAATTGAGATTGACCCATCATCATTCCTAATTATACCCATAGTCTTGCGTAACTCAAGCATAAAGATCGGCAAATTTGCTCGCTTATATCCAATAAACAATCAAATCCAATAGTTGCAAAAACTTCCCTTACGTCGGCATTTGCAAGAAATGATGGATCAACAACTCTCCCTTCATGAAATAGTCTCCTTTCAAGCAACTTAAAGGCCTTTCTATCGTCCGAACTTAGACCATTTTTCCTATGATACATGGGTATGTAGTGGGTGGTGTCTTGGTAATCTTGTTGCTTGTTGCTTGGCATGATTGTTTCTAAACAATGCAACCATAATGTGGTGTTAATTGTGAATAGTAACCTAGAGGGTTTGATCACAATTTTGCTCAATTCATTTTTATTGAATTCAAGAAATGAGTTTAATTTGTATTAACAATGTAAATTCTTTGATTTGAGTTATCTTAGAAAACAATGTGGTAACAAATTATGACAAACCCACTTGAACCCAACCTCTAAAATGAAGAACTTGTAATCCTAGTAATCAAAGAATGAAATCAACAATGTAGTGAAGATAATACTTACACAAGTGATTGTTATGCTTGAGAGAGGTGATCAAGTTGCTCCGTGAACAAGTAGTTAGGTTTTTGTTCGTGAGTCTTTAGAGGAAGGTATGATTGTGGAACATCCACAAGTGATCATTTTAGCTTATATCGTCTTCGTTGCATCGGATCCCGCGGATCCTCTCATTTGGGATCCTGCAAGTGTAAACCGAGGGATCCGATAACAAAAAAATCACCTCAAACATTCCTTGATAACTAAGGTTTGGGAGTTCTAAAAGCCTAATGTTTTGGTGTTTAAGGTTCTAAAAACTTGTGATTTGAGGTTTTGAAGATTCAAGATTATTCCTATTTAGACGAGGTTCCCAATTTAAGAATTAGTCATAATTCTTGGGAAGCTTTTCAAACATTATAATAAAATCCCATTTTATTATAACATAAGAAGTTTCACATGGAAATTTATTGACATAGATGAAGTGTCAATAAATTCTTTGTGATGAATAATGATAATGGTTATCAAATAACCAAAATGTCATTATTACTAAATCGTAGTGTAGTTTCTACAAATAAGTCGAAGAATACTATTTTTGATGATGACTTTAATATAGATAACTACTGAAACAATTACTAATAAATCATGCAACTAAGATTTCAATAATAAAATTAAAAGCAAGTGATTAGTAATCATACATTGGCTAAATATTCTTTTTGCGAAAGGAAATATTTAGATAAGTTCTTTATGCTCTTCTTGGTAACTCCAAATCCAAGTATGGATAATGCTTGGCTAAATATTCTTTTTGCGAAAAGAAATATTTAGATAAATTCTTTATGCTCTTCTTGGTAACTCCAAATCCAAGTATGGATAATGCTTAAGAAAAAAAATGTTAGAGCATTCTATCATTTTCCAACAATAAACAATATAGTGATTTTAAAATATGACGAAGATAATCATTCTTTGTAGTTTTCAAACATACATAGATCGTATCAAGTTTTTAAAGTACAACATACTCTAAGAAACTTGGTAACGAAGCTCTGATGCCAATTGTGGAAAACTAGAAGGGGGGGTTGAATAGTTTTACCAATTTGAAACTTCCATTTAAATATTTAGATCAACTTATGTCAATCTATTTGATTGTTTATGTTGGACGTTGATAGATAGATATATAAGCGTGTAATGAAATATAAAGAGTAAGAAGCACATCACCACGACACAAGTTATTTATAGTGGTTCGGCTACAAGGACACCTTCCTTGCCCTACTCCACTCCCCGAGTCACCTACTCGAGAGTTCGTAAGCACTACACCAACTCCTTGTGGCGGAGTAGCCTTCACAACGTCGCTTAACCTTTTTCCGGTACAAAGCTAAATACCGAGTTCTTTCGCACCAAGGCGAACCACACCCAACACAACATCGCCTACCCTTTATATGGTGCTAGGCTAACCACCGAGTTCTTTCACACCTTAGGAGAACTATTCCTATCACAACGTCGCCTACCCTTTATTAGGTACTAGGCTAAGCACCTAGTTCCATTACTATGGAGGAACTACTACCCTTCACGACACGACACCTAATCTCAAGGAGATCTTCTCCTTGTTACAACACCATCAAGGATATCACAATCCTTGTAAATAAACAAATACTTATATGTATAACGATGCACCTCATCGATTATACGACCTAGGCATTCTTCCCAAATGCAACTTGATTTGATTCTTAGGCATCCTTCACTAATGCCTTTGACACAACGCTTGGCACCCTTCACTAATGCCTTCGTCTTGACACCTTTAGCATCCTTCACTAATGCTTTGACACGGATGATGAGCACCTTTCACTAATGTTTTCATCTTGACACTTTTGGCATTCTTCACTAATGCCTTCAACCCAACATCTATGGAGAAAGGAAGAACTATCAACAAGAGAACCTTAGTTGTCTTGATGATGACGAAGCATGGCAACTCATGGACTTGAGCTTGCACGTCTTCAAGAAGTGGTGATCTCTCCTTTAAGAGGAACCTAGAAGATCACACAAAACAAAAGACAAACTACATAGATCACTTAGATCTGAGGTTAGAAGGTTAGCATACTTTGGGGAAGTATGTGTGTGAAGTCATATCTAGAGAGGTAGAAATGGCTCTCTATTTATAGAGAAAATTTCATCGTTCCCGGATCCCACGGATCCCTACCACAAGGGATCCGGCTAGCACAAAGCTAGAGATCCGTGGTCCGCTCCTCTTTGCCCATGGTTATTTTTGGTTATGGGTCAAGGGTCATGGGTTATGGGTTGATCCATGGTTTTCTTTCTAGATACAATGTATCTTAAGGATACAATGAACTTGGTTAAGTGGTATATATAAACCATGGGTTATGGGTCAAAACCATTTGCTAGTATTTACCCATTTAGTATATACTTGTATTTACCCGTTTTAGCATACACTTAGTTTTTACCCATTTTAGTATACTTAGTTTAAGTATATGTTTAACCCAATATGTAAACACTAGTTGTTTGTACATATGTATCTAAATCATAAAATCACTTATACTTGTTTTAGTGTTTTATGTGAGAGCGTAAGTGTGTTAGAAAACTATTAGTTCAAACTATTTACGTACTCTATTTGTTTCGTTAAAATGATTTTACGTTTGTTATCGACAAAACATTAGAAGATCGTAAAATATAAATAAATGTTTTTACGGCTTATTTGTATTAACAGACTCTCCATTATTTGGATTGATGAGAATCACATCAAGGTCTGAGAGTGAAAACTCGTTCTTCAAAAGTTTCACAAGACCAGGAGCAACACTAGTTAGTTTTATGATGTCCTATGAAGCAAAGAATGGAAAGGCAACGCTATAGGCAGAACATTTAGACTTTAAAACACTAGACGCAGCCCCAAAGTGTGAAACAAGGTTAAAATTGAGCGCCATGCAAAAGAAAAGTGTATACTAGGACAATATTTCGCTTGTTCAAAAGGAAATAATCAAGCATGCCGGACTTGTAGTATACGTAATTTGAAAATAGAAGAAGGTTGTGAGATTGTCATGGTTAGAGACAAAAATCCAATGCCTTATAGAACACTTAACAAGGAAATTGAAGACGAAAGCGATACAGAAGCACAAACAGTTGTAGACTATAAGGTATGTAATCTTGAATTCTAAAATTATTTGTTTCTTTTACGAGAATCACATGTGATTCTTGTAAATCAAATGTGATCTCTTACAAAAATCACCTGTTGAATCACATATTTGATTCTTGTTGAATCACATGTGATTCTTTTGAATCACATGTGATCTCTTACAAAGAATCACATGTGAATCTCATATAAATAACATTTGATTCCTGTTGAATCACATATGTGATTCCTGTTGAATCACATATGTGATTCTTGTTGAATCACATGTGATATCAACATTAATCACATCTGATCTCATATAAATAACATTTACAGAATATAATTCTTGTATTATTTTGATTTGGAAAGTTACTTCGTACTATAGAAGATGGGTCGGTTGTATGTTCCTGCAGACATTTTGCTCGATACGAGTTCCTATGCCGACACATATTTTGTGTCTTCAAGAATCGTGATATCGACGTCATTCCAAATCAATATATTTTGAGGCGGTGGACAAGGGATATAATTCCACCCGCTTGAGAAGAAAAAGAAACAGATATGGGGAAAAACGTAGAAGTTGAAAGACTTACAAATGAAGCAACTTGTCTATTAGATGATTGTTTATTTCGCTGGGCAAATGACGTAGTAAAGATGGGTGAATTTGTTGAAAAAATGAAGAAATTGAAGAAAGAAGTGGAGGATGAGGTGCCAAATGCTCCTTCTCGAAAACGGCATATGTGATTGGGTAACATGTTGCTATTTCTAAACCGAAAAAAACAGCTTAACAATCCACAAAAGCAAGTAACAAAGGGAATATTTCATAAGCTTTAACGCAATAAAAGGAGAAAGAGTGAAAGAGAAAAAGCACTTACAATTAAAAAGAAATAAATGAAGCCTTGTGGACATTGTGGAGAGAAGACAAACTCACATACAAAAACAACTTGTCCATTGAACCCTAAAGCAAGGCTTAAAGGCCACATAACCGCCTCCAATCGGTGTGGATAACCCTAGTGGGTCGTCTTGGTGTTGAGGTTGGTGTTAGGACAGTGGTCGGTGGTGGGTCAGCCGCTCAAGTAAATGTTGTGGCTCTTGAAGCGGATAAGGTTAACCCTAATGGGTCAGGCGTAAGTGTTAAGGTTGGCGGTTGGCCAAGTGAACCAACATCGCTGGATTAAGCAGATGTTGAGTGTTTAGGTTGATGGTTGAGCATTTTTACTTCAAAAAATATAATGACTTTCTTTAGAATTTTTACAAATCTATAATACATTGAATGATTGTTTACTTTCTTATGAAAGTCTTGTTTACTTATGAAACTTTCTTTAGAATTTTTACAAATCTACAATACATTGAATGATTGTTTACTTTCTTATGAAAGTCTTGTTTACTTATGAAACTCCTGTTTACTTATGGAATATTTACAAAAATATTGTTGAATACATGTGACTATATACGAAATCACATGTGATTTTACAATGATCACATGTGATTTTACACAGATCACATGTGATTGTACCCAGATCACATGTGCTTGCATAAGAAATCACATGTGATTGATGTTTCATTCCTAAGTAAGTATATGCAAAATAAATAATAATGCACTAGAAAGGAACTAAAAAGAAACAACTACTGTTGAAATCAGTTATAACAAAAGCAGGATTTAATTTGACTTCCCAAAACACAAAAGAAAAACCCTCGCTATGTTAAAACAACTATTCTAGCATCAGCTTTACTAGCATTCAAACCCGAAATTACTAGACTTCACATACTTAGTGTTCAAACCTGAAATTACTGAACTTCACATACTTAAGATAAAACTAAAACTACTGATATAGTAATGTTTTATACACCTTCACAAAAGGCACAAAAGACGATTCTCCAAGTCTTGACGATAACACTCACCGTTGTATCAAGCTTTGTCTTTAACATCCTCACGTTTGTTCCTGTTCTTATACGCTTCCACAATTGTTATGAACTTTGTTGCGTAATCAACTTTGTCAAACTTCTTTGCCTCCCTAAGCATCCTCTCCCGATACACGTTAAGCTCATGTAACAAAGATCTTGGTAGAATACTTGAACCTCGGCTTCCTCAACATGTCGAACTGTACTTTGACTCGGAACAAGTCCACAATCCCACTTTGTAGGAGCTTCACCCATATAGTTTTCCATATGAAACATGGCTAAAATACCACAATCACGTAGTTTGACTTTGTCCTCCATTTCAAACTTTGGGATCTTTGGCTTCAATTTAATGATGCTAGCATACTTTTGTTGCCATACAACCTAGATGACGGAAAACATATTTTTCTACAAAAAACAAATAAAATAATGAACATGTTAAATCAAATGTGATCTGTGTAAAATCACATGTGATCATTGTAAAATCACATGTGATCTGTGTAAAATCACATGTGATCATTGTAAAATCACATGTGATCTGTGTAAAAGCAAATGTGATCTGGGTAAAGTAACTCAAACTTACAAGAACATCACATGCTCCTTTATACTTTTTATCATAAGATTCCCCACTGTCAATGTTATCAAGGATTGTCATCCCAATTGATTTAGAAAGGCTGAACACAACAACATAGAAATGCCCACCATCGCAAATTGAAAAAAATGCTTGATTTAACAAAAAAAAAGTAAACTTAATAAAAATACCTGATTTAATAATTATAATTCTAAAAAAATAATGACATTACCAAATCAACGCCTTTAGGCTAATTCTATCGAATTATCTTCAAATGACCCAAAACTTGTGCTTCAAAACTTTTCCATTGCCGCCGTAATCCAAACTACCATCAATCATTTGCTCACAGAGAAAATAACAAACACAAAATGTATAATCAAAATTATATAATTATACAATAAAAGTTCATAAAAAATAACAAAACACTTACAATACAAACCAATGGAAAGAAATGCCTCGACGGGCTCCAACTTCCTTAAAACTCTCTTCATTGTTGAGAACAAAGACCCCAACAATCAACAACATTGACATCGACCCATAAACCGAGAGTTAAAGTTTCCATACTTAAACTAACCGATGAAACTTTATATCCGTAATGAGTTTCAAAAATAGTTTCACTCAGAGAAACAAAAAACACATGTAATTAGATAAAATCACATGTGATCCGGGTAAAATCACATGTGATCTCGAAAATCACATGTGATCCGGGTAAAATCACATGTGGTATGGGTAAAATCACATGTGATCGCCACAAGAACATGTGACATAAGCTCAAAGTTAAAAAATTTAACTAAAATAATAAATGATAAACTTACATCTTGTCACCCCAAGATAGAAAACAAGTAGCTTCCGACCATAAATTCCACCATTGTAATGTTCGGTACAACTTTGGTTTTCTTATTCATGTATGGGGAGCAGAGGAACGGAGACGGTTTCACGTACTCGCTTTTCGTGAAGAACAACCTCGACTAACGCTCGATGCACTAATAGCCACTCTCTCAGAGTAGAAGGACCTTGATTCGACGACCACATTCGATTCATCTCTTCATCAACTGCTTGACCCTGAAACAAAACAACATAATTTAAATTAAAAAGAAAAACGAAAATTAAAAGACAAACTAATCAAAGTTGTACTCTGTTAGAGTATTACATATAGGTATTCATCTACAATACAATCAATCACCTCATTCACCATATCGAGATTCTTCTCTAGCCACCGAGTATAAGTCTCAGCGCATCGGTGATCTCCAACTCTTCATCTTCAACACCGCCACATTTTCACCGCTTATCAATATCGCTAGAATGATCAAGCTTCCTTTTAAACGACACCTTCCTTCAACCCGAATTCGCTTCCTTGTCAACCGAGAATTCGCTTTCTCGAGATGCATCTTTTCAAAATCATCTAAACTAATTTTCCGAATCCAAATCTTCTACATTGCCATCCTTACGATTTCCAAAGATTATCAACACCATCATTATCAAGACACTGCACCCATCTTTATCCTCACTTTCATTGTTGCCGAAAAGTAACAGTGTTTCTTGAATAGCTCACAATATTTCTCATTAAGTTCAATGAATTTTTCATCATCAAAGATACTTCAAATATGCTTCTACCATATCAGCTTCAAGAGCACGCCTTTCGTAACATATCAAAGAAAGATTTTCTTCAAGTTTGTTAAACAAAATCAGATTCAATAATGATGTCAATGAAAAGTAATATTGAAGTCAATGACATGTGATTCTACATAGAATCACATGTGATTCTCAACAAAATCACATGTGATTCTACATAGAATCACATGTGATCCTTCAAAAGAATCACATGTGATTCTGAGTAATGATTTGTGATTTCTCTTTTAATGCATTCAAATGAACAATTATAAAATGTATTATATAAACCTCTTTGTCAAGGTTCGCACAAACCAAAGCATCAATGAACCCTTCACTCTTTAGACTCCACCTCACCACTCACCATTCAAATTTAAACACCCCAACTTCCTTTTCACCAGCCTTCAAGCTCCATACGTTGTCTCATTAACGCTTGTCCACCAATTTAAGATGGCCTGGACGAAACGACAACATGAAACTTCTCAAATTTAGTAGAGTCTAGATACAAAAGCTGAAAATAAAAACAAAACAATAAAAATTACATATCACTAGAACCAGGAACCATTTTTAAATTTAAATAAATCTATAAACTTACCATGAGGACAACTAACGGACCGCTGTAATGGCAATCTCCTTTCGGGTTGCTACTATAATCAAGGCACAAATGTATATAACCACACCATCGATGTCGATATCGGAAGATCTTCGTGAATATATCTAACAACTTCTAAGAAAAGTTACCCTTCATCGCTTCACGCCTTACCCATCGTGTTGGCAAACAACATGACGAATTTAAGTTTGAAAAGATTATCAACTACCGCTTTGTAGAACCAACTTCCTAGCAACATCCGCCGTCCGTATGTCTTTAAACGACTTTTGATAAAACTGCCAACCCAAGATCTCACAAAAGGATGGTCAATAGGTCTTTCCTCAAATGAAAAAAATGAAGAACCACCAAATGGAATCCCTAACATATCCCTAATTTTCTCTGGAGTGACATCAATCGACAAACCATTCAACAAATCAATCTTATTCGTTGTCGCTTTGAAATTGGAAACAACAAACCTACCCAACTTTGATGGAAGTTGATCAATGAAAATTTTACTTAAAAGATCGAAAACCTATTTCAAGAAGAAATGGACCCATGTCGACCTTTGATTCACGGATAGAAGAAAATAGAGAAGAAGGAGCATTCCTTACCCTCAAACCTGGAAATTTTTCAAGATACTCTAACCGCTCTTGTTCAAATTTCGTGACAATATACTTTTGTTTCCCAACTTCTTCGACTTCCCAACATCTTCATTTTCGACCGTGATCTTCTTTCTTAACCTCACCCTTTTGATTCTTAACTTTCACTTTCTTCCTCTCCGCAATATCTTCATCTTTAGAATCAGTTTCTGAAACCTCTTTCTTCACCTTCTTCACCTTACCCTTTTGATTCTTAGCTTTCACTTTCTTCCTCTCCGCAATATCTTCATCTTCAGAATCAGAAGCATCTTTCATGAAACCCTTCAACATCTCAAACATACGCTGAAATTTGTCACCCTTCCTAAGCTTCGATGAACCTCTTTCTTCATCAGATTCTTTTTTTTTCTTAATCTTCTTAGAGACAAAAACACCTTCATCAAAAATAAAAATATACAAATCAGACTTAAACATGTGATTCATAAACTAAATTTCATAATAATAAAACATGTGATTCATAAACTAAATTTCATAAACTAAATTTCACATGTGATTCTTAATAAAGAATCAGACTTAACATGTGATTTGAATAAAAATCACATGTGATTGCAGTAGGTTATTCTAACACAAACAAAGCAGTAAAAAAGATCACATGTGATTTGTATGAAAAGATCACATGTGATTATTAATATAGAATCAGACTTAATATACTTGCAAGAGAATAATTTGTAAAAATCACATGTGATTTTTATCCAGAATCACATGTGATCCTTCAAAATACAAAATAATTTCATTTCAAAAAACAAGAATTTGCATAGTGACAGATTAATTAAGACCTAAAAAATCAACTGTTGATTGAATTTCTTCTTGTCCACACCAAAGAACAACCATAACAGTACATGTTCCCTTTTCAAAAAGATTGATCTATTAAATGTTATTGTAAATCAACAAATAAATCAACATAAACTAAATTTCAATGAAACTAACTTGACATTACCTTCATCGGAACCCTTCTTTCTCTTAAATTTCGAGGATTCTGAACCTACTTCATCACTATCAAAACCCCTCACCTTCTTTGCGTACCAAACCCCTCGACTTTTTGTACCAAACCACTATCCTCTTCTTCGCACAACTTCCTTTTCCTACTAGACAAATGAACATCAACCTTTGGCTTAGACGGTATTACGCCTAGGAACATTCGCTTGGGATTAGCCTTTGGTTTAGACTTCGGACCTCAAAGAACCTTCTCCTTATCTTTGACAACATCCACCTTCAATTTAGCCTTAGGATTAGACCTCTGCACATCCGCAACCTTCTCCATACCACCCTTAGCCATCTTATCCTTCTCCTTCACAACCTCGGCCACCTTATCCTTCTCCTTCACAACCTCAGCCACCTTCTCCTTGACCACCTCCTCAGCCACATTCTCCTTTGCAACATCCACATTCTCCTTTTGCCACATTCTCCTTATCCTTCTCCTTGACAACCTCAGCCACATTCTCCTTTGCCACATCCTTAGCCACATTCGCCTTTATCCCCGCCTCTTCGCAACCCTCGCATAACCTTAACCTTGGGCTTAGGCTCGCATTAATCTTCTTCTTCGCAATATCCTTGGGATTCAAAACTGCCGGTTTAGTATACTAGACCGAAGTTGTCCCACTGTGAGAATATGAGGACGGAGAAGCAGACTTAACAAAGATCAACTCCAAAGATCCACGCATAACAAGCACCTAAAAACAAAAGCATAAAAACATATAGAATCAGGCTAACTCATATACAAACTCAAAACAAATCAAAAATCTACATAACAAAAAGAACATAAATGATACAAAACCACATTTGCTCCAAAGAAAATAGCAAATAAATATGCTCTAATGAACCACTCAAACAAATCAAAACCACATGTGCTCTAATGAACCACTAATATAGTCAACTACCCATATACTCAACTAAACTCCTTCATATACAGAATCAATCACAAACTACATATACAGAAATAAACTCCTTCATATACAGAATCACATGTGCTCCTTCAATACTGATGAGTGTGTAAATACTCATCATTTTTGTACCAATTAGACTGCAAAAACATCTGAAAACACTCAGAAACATATCAAAATGATCAAAATATCACAAATCAGTGTTTTATGTGTTTTAAATGCAAAAATATCAAAATCAGGTGAAAAACGTATAAAGTATGCATAATTGGCAGTTTTAGTCCCCCAAGTTTCAAAAAATTGTCAAAAACAGTCCTTGGTAAAATCTAAATAAAGAAAAATATCTTTTTGAGTCCCTAGGGATTCCTAAGTTGTCAAAATTGGTCCTTGAGACTTAAAATTACAAAATTACAACTTTGGTCCCTGAACTTTGAAATTTGGCAAGTTTAGTCCTTGGAAAATCAAAAATGTCAAAATTAGTCCTTGTACTATTCAAGTTTGTCAATTTCAGTCCTTATGAGAACTTTGGAGAAATGGCGTGGATTGGTCCCTCAAGATTGGAGTATTTACGCTTTTGGTCCTTGTCATATAAACTAATCTAGCCTTGTCAAAACTCATATTGGCCCCTCACAAAACCAAGGACCCCTCACTACTCCTTTTGAACCCCCAAGTCAAAAGAAGATAAAACCCGCCCAACACCTGACTGTTCACCTTTCTTCCACCTCCCGCTTCCCACTTGTTTGCCTCAGCAACCCATCACCTCAGCCTCCCTTATCTCCTTTCCACCATCCCCTCATCATCACTAACCCACTACAATTAATGCCACCCCCCCTAGTTGATAAAGCAAGGCTACAAGTCAAACTTGCACTTCCCGCCAAAATTGGTAAAACAGGAAATACACTCTAAACTCTCTCATTGGCCAAAATGAGAGGTGGGTTCTGCTCAGAGGACACATGTAAGCATGTTTGAAGCATAAAAGAGGAAGAGGAACAAGTGAGAAGCCAAGTTTTTAGTTTTTAAATTATCAGATGTCGTATTTTCTCTTAAATGTCTTAATTAGCTTTCAACCTTGTATTTTCAAGCTTCATGATATTGAAACCAAGTTATTTAGTTGATATAATTCAGTTTGGACCTCTAAATCAAAAGTTCATTTCAGTTTCAAATTTCATGTATACTGCTTAAAAATTTCAAGCTCAAACTCTTGTGCTCAAAGCTTCAATAGGCTTTATTTAAGCTCAAATCAACTTACTTAAGCTCTATATAGCTTTTTGTAAGCTTGGGGAATCAGCCTAATCAAGTTCCATGGAAAGTCAATAAAAGTCAATCTGGAAAGCATTTTGGTTCAAATAAGTTTGGAAATGAATGAAGGGTGTTGCAGTGATGAATTGGGTTGGAAATGGATTAAAAGGGTGATGTATGGTTTGGTTTAAGCTACAAAACAAATTGCCGAAATTGTGAGCTTGTTATTCCATTTTCCTATTTCTATACAGTTTTTGTAGGTGCTCATATTTAAACCTGTGATCATTAAATGGCTTAAATATGCTTAATTAGTAGTAATTAGGTTCACTCAACTTAGCTTAATTGGTAAAATTAGATAATTAAGTGATTAGCTTAATTTTTATTACAAAACAGTAGTAAAAAGGGTGTTTGGATTTTTAGCTTAATCTGTTTTAAAGGTGTATTAAGTGGTTAGAACTTGTTGGTTCATGCTTGTTTCACTGCCTAACTCATATCTATCAACAACTTGTCCGTGCAAAAACTTAAAAGTCAATATCAACAAGATCATATCTCAAACATCTTAACTGTTGAATTTTTATTAAAGCCAAACCTTGTTTAGTGTTTAGAATTGATAAACATAGCTTGTTTTAGTTTCATTACATCATTTTACATCAATACCTGTCCACAAATTTGATCCAAAGTTCAAGAAGGTCAAAGTTTCTCAACAATCAAAAAGTCAAATATTTGCAAATAATCCAGTTTTTGCCCAACTGGGTAGATTTTTCACAGGTTCATTCTTGGACCAAATCAAATCAAACTTTGGGATTAATAACTTGGCCAGGTCTACTTTCTTATTGCTATTTTAGTAGAATTTTGTTAAATTTCTAAAGCTCTCAAACAAGCTCATAAAAAAGAGCTTAAGTGCCTCGCCCAACACTCGCCATACCGGTGAGATTTTCTCGATATTGCAGGGTTGGTACAGAGCTCATAAGAGCTTATCCTTGGCTCATCTTTGGTTTAAGCTTAGTTAGCCAGGTCATCTTGAGGTCCTCACTACTTTTTCCATTTGAGCTTATTGTGAAGATTGTGCATAAGCTCAAACTTGGTACTTACACTGTTTTAGCCTAAGTACTTAAATAAGTCAAATCTTTGCAATTGGTATTCCAGAGGTGTAAGCTTGTTGTAACTGGTTGCTTTTGAGTTCTTTTAGTAAAATATAGCCTCTGTGTTGGTTTGGTTTCCATTGGGTACACTTTAGCTTATTCAAGTGCTTATTTTATAAGCACTAGCATAGCAGCCCATTTTCTTCCAAACAACACCATGTTTTTCCATTTTTCCTAGATTCCTAGTATAATTTTAGAGTTTTCCTGAAATTTTCAGATTTTTCTAAGTTGATTTGCTAGTTTTCTTAATTTAAATTAGTTTTTAAGCATTTTTAATTAGATTTTAATACAAAAATTCAGAAAAGGTTCTAAAAAATAATTTTTCAATTTTATTAGGTTTAGATAAATATAAAAAGTAAAAAAGTAATTTTCCAGATTTTTCATAGTTTATTTTGTAATTTTTAGTAATTTAATTAGTTTTTAATAGTTTAAAATCCATAAAAATAGAAAAATAATCAGAAAAATACAAAAATAGTTTTGAAAATTCTATTTTGTTATTTTAGATTTTTCTAAGTCATAATTTTATTTTTCTAGGTTTATTTCATATTTTCTTGTAATTTAGGTTATTATTTAATAGTTAAAAATAGTTTTTAATTAATAATAATTAATTAAATAGTTATAAAAATAATTTTATTTTTCTTAAAATTTTCTTATATCATTAGGTTTGTAGAAATATCATTTTCATATTTTTAGGATTAATATTGTGTAAGTTTCACGCTTTTTATTTTACGTCAGCGTAGTTTTTAATTTAAGTTTTAAAATCAGAAAAATCAAAAACATCATTTTGCAAATAGTGATAGCGTTTATTTAATAGATTTTAACTTTTTAATTTCCTTTAATCTCCTGTAGTTTATAAACAACTCAAAACCTTATCATCACTATCCTTAGTGGTTATTCGACATCTGATTGTGTTTAACACCACCAACCTCCTGGGACTTAACGACCCGGAATCCATCAGATTCTCCTCGATCTTAAATTGCATGCGTGCTTGAGCAGTTTTAAGCTGATTACGGTCTGCCATTCACAAGTGGCAGGTTTGAGTGATTTAGCTTGACTGCTCAAGCAGATCAAATTTTACGCCACGAGGTCAGTAAGTGTGTTTTAAGCATTTCCAGATCCATTCTTGCACATATACCACAGTTTGTAAAAAGTTTTTGTAAAGTTATAACAAAATCAAAAAGTTCATTAACACTTTTCCTAAAGTGTTAAAAACACCAAACAAAATATAAAACAACAAAACAATCGTAACGTTTTCTAGCTTGTGTTTCTTTTAAGGTGATTCTTAAAGAAATACGATTTGGTTAAACGAGACGATACCAAAAATATTATCCAAAAGTTTTAAACCCATCAAGACAAATCTATACCTACGTCTTTTCAGTGATACTTAAAATATACATAAAAATCAACCACCGCAAATCAAGGCAAAGCACTACCTAACTGGGTGCGACCATAATAAGTTCCCAACATCGATTTAAAACTTGCCTTGTGATTTGGTGTACCTTTTTCAAAGAAGCCATTTCATTTGTGATTATTGGTTAAGTTCACTTGTGTTTTGCCTCATTTGTTTTGAAAACTGATTTTTAAACTTAGTGCATGCGCGACTCGCTCTTCCAGCTCTACAAGTCCACTTTCTGAGCTTGGCAAGATTCCTCGTAGACGTAGAGGACGCTCGCCTTCACCGCGGATCGAGGAACGCCTACCACCACCACCACCTGCCGTGATGGCGTAAGATAAGCCGATGAAAGAGCTTCTCCAAGCACCCATCGAGGGTTACGGAGATGCCATTGTTGTCCCAGCCATCGTGGCGACACTTTTGAGCTCAAAACCGGTTACTTAACTGTAACCCAAAGCCAATTCTATGGTTTTGGGATGATCCTCATGCACACATTCGATGGTTTAACAAGATTGCATCTACCATCAAGTACAAGAATGTCCCACATGAAGCTATCAGCTTCTTCGCTCCCATTTTCTCTAGAGGGACAAGCCCAGAATTGGCTTGAGAAACAACCCGCTCGCTCCATTGAGACATGGGAAGATCTAGTCACAAAGTTTGTTAACGAATTCTATCCTCCATCCCGAACTACAAGTCTTAAGAATGAGATAATGAAATTCTCTCAGAGATTTGATGAATCATTCGGGGAGGCGTGGGATCGTTACAAAGACTTGCTCTGCAAGTGTCCGCATCATGGTTTTACCGAGTTAATGCAAATGGATACTTTCTACAATGGTCCGCACCAAGGTGATCAAGACTCTCTAAATGCCTCCGCAGGAGGTAATTTCCTGAGCAAGACCACAAAAGAAGCCTTGCAAATAATTGAAAACAAGTCCTGTGTCCGCCTTTCCGAAGCAAAGACATATCAATCTCAGCCTAAGGTGGACCTTCTACTTCATCTCCTGTGAGTACATCTAGCACCGATGCTAAGATTGACAAACTCACGGATATTGTTCAGGCTTTGGTTCTTGCTAACTGAAGAAAGTCACTTTCACCCAAGCACCATCATATGGTGAAGTGAAGAAAGTTGAAGTTTGTGTTACTTGTGGTGGTCCTCATGCATACTACAACTGATCGCCACCGATGGTAGTCCTTTTGAAGCTAATGCTATAGCCGGTACTTCAAACCAAGGAGGTAATCAATACCGTCCTCATAATGAACCAAACTACCGTGCTAACACTTATCATGCACCACCCGGTTTCAACCGAATCCTAACCGAATCGAACCAACCAAGAATAAACCAAGGTTATCAAAACCAAGGTAATTTCTATTCCGGACCCAATCAAGGTTTCCAACATCAAGGAAATCTTAATCAAAACACTTATAATCGAGGGAATCAATTTCAAGGGAATATGAATCCTAATCAAGGGAATTCTCGCTATAATCGTAACATAAGACCTCAAATTACCCTCCACCTCCTCCCGTGTCAACATCCGATGAGCTTTTAAGGCAATTCATGAAGACTCAAGAGGAGACAAACAGTTGTTGGTTAGTCGATCAATTAAAGAAGTCTTTAAATGATCGACCCTCGGCTCGTGTACTCTACCTAGCAACACGATCGCTAATCCGAAGGGCGATGCAAAGGCGATCACAACCATAAGTGGAACTTCATATGATGGACCCGCTATTCCTACTACCTCTTCTTCTTCTCTCCCGAAGGTAGTGGAAAGTGAACCTGAGGCGACAAAGGACAAGGAACTTCCTACTAATAACGGAAGTACCAACAATGTCCATCCTCGTGTTGTCCGTGAAACCAAAATCCAATCCGAGAGTTGTTTTTGAACCTCCTGTAGCTCCCATTGAAAAATCCAAATCTTCTATTCCTTACCCATCACGTTTACATGAGCAAAAGCTCCGCGAGAAAGCAGGTCATCAAATGGAAAAATTCTTTCAAATTTTCCAAGAACTTCATTTTGACATAAGCTTCGCGGATGCTATCATGTTGATGCCCAAGTTTGCATCAACTCTCAAACACATGTTAAGCAACAAGGAAAAGCCGTTTGAAATGGCTAAAACTCCTTCAACGAACGCTCTGCAGCTTATCTTGAAGAAGCTTCCCGAGAAGCGGGAGATCCCGGAAAATTTCTCTTACCTTGTGTATTTCCAAGAATGGTTGAATGCTTTGCCTTAGCCGATCTTGGTGCAAGCATAAACCTGATGCCTCATTCAGTATGGAAGAAACTTTCTCTTCCGGATCTTACTCCTACATGCATGACTCTCGAGCTTGCAGATCGTACAATATCCCGCCCTCTTGGAATTGCCGAGGACGATTTGTAAAAGTAGGAAAGTTCCATTTTCCAGGTGACTTTGTAGTTGTTGATTTCGATGCTGATCCACGGGTTCCTCTCATTGTTGGAAGAGGATTCCCGAGAACGGGCCGTGCTCTCATTGATGTATTTGAGCAAGAAATCACATTACGTGTTGGTAATGAAGCTGTCACCTTTAACCTTGATCAAACTTCGAGGTACTCCGCAAACTATGATTCGGAATCGGTTAACCGAATAGATATCATTGATGTTGCTTCCGAAGAGTACTCTCAAGAAGTTCTTGGTTATTCTCATAATTCTGTGAGTGGAAATCCCACCACATCTTCTCAACCTATCATAGCCAATTCTACTCCTTCTCTCACTTCGTTTGAGGGAAGCGACTTCATCTTGGAAGAGATTGAAGCATACTTGGCTAGTGATTCTGCTCCATGGGAAATTGATCACGCTCCAATTGACATCGACGGGGACATACTTCTCATTGAGAAAATGCTTAAAGATGATCATTCATCAACCCCTCACATTAGTGATGCAATTCTCAAGAGATTAATCACCATGAGATTAATCCGAGGAGATATTCTTATTCTTGAAAAGTTGTTAAATCAGACACTTCTCCTCCACTCCCTCCCGCCAACCTTCATAACAAGGAAGTCAAGTCAGCTTGAAAAACTAAAGAATTTCCTGAAGTCGAACTTAAGGACTTACCACCTCATCTTGAGTATGCATTCCTTGAAGGTGATGATAAATTGCCTGTCATTATTGCTCGAGATTTGAGTAAAGATGAAAAGATTGCTCTCATAAAGGTCTTGAAGTCACACAAGCAAGCAATTGCTTGGAAACTCTCCGACATTAAGGGTATCAACCCCGAATTTTGTACTCACAAAATCTTGATGGAGGATGACTTCAAGCCGAGCTCAACATCGAGAAGGGTGAATCCAAAACTCCATGATGTTATCAAACAAGAGGTTATCAAACTTCTTGATGCAGGATTGATTTACCCTATCTCGGATAGTCCTTGGGTTAGCCCGATTCACCGTGTTCCTAAAAAGGGTGGCATAACTGGTGTCACAAATGAAGAAAACGAGTTAATTCCAACTCGATTGGTTACGGGATGGCGTGTGTGTATTGACTATCGTAAGTTGAATGACGCCACCCGTAAAGACCATTTTCCTCTACCCTTCATGGACCGGATGCTTGAGAGATTAGCAGAGAATGAATACTATTGTTTCCTTGATGGTTTCTCGGGTTACTTTCAGATCCCCATTGATCCACATGATCAAGAGAAGACCACATTCACCTGCCCATACGGAACTTTTGCCTACAAACGAATGCCTTTTGGCTTATGTAACGCCCCCGCACGCTCCAACGCTGTATGATGGCCATATTCCACGACATGATCGGGGAAACAATGGAGGTGTTTATGGATGACTTCTCACCATCGGGGATTCATTTCAGACTTGTCTCTCCCACTTAGACAAAATGCTTAAAAGGTGTGAAGACACCAATCTATGTCTAAACTGGGAGAAAAGCCACTTTATGGTCAAAGAAGGCATTGTCCTTGGCCATAAGATTTCCAAAAATGGGATGGAGGTAGATAGAGAAAAAGTTGATGTTATTGCTAAACTCCCTCATCCCACTACCGTCAAAGGTATTAGGAGTTTCCTTGGTCATGCCGGGTTTTATCGTAGATTCATACAGGATTTTTCCAAAATCGCTCGGCCTATGACCCATCTTCTTGAAAAAGAAGCTCCTTTTATCTTCTCTCCCGAAAGGCCGAAGCTTTTGAAACATCAAGAAAAGGCTTACGGAAGCACCCATTCTAGTTGCCCCGACCGATTTACCCTTCGAGCTCATGTGCGATGCAAGTGATTTTGCTATCGGTGCGGTCTTGGGGCAACGAAAACAAAGCATTTTCACCTATACACTACGCAAGTAAGACTATGATCGAAGCTCAAACCCATTACACCACTACGTAAAAAGAACTATTAGTCGTGGTGTATGCGTTTGAGAAATTTCGCCATACCTCATCTTGACCAAATGCATGGTGTATACGGATCACTCGGCTCTAAAATATCTCTTTGCAAAACAAGATGCAAAGCCGAGATTACTCCGTTGGGTTCTCCTCCTCCGTGAATTTGATATCATTATACGTGATAAAAAGGAGCCGAGAACCCGGCCGATCATCTGTCACGATTAGAGAACCCTCACCAAGATGTTTTCGAGAAAAGGAAATAAATGAAACATTTCCTCTCGAGACACTCAATGCGGTTTCTTTTCGTGGAGACTCTACTACCCCATGGTTTGCTGACTTTGCAAATTACCATGCGGGTAACTTCATAGTGAAAGGGATGTCGTCCCAACAGAAAAACAAATTTTTCAAGGATGTAAAACATTACTTTTGGGACGACCCCTACTTGTTCAAAATTTGCGCGGATCAAGTCATCCGGCGATGTGTATATGGTCAGGAAGCTATTGACATTCTCAAGGCTTGCCATGCTGGACCTACTGGGGGACATCATAGCCCCAGCTACACCGCCAAGAAGGTGTTTGATTCCGGATTCTATTGGCCCACAATCTACAAGGATGCCCATGAATTCGTCAAAGCCTGTGACGCTTGTCAACGTCACGGGAATATCTCACAAAGGAATGAAATGCCACAAAACGCCATTCAAGTGTGTGAGATCTTTGACATCTTGGGCATTGACTTTATGGGGCCATTCCCTTCTTCTCGCGGAAATAAGTACATCCTCGTGGCCGTTGACTACTTGTCAAAATGGGTTGAAGCTAAGGCTTTGCCTACCAACGATGCCCGAGTTGTAGTGAAATTCTTAAAATCCTTGTTTGCTAGGTTTGGAACTCCACGAGCCATAATCAGTGATCGTGGTACGCATTTCTGCAATGACCGATTTGAAAGAGTCATGCGTAGTATGGTGTAACTCACCGCCTCTATCGCGTACCACCCCCAAACTAGTGGGCAAGTGGAAGTTTCAAACCGAGGGATTAAAAGAATTCTAGAGAGGACGGTTGGCAAAAACCGTGCCTCTTGGTCGGATAAGCTAGATGACGCACTCTGGGCCTTCCGGACAGCTTATAAAACACCCATCGGGTGCACTCCATACAAGCTGGTGTACGGGAAGGCGTGTCATCTACCGTTGAGCTAGAGCACAAGGCATACCGGGCCTTGAAACATGCCAACTTTGATATTCAGATACCGGTGATCACGAAAAGTTCAAATGAAAGAATTAAATGAACTCCGTGATCAAGCATACGAGAACTCTTTGATCTATAAAGAAAAGACAAAGAAGATTCATGACTCAAAGATCAAAACCGCTTTCAACGCTTGGTGATCGAGTCCTTCTTTTCAACTCCGATTGAAGATTTTCTCGAAAGCTTAAATCCCGCTGGTCCGACCATTTACTATCACTAAGGTTTATCCTTATGGTACCATTGAGTTATCTCAACCCGATGGTCCCGACTTTAAAGTGAATGGTCATCGAAAGTGAAGCATTACTTTGGAGAGGACATTCCACCCGTGATTGTCCCAGATCTACAAACTTTCCCCATGAACCAATGAATGCGGGATCGAGTCAAGCTAGCGACTCGGGAATCAAAAACAGTAGCATGCCATATGGGTTTTCACCCATATTTCTCACTTCTTTCTATTTTCTACCACCCTAGTGTGGGGGGGTTGCCCCACATGTTGTATATATAAAAGAGTTTAAAAAAAAAAAAAAAAAAAAAATCTTTCTAAATAATGGCCTTAGTATTTCCCTTTACGTTCTATGTTTCGGCATAACCGCCGGTACTTTGAATATTGAGGGCAATATTCATTTCTAAGTGTGGGGAATTCTCACGAATTTTATCATGTAATTATACCGCCTAATTCCCCCAATTTTGGCCAAAATTTTTTTTGGAGTAAGTGTTTTACACTTACTCATTTGGTTATCAGTCCGCCTTGTCTAATAAACAAAAGGATTGGCTAATCCAGAGCAAACGGCTCTTGGTAAAGATATCTCAAATCCGCTTATATGGCTTGCAATTTGCCCAAAATTGTATGGTTCTCACCACCATATCCTAAAAAAGTGAAGAGTTGGCTAGCCCGCAAGTTTATGGCTTGTGGTAAAGGCGGTTGGAAATCCATAATTGGTAATCGACTCACCAAAGATAATATTGATAATTTATCTAAGAGTTGGCTAGTCCGGAAGGGTACGGCTTCTGGTAAAGACAAATCAAATCCGTGGAAGCCGGTGGTTTGCTCAAAATCACTTGGTTATCTGGTACCAAAGTTCTTACTTGAACTGAAACATTTGGCTACTCCATAAGTAATGGCTTTTGGTAAAGAGATGAAATCCATTAATTTTTCTTAAAACATTGCTAGGGACTAGCAATATCTTAGTGTGGGATTGATGAGTGTAAATACTCATCATTTTTGTACCAATTAGACTGTCAAAAACATCCTAAAACACTCTAAAACATATCAAAATGATGAAAATATCACAAATATGTGTTTTATGTGTTTTAAATGCAAAAATATCAAAATCGTGAAAAACGATAAAGTATGCATAATTGGCGCTTTTAGTCCCCAAGTTTCAAAAATTGTCAAAAATGTCCCTGGTAAAATCTAAATAAAGAAAAATATCATTTTGAGTCCCTAGGGATTACTAAGTTGTCAAAATTGGTCCTTGAGACTTAAAATTACAAAATTACAACTTTGGTCCCTGAACTTTGAAATTTGGCAAGTTTAGTCCTTGGAAAATCAAAAATGTCAAAATTAGTCCTTGTACTATTCAAGTTTGTCAATTTCAGTCCTTATGAGAACTTTGGAGAAATGGCAGGATTGGTCCCTCAAGATTGGAGTATTTACGCTTTTGGTCCTTGTCATATAAACTAATCTAGCCTTGTCAAAACTCATATTGGCCCCCTGTCAAAACCAAGTGACCCCTGTCACTTCCTTTTGAACCCCCAAGTCAAAAGAAGATAAAACCCGCCCAACACCTCGCACTGCTTCACCTTTCTTCCACCTCCCGCTTCCCCACTTGTTTGCCTGCAACCCATCACCTCAAACCTCCCTTATCTCCTTTCCACCATCCCCTCATCATCACTAACCCACTACAATTAATGCCACCCCCCCTAGTTGATAAAGCAAGGCTACAAGTCAAACTTGCACTTCCCGCCAAAATTGGTAAAACAGGAAATACACTCTAAACTCTCTCATTGGCCAAAATGAGAGGTGGGTTCTGCTCAGAGGACACATGTAAGCATGTTTGAAGCATAAAAGAGGAAGAGGAACAAGTGAGAAGCCAAGTTTTTAGTTTTTAAATTATCAGTATGTCGTATTTTCTCTTAAATGTCTTAATTAGCTTTCAACCTTGTATTTTCAAGCTTCATGATATTGAAACCAAGTTATTTAGTTGATATAATTCAGTTTGGACCTCTAAATCAAAAGTTCATTTCAGTTTCAAATTTCATGTATAATCTGCTTAAAATTTCAAGCTCAAACTCTTGTGCTCAAAGCTTCAATAGGCTTTATTTAAGCTCAAATCAACTTACTTAAGCTCTATATAGCTTTTTGTAAGCTTGGGGAATCAGTTCAATCAAGTTCCATGGAAAGTCAATAAAAGTCAATCTGGAAAGCATTTTGGTTCAAATAAGTTTGGAAATGAATGAAGGGTGTTGCAGTGATGAATTGGGTTGGAAATGGATTAAAAGGGTGATGTATGGTTTGGTTTAAGCTACAAAACAGGCTGGAACAGTTGTGAGCTTGTTATTCCATTTTCCTATTTCTATACAGTTTTTGTAGGTGCTCATATTTAAACCTGTGATCATTAAATGGCTTAAATATGCTTAATTAGTAGTAATTAGGTTCACTCAACTTAGCTTAATTGGTAAAATTAGATAATTAAGTGATTAGCTTAATTTTTATTACAAAACAGTAGTAAAAAGGGTGTTTGGATTTTTAGCTTAACTGCTTTAAAGGTGTATTAAGTGGTTAGAACTTGTTGGTTCATGCTTGTTTCACTCTGTCTAACTCATATCTATCAACAACTTGTCCCCTCAAAAAACTTAAAAGTCAATATCAACAAGATCATATCTCAAAGATCTTAACTGTTGAATTTTTATTAAAGCCAAACCTTGTTTAGTGTTTAGAATTGATAAACATAGCTTGTTTTAGTTTCATTACATCATTTTACATCAATACCTGTCCACAAATTTGATCCAAAGTTCAAGAAGGTCAAAGTTTCTCAACAATCAAAAAGTCAAATATTTGCAAATAATCCAGTTTTTGCCCAACTGGGTAGATTTTTCATGTGTTCATTCTTGGACCAAATCAAATCAAACTTTGGGATTAATAACTTGGCCAGGTCTACTTTCTTATTGCTATTTTAGTAGAATTTTGTTAAATTTCTAAAGCTCTCAAACAAGCTCATAAAAAGAGCTTAAGTGCCTGCTCCAACACTCGCCATGTACTGAGATTTTCTCGATATTGCAGTGGTTGGTACAGAGCTCATAAGAGCTTATCCTTGGCTCATCTTTGGTTTAAGCTTAGTTAGCCAGGTCATCTTGAGGTCCTCACTGCTTTTCCATTTGAGCTTATTGTGAAGATTGTGCATAAGCTCAAACTTGGTACTCAGAAACTGTTTTAGCCTAAGTACTCAAATAAGTCAAATCTTTGCAATTGGTATTCCAGAGGTGTAAGCTTGTTGTAACTGGTTGCTTTTGAGTTCTTTTAGTAAAATATAGCCTCTGTGTTGGTTTGGTTTCCATTGGGTACACTTTAGCTTATTCAAGTGCTTATTTTATAAGCACTAGCATAGCAGTTCCATTTTCTTCCAAACAACACCATGTTTTTCCATTTTTCCTAGATTCCTAGTATAATTTTAGAGTTTTCCTGAAATTTTCAGATTTTTCTAAGTTGATTTGCTAGTTTTCTTAATTTAAATTAGTTTTTAAGCATTTTTAATTAGATTTTAATACAAAAAATTCAGAAAAAGTTCAAAAAAATAATTTTTCATTTTTATTAAGTTTAGATAAATATAAAAAGTAAAAAAAGTAATTTTCCAGATTTTTCATAGTTTATTTTGTAATTTTTAGTAATTTAATTAGTTTTAATAGTTTAAAATCCATAAAAATAGAAAATAATCGAAAAAATACAAAAATATTTTTGAAAATTCTATTTTGTTATTTTAGATTTTTCTAAGTCATAATTTTATTTTCCTAGGTTTATTTCATATTTTCTTGTAATTTAGGTTATTATTTAATAGTTAAAAATAGTTTTTAATTAATAATAATTAATTAAATAGTTATAAAAATAATTTTATTTTTCTTAAAATTTTCTTATATCATTAGGTTTGTAGAAATATCATTTTCATATTTTTAGGATTAATATTGTGTAAGTTTCACGTTTTTATTTGTACGTCGCGTAGTTTTTAATTTAAGTTTTAAAATCAAAAATCAAAACATCATTTTGCAAATAGTGATAGCGTTTATTTAATAGATTTTAACTTTTTAATTTCCTTTAATCTCCTGTAGTTTATAAACAACTCAAAAACCTTATCGATCACTATCCTTAGTGGTTATTCGACATCTGATTGTGTTTAACACCACCAACCTCCTGTGACTTAACGACCCGAATCCAATCTGTATTCTCCCGATCTTAAATTGCATTCGTGCTTGAGCTGTTTTAAGCTGATTACGGTCTGCCATTCACAAGTGGCAGGTTTGAGTGATTTAGCTTGACTGTTCAGCGCAGATCAAATACTAAAATAAATATATACTTAACTAAACAAATAACCATTACCAAACAATAAAATCAATCACAAACTACATTCTCTTTACACATATACTAAACTAAACATATAATAAACTCCTTCATATACTCAACTTTCATCAAAATAAACTCCTTCATATACAGAATCACATGTGCTCCTTCATATACTCAACTAAACAACACTACTAAACACCATTTTCATCAAAATATAACATATAAATCAACTAAAATTCATTTGCATCAAAAACAGTAAACAAAATAAAATCCATTTTCATCAAAAATAAAACAGAATCAAGACTGCATTCGAATATAACATATAAAATCCATTTTCATCAAAATAAAACTTACATATAGTCAAAAAAATAAGTATATAGAAAACTACACGTATAATCAGTACTCAAACAAAAACAATAAAACCTACAAAATAAAAAAAAATAAAAAAATAAAAAAATAAAAGAAGAAGAAAATATTGGGGGTTAGGGTTTGATAAACAGAATCAAGACTGTACTCAAAATCAGTTTATTTTGATCAACAGGTGTCGATGAAGACGATTGGAGCAACGGCTCACCTTTTGTGTTTGATATCTCATCTCGTATGTCCATTGAAAAGCATTAATCCGTAAAACCACCGTATTAGAGGTTAGGGTTTGATAAATTGAAGATGGTGAGAGAATGTATAGAGTGAGAGAGTGTGTGTGTGTGTTGAAAATGAAAGATATGAGCGGTTTATTGAGTTTTGACGTGAATTAATATTTCCCAACCTACCCTCTAAACAAAATAAATGAAAAGGCTGGTTCTATTTCTATCCGTTGGATGTAAATGAAACGTACGGTCAAGATGGAAGCATTTGTTCTATGATAAAAATGTGTTCTGCACGGATCTTTTGTCTTATAATAAAACGTTTTCTCCTTGCTACTAAATAAAAGTATATGTGATTTTTGTCTTATTTTAATGGTATTTTGTAAATATACAAAATTTTGAAACATTTTATAAAGTCATGCTAAAGTCAAAGATTTAAGATCATTTGAGGACAAAAGATTATTTACATATCAAGGGATCAATCTCCACCATCTATTTTTATTTGATCTAATGGATGAGATTAATCCCAAAGAATTTAAAAACCCACTTTCATCCATCTTTTTTCAAATATTAATAACTTTCAAACCGTTAATCGTTGTTTAAAAAATATCATTGCAAGACGAACATTTAATTATCTTTCTATAGATAGCCACTTTGATATACTTTCGACAAAAAAAAAATTTCGTATTTTTCACGTTTTTTTTTAAGTTTTTTCGTTTTTTTACGTTACTGAAATTTATATTAAAAAATCATATATGATTAAACACTAATTTGAATATCACATGTGATATTAGTGTTATATCATATATGATATTAGTGTTATATCATATATGATATGTAATATCACATGTGATATTAGTGAAATATCACATGTGATATTAGTGTAAAATCACATATGATATACATATCATATCACATGTGATATCACATATCATATATGATTTAACACTAATATCACATGTGATATTCAAATTAGTGTTTTATCATATATGATTTTTTTAATGCGAATTTCAAGTAACGCTAGTCCCAGTCGCAACCTCGACGACCTTACAACTCGCCACGCCGCCTTTCTTCTCCAAATGAATTGGACAACCCGATGCCCCAAATGACGAATTTTTTTTTATTTTATTATTTTTTTAATTCAAACATTTTTAACATTAAATTTAAATTTCATTCAAATTAAAAAAACATTACATTACTTAAATTAAAAAACATTACACTACTAATTAAAAAAAAAAAACATTACAATACTAAATTCAAATAACGTTAAAACATTACAAAACTCTTCATCGCCTTCGCTCATCGTCACTATCGACTTGATTCACCGCCGACATGATATCGACGATTTCTCCAAATGTGTTCGACCAAATCAGATTTTAAGTTTTGATGAGTTGTTGAGTCCATCACTCGAAGTAACCACCATTGATTCTCGCATGCTCTTAAGGGATCATGATCTGGTGTCCTCATTTTCAAACCATGTAGGACATATCGCTCACGCTTGTGTCGGATGATCATATTATGTAATATGATACATGTATACATAATATATTGGATATCATTTCTAAAACCCTCGAAAGCAGAACTTTAAGCATTTTCCACTTTTTCTTCAACACACCAAAACCCATTCCACATCTTTCCTTGCGCTTCGCCTCCTCTTGTACAAACATCTTTACGATCGTACCGGGAGGATTTGAAATAGACTTCATGAGAACGGACTATTGTGGATATATCCCATCGAGATAATATCCCTTTATAAGCCACATCGTTAGCCTCAAACTCAAGGTCCTTGCTCTCCCGGATTTGATATCATTGAAAAGGTGAACGACGTGAAAACGCTTACGTCGTTATTCATTCCGGAGACACCAAAGAACGCATGCCAAATCCATAAATCCCGGAAGCCACCGCCCAACAAAATGAATGGATGTGGCCCGTGATCACCCCTACAATGTTGAGCTCTCTCACTATTTGGGCAATTCTCCCACTCCCAACTTGTACAATCAATGCTTCCCATCATCCCAGAAAGCCATGCTTATGCTCGTGATGAGCATATATTCTTTCAAGGTCGAATACGCTGGCCTTCGCAAATACTTACGACCATATAACTCCATGATAACCTCGCAAAACTTACGAAGACATTCACGGGTTGTGGATGCAAAGAATTGCCGAGTCTCGCCTAGAGAATCGTGAACGCCGCGTATCCCAATTGATCGAATGGCGCCAGTATACTTGACCAACGGGCTAATACTGTACGCCTCTAGCATCGCAGCTTTGTCGAAAATAAGTAGAGTGATCGGTTATCTCAAAAATTTCGTGAATAGCTCTCGGCCATACCTGAACCGCCGAGAATGTTCTTTTCGTCGAATCAGCGGGTTTTCGAGAAGTATGCCGCCGCTAAACGATTATGAGCACCCCCATGATCCCTACGTATGTACCTTCGTCGGTTTTGGCGTGATGCTTTGTAAGCCTTCCACGCAAAATCCGCAAACTCCACAAACTCACTAAAACTTCTTCCTCGTCGGAAGACGAAGAAGAACCGAATAAATGCTCGAATGACGACATATTAAAATTTGTGTTTCGTGGGTATTTCGTTAGAATGGTTTATTGAATATAGATGAGAAATGTTGAGTGGTGAATTGTGTTTGAGGTGAAGTGGGTATTTATAGATGGGTAGATTTGGTTTTAAAAAGTTTTTTTTACCAACGCTTCTATTTTTGAATTAATACAAACGAAAGTGACAAAATGGAGTAAATGAGATCGGTTGTCCAAGCACTCGATATCCCGTTTTTCCCTTGCACGACCGATGTGGAGACCGAACTCCACATTGGCCACAACCGACCTTGACATCGGTCGAACATCAAAATTTGCGTTGCCCAACCGATTTCAAAAGCACCACTGCGACAAGCCTAACGTAAAAAAGACGAAAAACTTTAAAAAAATGATTTTTTTTTTCTTTTTTCGAAAGTATATCAAAGTGCCCGTCTATAGAAAGATAATGAAATGCTCTTCGCGATGGTGTAAATATTTTTACTTAACGATTAACGGTTTAAAAGATATTTAAATTATAAAAAATAGGTGAAATAATAAAATACTTTTAATCTCCGTCATTGATTTCTTTTTAGATGGATGATGAAGATGAGTCAATTGGTATGTAAGAAAAATTTGGTATGTAAAATAACTCTCCTCAAAGTCAAATTATTGTAATGTTTAACTTATTTTCATCTTAATATAAAAACCTTAGTTTTCCATTAATTAAAATATTCAAATTTAAAGATAACGAAAATTATACTTATGGTTAAAAGTAGAAAACCAAATATTTAAATATAAATCATGGGGCTTGTGGTCTAGTGGTAGAAGCTTAAGCAATTAAATGCCGAGCCACAAGTAGTAGAGACGGTGGGTGACCCACGGAAGTCCTTACTTTGTGGACCACAGCTCGTTGATATTAGCAATGAAGAGGAGAGCTTGAAGTTCCATTAGTTGCGTCAGGTTCAATCCGAGCCGGCCCAGCCATCCTACCAAGCCATTCTCCCGCGAATAATAATCGTGTGGAGGCAGTACGGTTTCCGGGCGGACGCCGTTAAAAATCCCCACTACGCTAGCGTGGACCCGGTTAAGACAACATAGTCTGGGTATGTGGTGGATGAGGGCCTACCGTGACGTAGGTGCGACTCTAATCCAAAAAATGAAAGTCACCTTTCAAAAAAAATATATTTAAATATAACTTTCCAAACAACCCATACGTTAAGGGGTTTTGTGTAACTTCATAAGCATAACTGAACTAGTTAGGATTTATAGTGAATTGTATTTTGGTTATTCCCCGATGTATTATATAGTTATTTATGAGTTATATATAATTGATCGTACGTTATGATTAATATACAAAGAAGTTACTAAAATTTCAAAAAAATGTGTTCTAAGTCACTAATGTTTATCTTCTGTCAACTAGGTTACTACACTTTACGGGTTTTTCACATATGTTACTAAACCTTTTTATATGTGCCACCTTAGTCACTACATGGAAGGGCAACCGGTTGCAGTATGCCACGTAGGATACCTATACAAACAAGTCACTAAACTTTGCGAAAAATTTGTCCTATGTCACTAGCGTTTCATTTCTGTCATCTAAGGTACTCAACTACACGTCCGTTTTTTTTTACGGTTTCGTCCGTTTTCATCCCCTTTTTACGTTTTTATTCGTTTTTAACCGTTTTTATACGTTTTCATCCGGTTTTTTTACGTTTTCATCTATTTTTATACGTTTTCGTCCGTTATTATACATTTTTGTCGGTTCTTATACGTTTTTATACGTTTTACACAAATTTTATAAGTTTTTATTCGTTTTCATCCGTTTTATATGTTTTCATACGTTTTTATCCGTTTTTCTTACATTTTTGCCTATTTTCTTATGTTTTCTTACGTTTTCATCCGTTTTTTACGTTTTATACGTTTTCGTCTGTTTTTATATATTTTCGTCCATTTTTCGCTACCGCTTTTTATGTTTTCATACATTTTCGTCCATTTTTCTTATGTTTTTGCCCGTTTTCTATGTTTCATACGTTTTCGTCCCTTTTTTATGTTTGAGAACATAAGAAAATAGGCGAAAACATAAGAAAATTGGACGAAAACGTAAGAAAAACGGACGAAAAAATGGGACAAAAAGGGTTTAGTAACATGTTTAAACATGGGACGAAAAAATTGGACGAAAACGTAAGAAAATTGGACGAAAACGTAAAAAAAACGGACGAAAAAATGGGACAAAAACGGTTCGGTAACATGTTTAAACAACTCGTGAAGTTTAGTACCTTAGATGACAGGAATGAAACTTTAGTTACTTAGGACAAATTTTTCTCAAAGTTTAGTGACTTATTTGTATATTAACCCATATTTGTTTAGCCTATCTATGCTATACATTTGGTATGAATCGCATCTTGTCACATTTATAACTCAACTAAACCCTAGAAAATTCCATTGCACAGATGTGGCTAGTCTTCTTGATCTTAGTATTATCTGGGACCAATATTTAATTTTGCTACAATAATTAATAAAATGTGTTCACATTCATTGGCAATATCGCAAGAGACAAGTTTTTGATTGAATTGGATGGAGGCATGGAGCCCTCGTGCTTGAACAAAAGTACAAAACATACACGTACGTACACATGCAGTTTCTGCAAAGATAAACAATGCATGGTTGATATTTGAAGGGACGTGATTTGTGGACTAATTACGCGCACCATAAGTTCATAATATGTCGTAATATATAACGACGTCACTACAACAAATGGTGTAATTATACACACACATTGGGGCATGTTTACACGGTTATAAGTGTAACTAAAATTGGAGTCCACGCTGGGCCTAACCGTGGAGTATATCAGCGTCACAAAATGGTGGACGGTACTATGCGTAGACATTTGGATTTGATTGTCACGATGAGAAGAGTGGCAAAAGTGACTAAAAGTCCACCCTTTTTGCTGTCACAAAAATTTACAAGTTGTCACCAAAAAAAGCGTGTAAAATTTTGAAAAGTACACGGTTTATATGGTGGAGTAAGTTTAAGCATGAACCATGAGAGAAAAAACTCCACGGTTTATAATGTGGCTCTATTTTGATAAAATTACAATTATAACCCTGCACTTTTAATAATTTTACAATTGATACCTCAGATTATAAGGAAATACGAAAACAAACATACTTGATTCTCAAGAAGACATTGAAATACAAAATAGATTTCTTAATTCCGCATTTCTTGCAGAAAAGATTTCTTGCGCACATTGAAATACAAAATGGATTTCTTGCAGCTAGTCAGTACAAAAGATTTCAACATACTTGATTCAACATACCCTATTTCTAAGTACATAGTTCCTACTAATCTGATACAAAACCAACAAAAGATTTATAGACGAGATTCTAAGTATGTTTACAAAACATCATCTATTAGACGAGACTGAAATTCCATTAACATTTCTTCAATCTCTCATCTTCAACAAGCTCCTAAATATAAAGAAAGAAAATCAAAAATTAGTTTGTATTTAAAAACTCAAAAGATCATCTATATAACATCTTAAAGATTTTCTTAGACATAGCTACTAATGCATAGGATACAAATTGGCCATTTTACATATGAGAAGCTTAAAATATGTGTTAACTACATTACATCTACTAATGCATTTTGGAATTTGAGAAGCTCAACAAGAGGGGGGATAGCGCCACATGTCACTATTTGTTCTTTGTTTCTGGAATTTCATGTGGATGTTGAACTTGTTAGATAAACAATGGTTAACTGGACCTTGTACAAAAGGTAATAAAATCTAACATATGAATGACCAAATAAAAGTAAAAGCAGCATGCCCTATATAGTGTACTATCAGTGATAGTTTAATCAAGATTATTGAAACAATTAATAAGTTAAAATTAAACAATGGTTAACTGGCCATACCTTGTACAAAAGGTAATAGATAGCTCTTTCCTCTATGTCCGCTTTTATCTAGTATAGTTATGGCGACGAGGCCGATGGGAGATGAGGACATCTGTCCTCAGTATTTGTTATTTAGTTATGTATGTTCTACTGATGACCGTTCTAGTCCCAATCAAATCCGCCTTCAATATGCCATTGAAGTTGAAGTTAGTGTCAATATAAGTGCAAAGACAAAGTTGCAAGTTCAAGGCTAGCCTAAGAATTATGAGCCAAAATCAGTAGGGCAACAAATGAACCCAACACTCGTGTTATTAACCTCTTATTACGGAAAATCTTTATCCTCTTGTCCTTTCAAAATCTTCACCTAGTCGTACATCTCAACAATAACACAAGTTTCTATCTGTGAAAACAATTAGTTCCTCATGCATACTATTAGCTAATCGAATTCAAATGTGTTATCTGCTACTTACTCATTCCCTATTTCCTAGCTTTAAGAAGACAACATCTCATATTCTTATTTATATTCAACTAATAAATTACTCAAGCAGAACTCTCAAAATAATCACTACTTACCAAACCAAACATTTAACATAGATCACACAAAACACACGCGAGGTCGTATATCGACTAACCGTCACCAAACACCATATCTCGTATTTTCTCGATCTGTACTACAATGTGCATCATCTTACAAATTATCTTTATGCAATTAATAACTACGAAGTCCTCATCAATCAACATATAAATTTAAAAACATTAAAATATATACCTGTTTAGTGATCCATGATGGGTGAGTAGTGGTCCAGAATTGGTGATGCCAAAGAGTGGAAAAAACATAAAATACTTCAAACAAGGAATCTGAAAAATTTATTGCGATAAACAATAAACCACTCACCGTTTGTCACATGTACCCAAGAGAAGCGCCAAGTCGGCACCATTATATAGATCAGAAACGCCAACAACTTTGAGCATTCCGTAAAGCTCATTTAGCTTTTGTCCCATATCCTTGAGTTGCAAACCTTGATTCTCTAATTGCTTTTTATGAGTCTCTATTTCCTTATTTTGATTCTCTAATTGCTTTTTTGAGTCTCTAATTGTTTTTTGAGTCAGACTTCTCCAACAAAAACGATTTTCATTTGTTAGAACCTCACCCTCATCTTTCTTAGATCTCGACTGAATTTGGATACTTGGGATTTTGTTACAACATACTTATCAAATTTATAAATACTGCAACTACCTAAACAAACAGTAGTTTCTAGATAACAATACTTGTAACAACTAAACACATCAAACTTACAATTCAAAAGATATAAAAAATAACCTATGTGTTTAGAATTCCCAAACATCACATAATTCCTATGCATAAACCTATTGTATATCACAATATAAGGTCCGAAATCATAAATTTAACTTCATACAAAAACAATTAGTATAATCAAAACAACAAACTCAAGAACATTAACTTATTAGTTACAAAGTATACGGCAATTTACAATCACCTATCCTAGCACGTATCATGATATAAGGAACGTAATCATAAACTTCTTAATAACAAACTAAACACCAATCACCTATCCTTAAACTTAACGTGTTACTATTCTAATGACTAGCAATCTTAAGTAATCACAATGAAATAATGGGGATGCAAATGACGGAAAACGAAACCTAAATTAGATAATTGAAAAGAATCACTATATTCAAACCAATAAAAGAATATTTTGTACATCAAGAGTGGAAAAAATTAATACCTTTGCAATAGGCTTTCGAAGATGACTTTTATACACTTGCCAATTGGTCACGGAAGTTTTCTGGTGGTTCGAGTAAATACAATGCTTCCAAAAGATCATCTTCTGAATAATTGATCTCTTGAGCACCAAGTTCATTGAGGCCATTAACTTCATTCAAATTAGCCAGCTTGCTATATAAGCTCATTTTAACCTATATTTTAATGGCTTCACTCTATATCAGACAAAGAACCTTGTCTACATTATCTTTGAGGTATGTTGAATCAGACAACTGATAAGGGTTGGGTTCTTTGAGAAGTAAAGTCATAAATCTGAACACAAGCACCCAAAGCATTACCGATTAGCCGACATTCTGAGATAACATGAACCAACACCTTTTCACCCTCGTTCACTTTGTACACTTTTTACACTCATTTTTTGTATCCTAAGAATGTTTCCATCCCCATCTATAAGATTATCATACATGTTAGAATATAATCTACAAACACATGACTAATTTATATTGATAACATGAGTTTAGTTACCTATGATCTCAACCTCGACAATAGATGAGTTCATATTCATCACGTAGATCTTGATCATCATTCAGAAGAGAATTTATGGATGAAGATTGGTGCAAACCGCTCTCTTATGAGGGTTGGGATTGTAATGATTGTGAGTGAGAAGACGATGCGCAGCGAAGAAGAGTTATGGTGCATATTTGAAGGTCTGACAGATGCTTGAAGAGAAGATGAGGAAGATGAAGAGTTTTGACGCATATTATAAATGAAAGAAGGTCCATGGATGCCAAGAGAAGATGAGGAAAGAAGGTCGAGTAGTTGCTAGAAAGGCCGATGATGGGTGATTGGTGTTGTCAATTGCTTGACCAAAGAGAGCTTATGCGTATGTGGGAAATGAAGGTCAGCGCAAGCTTGAAAGGCCGATGATGGTTGATTGTTGTCAATTGTGACGGCCAGTTTGCATATGTGTGGGAAATGAAGGTCGAAGCGCTTGCTTGAAAGTGATGATGTTAGTCGACTTATTTGACTCTGTTTTCTTTTATGTTGTTGCATTGTTTTTAGATTTGAACATCTTGGAACCGTATCAAATGCAACAAACATAGAATTAGTATCAAATGAACTCGGTCTTACGTCTTAACAGTAAGTTACTTCCGATCGGGTTCTACAACAAGAACATAACTTCATATCATCTAACTAAACGCCAACTAAACTACAAGAACATAACTTCATATCATCTAATTAAACGCCAACTAAACTACCAACATACATACACCAACTAATCAATTTGGACCAACGACCATACAAATTGGACATCAACTAACTTTATCGGGCATACAAATTGAGACATAATATCGTTAATCATATCGAACTTGTCCACTCTTGAATTCATGTGATCAAACTAATCACCACATACACACTCTTTCGACCGATTATTAAACGTTCATTACATCTAAACAGATAGCTTAGAATATTTTTGGTTTGAATACCACCCTACTCAGGTACTAATTAACCATTAACCAACAGGGCTCCAACGTTAAAACGTGTGCCGGTACATCATAACAACCATAAAGGACTGATACAATCAAAGGACTACAATTAGAGGGGATCATTCCATAGTTTTAGTGATACTACATTTAAGGAACCCTGGTCCGCCGGTGCAGCAGATTGCTACATTTAAGGATACTACATTTAAGGATCATTCCATAGTTTTAGTGATACTACCTGCAAGTGTTAAGTAAACTGTAGTTATCTATCCCATGAGTAGCACATAAACTGTTGAAAGAGCAAAAGTTTGTAATGATAGGTCAGACACATAGCCTAAAATTTTTAACAAACTACTCAAACAAGTTGAGGGTAGCGTTAATTCTAGCCAGAAAAATGAAAGAATCTGAAGAAAAATGAAAGAAAATGAGACAATACGTGGGCTTCTCCATCAATGACAAAAAGGAATCTACTGGTCATTATTCCAAGAACAAAGTAAGCCCTTGCCTTGACACTCTCAAATTATAGACTTATGTGCTCTTTCATACCTTTATCAGTTCTTTTCTTATGAATCTTTAAATGCTACCTAGTCTGCTACCTAATCTTTAAAATGGGTAAACTTCAAAACTGGTTGGGTCGGATTGACATAATAAAACTTTTTTGTACACAACTTGAATTTCAAAAACATATAATAAATATGATTTTAAAGACTAACTGCTAAGATTTTGAGCTATCATTTATTGGGTAAAGTTTAGGAGATTGTAAGCACTTCATCATGTTTTGGAAGACTTTTAAAGCAGTTCTCTTTCTTGGCTTATTCCTTTAGTTTACCTATTTGACCCGTTCTTAACGAAACGTAACCAAAGTTAACTTATTTTATAACAGTTGGTTGATAAGGCTAAACCATACAAATAATATACAGAGGCACGTATAAGTTAGACACCTTGTTATGTAAAGTACGGAGTATATTTTTAGAAATACTAATCCACGAAAAAACAACATGCACAAATACACAATATGGGCTGAGTTAGGTACTTGGGTTAACTTGTGTTATCTATTTCTTTGTACTTCATAAAATTAAGTCAACACAGATGATTAAGACACTATCCTATAAAAATTAAGCTAATTATATTTGATAAAGTGATTTAGTAGGCTGTCACCGTTACAATACATATGCAATGATGTTTGACCCGGTTTTGATAAAGGAGTACCCAATTCAACCCATTTTGGATAAATAGGTTGAACCAACATGATTGTAAATTAATGTCGACTTTTTAGTTCATGTTTGCCTGTATCGATTATTAGCACCATTGAGGATCAAGCAAAGAAGACAATTTGTTGTGGGAACTCAAAAAGAAAACAGACAAGCCAACAACCTCGAGCCCATTTGGTCCAAAAGCCCTTATTCCCGTCGGAACCGATTTCAAACACTATAACCCAACAATGGGACAACCATCTATCACCGCGATACCTACAACACGAGTCCTACGGAGCAGTAATCCTCAACCCTTAAATTCGTTGCTCCAATTGGGCTCATCACCTTCAGTTACAGCATATCAAGTTTTATCGCGTAAATGTTGTTATACGAACCAAACCTCTTATGTCCTCTTGACCATAATAAGTTTCCTCAACATTAACATTACTAGATTGAGATGGTGCTAAAGGTATAGTATGCTCTCCATGCACCGTCCATTCGATATACCGATAAACCCATAACGCAATATGTCACCATGAGCTTTATCCAAAGTTACCCAATCACCGAGACAACATTTATTACATGGACATTTGATGAGTCCTCTTATACTTCTAACACGAGCAAAACTTATAAAATTAGCAACTCCATCTCTAAAAGTTTTGCTTCTAATCGGAGCATTAATCCAACTTTTATCCATCGGTTATACTTACCAAGTTTCGGATACAATGCCTAAAATCATTAGAATTGAAATGTTATTGATTTTAAATTCCAAAAATTCTATCAATAAATATATGCAAATTGAGTTCTAGGCGCTAATAATGATTTTAATATTGAAATGCAATAAGTGAATAATAACATATATAATGTACGAAAAAAATACTAGCAACTTCTAATATAGTAAAAAAAAGGTTGCATACTTAAAATCAATCAATGTAATCACGAATCACTACAACCATCGAAAGCTTGCACGGTCAAGTATACTTAGGGGCTGTTTGATAAAACTTGATGATTTAGCACTGAATCATTTACAACTCTGAATGAATCAACTGCTCTGTATGAATTTGTTTCTGAATGAAAACATGTTGTTTGATAAGTATTCTGAATGAACAAACTGAACAACGTAAATTACTTTTTTAACCTTGCATATTTTATGAACGAAATGATACGTTATTAATATTTTCGTTTGACATATTATATGATCTAAAGAAATATTTATGATTAATCAAATATAAGTACACACCATTTTTCGATATCAAAAATATTTTAGGTTCTTCACTTTTTTTTTTGTTCGTTTTAAAATAGTTTTATATAATTATTGATTTCACAATTTTGGAGCAAAGCATTAGATATTCACACTACTAATTTAATTGGCATAAAGCACATGATAAATAAAAAATATGAGAAAATGATACTCCAATAGATAAAGAAAAATGAGATACTACGTGGATGGAAACAACTCTAAACATATAGGTTGCATCGTTTTACAAAAAAAGAAAAGAAAAAAATATGTGTAGTATAGGTAGTGTTGTCATATGTGAATCTTTGAATGGGTAGCCACGTACCTCCAAGCATAATGATACAGTACCAAATAGAATCTTTAAGAGGCTCGCTATAATTTTATCAAACATGCCAATCTCTGACCGATTCAAAGATAGCTTCTGAATTACTTCATGCAGCACCTATCAAACACCCCCTTAGACACATTAACAACCATCGAAAGCTTTGTTCATATGAAATATACAGAAGCATCATACATCATATATTACTGATAGAAGTAAAGCATCTATTACTAATCAACATATACATAATAACATCTACAGATTTCAATAATTACACAATATAGCACGTAATATACTCAATTCGATTTTAAACCTAAACGATGCAAAAACCGTCAATAAATTAAAGCTATTAAAAACCTCAACAATTCTTCGATAAAACTCCTCACAGATTTCACTAATTATAAATGTACACAATAATCTACTCAACTCGATTTCAAACTTAACTAGATCCGTAAAAGCGAGGATAACATTCAGATTTAACAAACAAATTACATATACAAGCAATATAACATGATTTTACTCGGTTCATTATTACACCTAATTAATACTTAAAAAGTTAAAATCATCAACACACTCAACAACATTCAAATCAATATTCAAATTGAGACTAACCGAACATCCAAAACACCAGCCAGCAAAGAAATCTAAACTAACCTAACATCCGTTGAAAACAATTCACAGCAGCGAAATCAAAGTAACCTAACAACCAAAACACCACAAAGAAAGAAAA
>OU343222.1:70175718-70297053 GCA_910596185.1 Chrysanthemum makinoi | reverse complement strand
TGATTGGTTGTCTCTTATCTTAATTGTAAATTGGCTTAGGAGTGCTTAAAGCCATCGTTGTGTTATTAATGCTTGATTAATCTTTGTTGAACATTAGTTTATAATTACTAGTGGAATTGTAGGCTAAAATTCCAAAGATAACCTAAGTGTTAAGTTTATGAATCCTAGAGATTTCGTAGTCATTAACCTTAGGTAGCTTCAAAGAGTGAGGAATAAAAGCACACCCTATGACCTTAGAAAATACAACGCATTAAGAATAAGGACGTGACAATTCAACCATCAATAAAAGATAACTAGGTAGTAATAGTATCTAGGTAGACACATATTTAATCATCATACGAGCACACTTCAATAGACATAGATTACCCCTTAGCTTAGATAATTAGATAGTAGAGTAATCGGTAGAAGTACCACCCCCAATCCAATACGGATCGTATCTTTCAATTTTCTAAAAAATATTAAAAGATAAAATAATCTTCCTCAATCCCAAATTTAAGTAGTAACTTCTCACTAGCATTCCTATTCCCTAGAGAGCGATATCAATCATGATGCTTACCTAATACTACACTACAACGATTAGGTTCATTGCCTAGGTGGTTGAAAAACTTGCTCGAAGAAAAAGAAGATTCCTTGTTTGACCCGAGCAGCGTTATGCGTGTATCAAGTTTTTGGCCGCTGCGGAGATAGAATAGATAGTTAGGAGTCTACCTCGTTTAGGTTCCCTTGCTTGATTCCTATCAAGTAAGCTTTTTCTCAAATTTAGCTTCCTCGTAGTCTATCCCCCTTCTTCGTGACCTTTGTTCGTAATCCCATCACTTTTCATCATGGAAGGTGATAATCGACCACCACTCATCAACCCACCACCAAATGACCCGCCAAGAGGCCGCACTCTTGGTGAATACTCTAGACCAAGAAACCTAGGCTATAGGAACACCATTGAGCTCCCCAATCAAGCTCAAACTATGGCCCTTCGATCCGACACTGTCCGGTTGGTGCAAAACGGATGTGCATTCCATGGACTTTGTTCTGAAGATCCTAATCAGCATCTTGAAGATTTCCTTAAAATCGTCGATTCCATCGACCTTGATGCTACTACTCGGGAGACCACGCGTTTGCGTCTCTTCCGATTCTCTCTACGGGACCAAGCTAGTAATTGGCTTGAGCGACTTCCCGCCGGCTCCATCTCCAGTTGGGATGATCTCACCACTCGTTTCCTTGCCCAATTTTTCTCACCGAGGAGAACTACTAAGCTTAGGAATGAAATCTTGATGTTCCAACAACGTAAAGGTGAATCTCTTTACGAAGCATGGACTCAATTCAAGGACTTGCTCCATAAAGTCCCTCATCACGGCTTTGATCTTTGGATCCAAGTCCAAATCTTCTATGATCATGTCAACTTCCCAACTAAGCAATCCATCGACCAAGCGGCCGGTGGTAAACTTAGTAATCTCACCGCGAAAGAATCGTGGGGTATAATAGAGGACCTTGCTCTCTATGACAACGAAAGTTGGAATGACCCCCATGAGTTGCCCAAAACCGTAAAGGCAATCTCCTTGCCTCCCATTGACTCACAACCTTCTGACCGTAGGATGCTCGAGCTTGAAGATCAGTCAAATTCCTAATGAAATCTTACAAAAATCCTAAGTCCTCGCATCAAGTAAACAAAATCACTCTAACTTGTGAGTTATGTAGTGGTCCCCACGACACTCGTGATTGCACAAGACTCCCCGAACAAGCTTTTGCGGATTACGCCTCCACGCGTACCGACGGGCGGAGAGAAGTGGTACATTTTCAAGCCCGAACAAAACAACTTAGGAAACTCCTACAACCCCTCATGGAGGAATCACCCTAACCTTAAGTGGAACCAAAATTCAAACCCACCCCAAAGCTCATCTAGTCCACCTAATAGGTTCAACCCTTCAAACACCGAAAACTCCACTAGTCTTGAGGCAATTGTGTCTAGATTCATGTATCTCAAGAAACTCGATTGACTAAGCTTGAAGCCGATTTCAAGCAACGACAAGGCGAGATGACACACAAGCTCGACGCCCTCTTAAAAGCCTTCAATGACAGGGAAATTGGAGCACTACCAAGTGACACTATAAAGAACCCAAAAGTGAATTCGATTTCATCGACTTCATGTTCTTGCTCACCTTGGGAAAGTGAATATCCATGTCCTTCACACCTGAAAGTTCATCCGGTTAACGCCATCAACACGGGTTCCAAGCGATCCCTCATGAAGTACCAAGGACCCGAACCATTGGTCCAAACAACTCTTGAGAAACCCGTCAACCAAGAACCCAAACCTAATCTAGAGGAGGAGTACAAGGAACTCCACCAAGAAAAACCGGTTCTTGAAGTCTTGGCTCATGCACCTTATTACAATGCTTTGAAAGAAAAATATGAGCAAGAACTAAAGCTAGGAGAACGTGGGTACGCATTCATTCAAAATAAGATACCTAAGAAGTTAGATGATCCCGGGCTATTCATTCTTCCTTGTAGGCTTGGAAACTCCAAACCTTTCGACACTTTAGCTGACTTAGGATCGAGCATCAATCTTCTTCCGTTGTCACTCCATAGAATCCTTAACCAAGGTAAGATAGAGCCAACGGAAACCATCTTATGTCTAGCGGATGGTAGTATTGCATATCCGGTAGGGATAATAAAAGACATGGTAGTGCACGTAGGTGAATTGACTCTTTTGGCGGATTTCCATGTGCTAGACATGAATAAGGACCCGACATGCCCGTTGTTAGTAGGAAGGGGATTCTTATCTACCGCTAGTTCCATCATTGATTGTAAGATATCTAAAATAGTGGTAGGAGAAGGGAGTGCTAGGTCAATTTACGATGTCAAGAAGCATATCTACTACAAAGAGGAAGAAATTCCCTACGAGATCATGTTAGATAGAACGCCATCTAGATATGGGACTTGGATTAATAAAGATTTCATAGGTCCCCAACGACCTTTCTATCTAGAAGAGGCCTTTGTTAGTAATTCAACTTTCCATGACCAAGAATTGGCTAGGGATATTGAAGTAAACCCCGTTAGAGGACGCCTTCGTATTTAGGAAGATGACTGAGTTCCTAGGAAGCTTACCCGTTAATCTTGTCATGAATAAGTGGAAAGTTGAGAGTGAGAAGCCTAAGCATAAGTGGAATTGGGATAGACCACCTAGTGATGGTAATAGAGAATGGCACATTATGATGACGATCTATGACCCCGATGGAGAAAAGTTTGAAAAGGCATACCGAACTAAGCGTACCACTAGGAACTTAAATGATAAGTTTGATCCTTATGACATTCTTGAGGATAAGCTTACTTACATAGGTACGTAGGGGCACGACTTCGAGTCTAGCTACAAGACTCATAAATAAAGAAAAGCGCTTCGTGGGAGGCAACCCATGCTTAATTGTTTGCTTGTTTGTGTGTCATATATCTTTTCATTAGTTGTTTATTCTCATGTTTGAATTTGTGAAAATGCTTTATTTTGTCTTTAACCTCGTCTTAATTACATATAAAGGTATTTTACAAAAAGGATAAGTGTAGGGAAGATTACACACGTTTTCAAAAGAACGTGAACATGAGAATTACAATTATTGAAAAGATATATATGTATGTTTGTTAGAGTGAAATGCTTGTATCGAGTTATAATGGATGTTTTGAAGGAATTTTTCCAGATTCTAAAGATGAAATTTTTCCAGAAAAACACAGCAGACCAGTTTTTGTCAGGATAACCTAACGGCGTCAGGAGGAGCAGAAACAACTTATTTAACTTTCTCTCGTTTTATGTGCTACTTATAAATTTTTGGAATTTCTCAGGTCTTAATTTTCCAGAAAACCTGTAAACATCCATTCCACAAGCATTATATCCTAGTTTAGTTGAGTCATATATAGTTTTACCGCCGATTTTACGCGAAGGTTTCGTCTATTTTCGAAAAGTGTGCAGGTTTTATTTATCAAGAAGAAAGATACATAAGATTGGATGGAGCTTTTCACGCATATATTCTTCTTGAAGAAGAATTTAACCACTACTTCACACGGATTCTACCGAGCTAATCAGGGGAGTATTAGTTTCTTTCTCTTTTAAATACCTTCCATAATCATAACTTTAATACTTTCGGGGAACATTGGGGACACTGTTCAGTTTAAGTGTAGGGAGGGAGAATAAAACGGGAACTTTGAAACTATGCTTATCCTTGATTATTTGTCTTGTCCTATTTAATTTGTGTAATAAACCATGAGAAATATCGGTTAGGGTAATTTTGGCACCAAATTAAAAAAAATAATGACATGTAGGAGTGGGCCATTAGTCTTAATAAAGTGTCTCATGGATAGGAAGTTATATGACTAGCACAAAAACCCTTTATTACTCAAATTCCACCCCAAAAATGTGAGGTTCGCCCCTAGATTTGTAGGAATTAAAGCATTCATCTTTAATGCTTCGAGAGTGTACCGGTAGTATAATAGATTCTAGAACTTGTTTTGTGATGCATCCCGAAATCGCTAGTGAGACTACACTTGTGTAGTTAGGAATAACTAAATGATAAGAGGCATTAGGATAACCCTTGCTTAATACCCGTATTATAATTACTTCTTCCACATCGGTTGAGTAATTCTCCCACACCCTTGCGATGTACTCATATTTAGTACACAATACCCCTAGTCAACCCCTCAGAGCCTATCTCTTTTCGATGTTCTCGTGATGTTTCGGTTTTCCGAAATATCAATGAAGAGCATTGTTTACAATCCACCCCCAAATGTACACCCAAATCGCCTTAGCCTACCTTGTATGCACTCACTTTTAGTGCATTATTGTTATCATACTAAACCCTTAGTTCAATTATCTAGTTACTTGCATAAGTTGCTAAGTCGAGTCATATCCTTTGTATACAGTTTTGGGACGATTGGGACTCATGGGAAAAGTTAAATTTTATGGAGTGACAGGAAAGAACGTTAAATTCAAATTCCATTTATTTACGTAATAATTTACTCCAAGTATTTTGATCTTTTCAATTCGGGTCTAGAGTAATAAAAACTCAAGTGTAGGGATGTGCCTATAAATCCATTATATTTTGATGTTATCGTAGAGGATGGTAGAGTAAAAGTGTATGAAAAAAACAAAAAAAAACAAAAAAAAAAGTGTTAAAAAAAATGAAAAAAAAAACATATGGGCTACCATCCTACATCTATCTTTAAATTTATGTTTGTTTGTTTCAAAGTTATCTAAAGTTTAGAGTGTCGAGTCTTGGCTTAGCAACGCCATTCTTCTCATGCTTGTAACATAAAGATTTTTGACTTGCCACCACTAAATCACCTATCCAACCAAACCCTTTGTTTCCCTACAGTAAGCCTAATGTTACAACCCTTTAAAAGACCTCTTAGATAGTTTTTCCTAGGTGCTTACGCCAAAGCAATGGAGGTTTGATCTAGTCTCAAGCGTATGGTAATCTATGTACTAGGATCGGTTAATGAGTGTTTATCTTCCATTTCCAATATGATATATTTCAAATACACCCGAGAGATGAGAGTATCTAAACACCACTTGTGAGGTGCTAGTATGTAATTTCCGTGCTTGTTATGACTTTTTCGGGGCTTATACTTGTTGTGAATTGTTATAGACTAATGCTTCATGCCCCCTAACTTATAAATTAATTGGCAAAAAGCACATTTGCTTGAGGACAAGCAAATACCAAATGTAGGGATATTTGATAAGGATTTAAAAGGTACACTTTTGAGGGGTCATTTAAGCCCTTAATCGATCACTTCTATATCCGTTACTGCTTAATTTCGTTCCTTTTCACTTTTTAGGTCTCTTGAAGGCAAAATGCTGGAATGATGCTTATTTGGATGAAGAGGTGTGAATATGTGAAGAAAATGGATAAAGTCAAGATCAAGACACTCAAGCTGCTGGAAGTGCACCCGACGGCGTCACGGATAAAGGGCGACGTCGTCCTTCTAAATACGACGACTCGGGAGTGAAATTGCTATTTTGTACCTGATGGCGTCAGGCTTTAAAGAGTAGGGCATCACAATTCAGACGGCCTAGATCTAGATTCAGACGGCGTCAAAAGATGAAGCCGACGGCGTCACAACTACAACGTGACGTCGTCACAAAGTTGACTTAGTCAAGACAAAACCCTAATGGCAGCAATCCGAAGGCGTCACAATTAAAGAGTGACGCCGTCGCAGTTGTAACTATATATATAGAATTCGAATTTTCAGACTTTTAGAGAGGTAGAATTGTGGAGTCAAACCCTAAAACGATTTTGGTTTGTCTTGGGCAGTATCTTAGGGTTCTCATACCCTATTTTACATCAAGATAAGTAATCTATTTCATTGATTTCATTATGTCTTCGATTGTATGTGTGTATGCTTGCATGTTTACCATGTCCGGCTAATTTACTTGTGTGTTTGCTTAGATCTATGAAACCTAGTTATTGAATATTGATTGGTTGTCTCTAATCTTAATTGTAATTGGCTTAGGATTTCAATAGGCCTTCGTTGTATTTTTAATGCTTGAGTAATCTTTGTGAACATTAGTTTATAATCGCCTAGAGTTATTGTAGGCTAAAATTCCAAAGATAACCTTAGAGTTAGTTTATGAATCCTAGAGATTTGGTAGGCAATAACCTTAAGGTATCCTCAAAGAGTTAGGGAAAAAATCATACCCTACGACCTTAGAAGACACAACGCGTTAAGAATAAGGACGTGACAATTCAACCATCAATAAAAGATAACTAGGGAGTAATAGCATCTAGGTAGACACATTTTTAATCATCATACGAGCACACATTAATTAGACATAGACTACCCCTTAGCTTAGTTAATTAGAATAGATAATAGTAGAGTAATCGGTAGAAGTACCACCCCCCAAATCCAATACCCCGAGATTCGTACTTTCAATTTTCTAAAAAAATATTAAAAAAGGTAAAAAATAATCTTCCTCAACCCCAACTTTAGCGTAGTAACTTCTCACTAGCATTCCTATTCCCCTAGAGAACGATATCAATCCCGAGGCTTACCCTAATACTATACTACAACGATTAGGTTCACTGCCTAGGTGGTTGAAAAACTTGCTCGAAGAAAAGGAAGTTTCCTTTGCCCCGAACGCGCGTTGTACGCGTGTCAGCAGCGATCTCTTACACATAGGGACCCACCACTATCTTTTAACCGGAAAAAAAATAATAGTTAATTTATTTCTCTGCACATGAGCAGCGATATCCTCTCTCTACCAAAACCCTAAGTCAGAAAAACGCGGAAAAACCTCGTCGGTGCCTAATAAATAAAATCGCTCCCTTTTGGCAGCGATTTCCCTACAAAACCCACCTTGGAACTCATGAAGATAACCTGGAAAATATTAAGGAATGACTACTCCTTCAGTCGAACAATTTATGGCTGGTAATTTCATTCACAAATTAAGTTTTCATGATATACATGTGTAGGTGTTCTTCACAAGGTTAAATCAACAAATTAGGTGTTCTTCTTCTTCTTTTTTTCTTTTTTTTGGCTGTGTTGGTGGTGGTTGTTGTTGTGTGGTGTAGGTGATGTGTTGGTGGTGGTTGTTGTGGTGTGGTGTAGGTTCGGTTGTTGGTGGTGCGGCTGTTGGTGGTGGTGTGGTGTAGTTGCGGCTGTTGGTGGTGCGGCTGTTGGTGGTGGTGTGGTGTAGGTGGTGCGGCTGTTGGTGGTTGTGTGGTAGTGTTGTTGTGGTTCTCTGGTGGTGTGGTGTGTGCTGTAGGTGGTGCGGCTGTCGGCAGTGGTAGTGGTTAGGTGTTATCGTGTTTGTCAGTTAATATGGCGCTAGTTGTTCCGGTAAATATTTATTTTCCTTCAGATATCATTATTTGGTTGTTTATGCTTATTGTGTAGTTAATAATATATACTCTTATTAATTGTTACTTTAGGATTTTACCGTTGACCTTACATGTAGAATTAAGCTAAGATTGCTTCATCACATTAAAAAAAATACCAATAAGGAAGTATTGTTTAGGCGTACGTGTTTCGGATGGTTGTTTGATCTAGAACAAATGCAAGAGACATGTCTTTTACTACATTATATTAGTTTATGTCAAGATGAACCTAACCCGGGAGACACGGATGTCGTTCCTTTGACGTATCATGTAGGAGATTTTGAGTTGAAATTTGGTAGAGAGGAGTTTTGTTTAGTAACTGGGTTGAGATTTGGGGTTGATTTTCAAGAGAAATTTAAGGGTCAACCTACTCCTTTTAGGAGACGTGTCTTTGACTCAAGTTATGATGGATGTTCGACAACTGCTGGACTGTTGCATAATTTTATTTTAAGCGATGACTTTGATAAACTTGTTGATATCGATGCCGTTCGCGTTAGTTTGGTAGGGTTGTTGGAGCTGGTGTTGTTAGGCCACGAGTTTAATTACATACTCCCGAGTTGGTGCATGGCCTTAGTAGATAATATTGATGCTTGGAACATCTATCCTTGGGGTTCGTACGTATGGCCGATATTGTACAAGCAGTTAGTTGATGCAGTAGGTTCACGTATTGAAGCTTTCTTTGTGAAGCCACGACCACCGCCCAACCCTGACGGTAAGGTAAAGAACCCGAAGTATTCGTTGATGGGCTTTACATGGGCCTTTAAGGTATGCCTATTGTTAGTTTTTGTTGTTTATGTATATGTATAATGTTAAAGTAATTAACCAATTATTTTTTTAGACGTGTATTTTAGAGAGTTATCGAGTCAAGGCTGTTGATTTTTTTAATCGTGTAGAGCTCTATCCGAGAGTGTGTGCTTGGCGTTACAAGCGGAAGTTTCAACGTCGCATGCTGGATAGTTTTTTGGTGAGTTTTTATTTAATCATGCCATTTAGTTTTAAGTGTTTCATAACAATATTCATTTTTGTCGATATAATTTATATAAGGGAAAATGAGGCAAATAGATTAGGCGCCCTGAGGCTTATCACTTTCCGGACCACGCTTTTTTGCATTCTGAAAATGGACCAATTGCCCAGCGATTTTTTTAGAGCAAACCATGGGGTGCCACGTGTCCAACAAAGCTATGACACAAGTACATATTTTGAAAGTATTTGTCATGTATTGTAAGGTATTATTTTTTGGGCAACCAAAATATATTTTGGGGCAACTATTTATTTTTTGGCAACTTGTATTTATACACGAGGATATTATTGTCATTTTACACTGGTTGTATTAAAAAACTAATAATATTAACTCAGATACGTACTCAGACAACATCACACGCACACACCCACAATCAAACATCTTCTTCTACAATTCTGAAATTAACAGCCTCTACAGTTAAACATATTCTTCTACATCACGCGCACACACTCACACACCACATCTTATTCATAGAACTCTCTAACCCCTAATTAATTTTACTGTATAATTCCGTATGACTAAATTAAAGTTGTACAATTGTAAAATGGGAGTTCGTTCTACATTGAAGTTGCTTCCAGATATTAAACTCTGTTTGTCAAAGAACGAAAACCGCGAAAGGTTGTTCAGGCAAACAGTTTTTGGTCCATGGTAGGATATAAAGTCGTGCGGTAATGAATGCCTTCTGATGCATTACGTTTTGCATAATCAGGTATATGTTTCTAACATCTCGTCTGATTCCCCTCCACTAACATTCCAAATTGGGGATCATTTGTTAACGTTTGGCCGGAAAGAATTTTGTCTGATAACAGGGTTTCAATTTGGCAAAGTTTTTGTGGAAAACTAGAAGGGGGGTTGAATAGTTTTACCAATTAAAACTTCTTTATAATTATTTAGATCGACTTATGTCAATCTATTTGGTTGTTTATGTTGGACGTTGATAGATAGATATATAAACGTGTAATGAAAGATAAAGATTAAGAAGCACATCACCACGATACAAGTTATTTATAGTGGTTCGTCTACAAGGACACCTTCCTTGCCCTACTCCACTCCCCGAGTCACCTACTCGAGAGTTCGTAAGCACTACACCAACTCCTTATGGCGGAGAAGCCTTCACAACGTCGCTTAACCTTTTTCCGGTACAAAGCTAAATACCGAGTTCCTTTACACCAAGGCGAACCACACCTAACACAACGTCGCCTACCCTTTATACGGTGCTAGGCTAACCACCGAGTTCTTTCACACCAAGGAGAACTAATCCTATCACAACGTCGCCTACCCTTTATTAGGTACTAGGCTAAGCACCTAGTTTCATTACTATGGAGGAACTACTACCCTTCATAACACAACATCTAATATCAAGGAGATCAACTCCTTGTTACACCATCATCAAGGATATCACCATCCTTGGAAATAAATAAATACTTATATGTATAACGATGCACCTCATCGATTATACGACATAGGCATTCTTCCCAAATGCGACTTGATTTGATTCTTCGGCATCCTTCACTAATGCCTTTGACACAACGCTTGGCACCCTTCACTAATGCCTTCGTCTTGACACCTTTAGCATTCTTCACTTAATGCTTTGACATGGATGATGAGCACCTTTCACTAATGCTTTCATCTTGACACTTTCGGCATTCTTCACTAATGCCTTCAACCCAACATCTGTGGAGAAAGAAAGAACTATCAACAAGAGAACCTTAGTTGTCTTGATGATGACGAAGCATGACAACTCATGGACTTGAGCTTGCACGTCTTTAAGAAGTGGTGATCTCGCCTTTAAGAGGAACCTAGAAGATCACACAAAAACAAAAGAAAAACTACATAGATCACTTGGATATGAGGTTAGAGGGTTATAATACTTGGGGGAAGTATGTGTGTGAAGTCATGAATAGAAAGGAAGAAATGGCTCTCTATTTATAGAGAAATTTCTCTACTGTTCCCCGGATCCCACGGATCCCTTCCACTTAGGATCCGGCTAGCACAAAACTAGGGATCCGTGGAACGCTCCTCTTTGCCCATGGGTATTTTTGGTTATGGGTCATGGGTTATGGGTTGATCCATGGTTTTCTTTCTAGATACAATGAACTTGGTTAAGTGGTATATAAAGCCATGGGTTATGGGTCAATACCATTTGCTAGTTTCTACCCATTTAGTATATACTTGTTTTTACCCATTTAGTATATACTTGTTTTTACCCATTTTAGTATACTTAGTTTAAGTATATGCTAACCCAATATGTAAACACTAGTTGTTGTACATATGTATCTAAATCATAAAATCACTTATACTTGTTTTAGTGTTTTATGTGAAAACGTAAGTGTGTTAGGAAACTATTAACTCAAACTATTTACGTATTCTATTTGTTTCGTTAAAATGATTTTACGTTTATTATCGACAAAACATTAGAAGATCGTAAAATATAAATAAACGTTTTTACGACTTATTTGTATTAACAGTTTCAAAACCGATTAAACGATCTAGCGCATTTTTCGATCGTGTATTTCCTGAAAAAAAGAGTAATGGTATAACAAATGTACATGCCATTGATCTTTTGGAACTTGTTAATGACAGAAAAAAGGATGGAAAAAGGTGGTTATCTCTTTCTGATGAGGATGCTGTTAGGGTGTGTCTGTTGGTAGCTGCACACCTGGTGTTTATGGGAAAAGAAGACAAGAATTGTATCCATAAACACTTAGTGACCTTGGTTGACGATTTTGAAGCCTGGAATGTATTTCCTTGGGGTGAATATATGTGGCGTAAATTTTATCAAAGGACTGTCAATATTGTTCATATACACAGAAAAGATCATTTGTTAAAATTGAAAAAGAACCCAAAGTTCAGTGCCACATACAATCTATACGGGTTCGCTTGAGCTTTCAAGGTTAGAATTCTCAGTAGTTTATACTAATGTACGAATGTCTAACTTTGATAACATATTTCTTTAGAAAATAGGTTATTAAAAGCTTTTGATTCTATTTTGTTGTGCTATTACTTATTCATTTCAAAAGTACCTATAAATAATGTTGTTGTTTTATTGTTATGAAATGCTGGTGTTTTGTTCTGTATACAAGTAATATAAAAGTTACCCGTAATTTAGATTACAACAATGTTATAACACTTTTTAGTTTGTGATTTTTTTTAATTGTAACCATAAAGGTATTGTTTCATCCTAAACAGGTGACCTTTACTTTGGTAAACCTTGAAACATTTTCAAAATCGATAGTTGCATAACTACACGTTTTAAAGATGACAGTTGTGGCTATTACAGATTTAGATTTTGGAGAGTTATCCTAAAAGCTCACTTTGGTGGGTGAAAGACAATAAGGTCATCCCACGTGGTCTTGCTTGGTCAGGACTTTCAAAGTTTCGGAATGCGGACTGTTGTAACCTCTTTGGACTGGTATGCATCACACAGTCTTACAATGCTGACAACACTAACTTGTACCTAATTTTCTTCACAATATCAGTAATTGTATATTTTTTAGATGTTAGGATTCAAATCCCATTGGTGGACTTTCTACAACACAAGATGAAATGAAGCAACCGTGTTGTATTTCCAGCGCCCAATTTATAGTTAGCATTCTGAGGTCGCACATGCCACATGTAGTCAACCCATAAGTCTATATGTTGCGCATTTTCCGTAAATAAAATACCATTTTAAGAAATGGTAAAAATCAAATACAGAGTAAAAAAAAGTGAACAAGACTACGTATATAAACTAACCTCCTCAGTTAGCCAACCTTTTCTAGCAGGGTCTAAGCAAACTAATCGATGCCAGAAATTTGGTTCGACAGTATAATCATCTGACCATGGAAATTTACACCTTAGTCGCTTAGGATCACAAAGGAATTCTTCAATCTCATCAGTCAGCCAAAGAGTTTCGACATAATGAAACCATCTCCTTAGATCCTACAAAACAGCTTCAATTTATAAGTTTGACAGAGCTATATTGATAACCAAATATATTGACAATTTTGTAAAAAATATCAGAATACCTCCACCCACGGTTTAACTCTTTTAAGATCCTCAGCAATAGTTGGGTCGTTCATGTTAGGACCGTGTTTTTTTTATTTTACGTCGTTTAACTTTCAGATTGTTTTGTGGCGAAAGAGGTTCGATGAGAATCCTCTTGTCGGGTGCTAACCGACTTAAAGCCTTTTTAAAATGTGACGAATTCATAAACGCGCGTCGTTTTTTCTTCTTCTCCTCCTCCAACTTCAACATATCATCTTCTTCCAACCGCAACCTATTAGCCTCTTCCAGCCTTAAGATATTGGCCTCAGCATTCTTCTTCTCTTCTTCCAGCTGTAACCTTTCTTCCTCTGCCAACGCCAATCTCAATTCCTCTAAAAGGAAATACTCTTGGATCAGACTAACGCTGATTACATGTATATATAACGGCCATACATCTAAATGCGAAGAAGAATATTAACCTGAGCAACGTCTACGTCAGATTCCGGCGAGTCGATCAATTTAAGATAAATGTTTTTAAGTGAATCGGAAAATGCAGTCCATGTGTTTGGAAAATGTGACTCAAAATCCAGTTTGTCCTGTAAAAAAAATGCATGTAATTTCTAAAATTAAACAATGGCAGCGATAAATAACTATAAATTAGTTGAAAAGTATACCCGAAGACCGGCAGTTCTGTCATGTGCAAGAACCTGTGAAGGTTTAACTGTTATAAAAGTTCGGCAGGTCATGTTATAAAAAAGTGCGTCTACTATTCTTATATTATAATGAATATAACGAGAACCTCAATAATACACTCAAGTTTAAAAACTTGGCGATTCAGACCGGCAATTACATGATCCTTAAGGCTTTTGTTCTGGAACTACTTCCACTCTTGCATTGATTAGAATTTACTTTCAAACCATTATTCGCACGTTGCCGTGACTTTTCCAGCTTCAAAAAGTAGGTATCGACAAGGCTGTGCTGGGCCCGAACCGGAGCTCTAGGAACGTAGTCATTCAAAAAATCTTGGCTATCTATCCACCATGTAGAATGGAACTCATGTATAGTAGGTCTCAGATCAGTAATTGTAGTTGACGCCTAAAGTTCAATAATGGTACCCAAAAAAATATATGGTTTAGTTACTTACTTTAGTTAATATAAAGGCTTTCAAGTCATACATTACCAATGTTGCCTCGTGAGTTTGGGCTACTAAGGAAATGCTCTACCGGTCATACCTACTGCTAGTACAATCTGAACTACTGCTACTGTATTGTTACTACTGCTAGTTGTTGTTAGGATCATCACCTTCTGACACCAAATGGTAAACTACTGCTAGTGTATGAATTACAACTACTGCTGGAGTTTTACAACTACTAGAGTTATTTGTGACTGCTGTGTATGTTTTTAGATTGTAGTGATAAAAGGAAAAAACACAGCCAGAAACAGATAAGGATGCAACATTGGCTGATAAAGAGTTGAATAGCTACAGTTTGCATACGATGTTGTGCAAAAATAAAAATGCTGCTTATCATTAAAAAACAATACATATTGAGATAAGGCACCATTTTATAAAGGATTCGTAATTAAAGTCATAAACTGCAAGATTGGAGTGTAAAGAATGTTTCCACTGCTAGCTTGCTTGAAAACACTGCTAGTTGTGGGCAATCACTGCTAGTTAGTTTCTGATGATTGTGGAAACTATAGGAGTTGTTTTGTAACTTTCTGGTGATAACATATTTATTTCCCAAATCACCGCCGATCATTTAATTGGTCTTTCAAACATCTCAATTGGCACTCACCACAAACCCTAATCACTCACAACACTTAATTTCAACAATCCCACATACCACTACCCACAATCGGATTGCTTACTTAGTTAAGAATGAACTCTGAAGGCTTCCATGATATGATAGATTTCATCATACACAGCCCCATTCATTATGCATTGACTGCTGCACCTGTTATTCTCAAATCGTATATTCATCAATTTTGGTGGACTGCAGAGCTTGAAGAGAGGAATGGAGTAGAGGTTATTCGGGCAGTGGTTGATGAACAGGAGATTCTGGTTATAGAGGAGTTGATTAGGAATGTGTTGAAGTTTCAGGATGCTGAAGGAGTGGTTAATATGTCAAATGAGGATATTTTTGATGGTTTGGAGCAAATGGGGTATCAGAGAAGAGGTGACAGTCTTAAGTTTCAGAAAGGTATGTTTTCTCTACAGTGAAAGTTCTTAATCCATACCATTCTTATGTGCCTAAGTAGCAAGACCACTGGTTTTGATGAGTTCTCTTCAAAGATTGCTACTGCTATTATTTGCCTCACTCAACAAGGGGTTTTTAATTGGTCAGAAATGCTCTTTGAGGCTTTGCAAAAACATGTTAAGGACCAACGCAAATATTACTTGTATCCCAGATTCATACAGATGCTAGTAGAGAGTCAGATAGTAGACCCCATACCTCATCAGAGAAAGTATGATTTGTTGCATATGTTCCCTAAAGTGTTTGCTCATATGAAAAAGAATAACAAGAATTTTTCAGGGACTGTCACTGCTTTATTCCCACATATGCTTAACTTGCCAAATATCCTTGAGAATGTAGAAGTACCTGATCCACAAACTACCCAAACCCCTGCTGATGATTCCACTGCTAATCCTACTGCTACCAGAACACAACCTATAACCAATGTTGAACCTTTACCCTCTAATTCCCAACCCCACAGAATATTGGTCACCCGTAGGAGGAAGAAGGGCACTAAGCAACCTCAGGCTAGTGCTAGTGGTGTAGGAAATGAGGTTGCACAGGTGTGGTAGGTGACATGATTGGAAGGGCTTCCACTACTGCCTCAGGCTTAGAAGCTGAGCAGGGCAGTGGAAACATAAGTAAGACCCAACCAATGGCAACTCGTAATGTGGAGAGTTCTTTGGGATTCAACACAGGTGGAGGAATCCCCAGACAACTAGCTAATTTGGGGGACATGGATGTTCAGGCTAGGTCTGATGCCATGTTACACACATCCTATGATTCACCTCTCGGAGCAGGTAACACAGCTCGAAGTGATGAGGGTAGTTTGGAACAACAACATGAATTGACAGCTAATGACTTTGTACATGATGACATGTCCAATGATCCACCTCTCGGACCAGGTTACACAGGTCGAAGTGGTGAGGATACTATGCAACTCATTCTTGAATTGATGGATAGATACACAACTATGGAGTCAAAGATCACTGGTCTTCAAAATTTGACAACTACTCAGGCTGAAACAATCAGGAGGTTGAAGCACAGGGTAAGTGTTTTGGAGAGACTAAGAAGGCCAAGGGTCTCTGCATTCAGGAAAGTGAAGAAAATGGGAAAGAAAGCAAGCTCCTCTGGGAATCAAAGTTTGGAGGATGCATCCAAACAAGGGAGGAGTGAGAGTACAAATTCAGGGGAGGCATTGGTAGATTTGGATTTGGATAGTGGAGACAATGGTGAAGGTTATTTGGTGGCTGGCATGGAAGGTAAAGAAGCAGTAATAGATGATTCTTTAAAGGCTGCAGTTGAAAAAAAGGAGAAGGAAGTGGTGCAGGCAACAACTGCCAGTGTTGCTGCATCCACTGCTAGTATTGCAGTAACCAATGCTGCAACCACTGCTGCTATTATTCTAGCCACTGCCAGTTCAGACGTTTCCACTGCAGAGGCAACCACTGCTACAATTATAACCACCACAATAACACCAACGCCAAAGCCAAAAGAGGCTGATAATGAGATTGACATACAGTTGCTCAACCTAAAGCAATCTCACCCTATCCCTGCACCTAGACCTATTGCTAAGAGTCTAAAGATTGGTGAACCTGTGCAAAAAGCTGTAGTTACTGAACCTGATATTGGAAAGGGTAAAGGGATTGCAGAGCCAACTTTGGTGTTTGAAAGTAGAGAGGAGCAGATAGCTTTTGATGAAGAAGTTTCTAAAAGATTACATATGGAACTAAATGCTAAAGAAAAGGAAAGGGCAGAGCAGGAAGAAGCCTCTAAACAAGCTGTAGAAGAGTGGAATAAGGAACAGATGTATTCTCAAGCTTCTGAGAAAATGCAGAGAGAGATGACTATGGATGAATGGGGTCAGATAGACATAGATACAAGGTCTAAGTTGCGGGGTTGAAATGATGAGGAAGATGAAACAAGACAGGGAATTTAAAGACTATCATGCAAAAATGAACAAACCACCAACAAAGCAACAGAAAAGAATTCAGATGATGAAGTTTATCAAACACATGGATGATATGAAAACTGTGAATTTGAAGAGTTGTTCTTATGAGAAAATTGAGCAGTTGTATAACATTTTCAAAAGAAGGTCTGATAACTTCATCCCCATGAATTCTGAGAAAGAAGCTGAGATGCAAAGGAATAGACAAAAGAGAACAGGATCTGTGATAGAGGAGTCAAGCTCAAAAAGATAGAAGGTGGATGATAAACAGAGATTGGATCAGTATATTGTGGTGAGTGATAAAGTGGCTGAAGATCCTATTAATCCTACACCTGTAAAGTCTATACACCCTATCATAGATTGGAGGATTGTCTCAGTGGATGAAAGAGACATTATTGAGCTTACTAGACGAGATGGAAAGAAAAGTCAGTACTATACTTTTGGGTATATGTTATTCTTTTTTACTACAAAAGATTTGTAGAAGCTGTGGGAGGTAATGTCTTTTAGATGTGGAAAGCTTGGACCAACAGGAACCATGTCTAGGTCTATGTGGACTGCATTGAAGTTCATGTTTGAGCCCAATCCAGAAGATAAATATTGGGAAGCTTGTGTGGTTGAAGAATGGATGTTGTATGCTTACCCAAGAGTACATGCTGTTAAGACTTCAGAAGAGAAAATCTACATGCTGGTTGACAGAGATTACCCTTTAATGAAGACTGTAGCCAGACAGATGTTGGAAGTTAAGCTTGATCTGCAGTGTACAAAATCAACTCATCCAATTGTTGATCCACTGCAGAGAAAGATTGAGAAGATTGCTGATTATGAAATTCCTTTGGCCATCAAAGGCAAGGCTCAAGGTAGAATGAAAAGAAAGGCAGACAGATCAAAAGCAATTGATGAATAATCTGATTCTGATAAGTAAAATGAAGAGGCTGTTGGGTGTGTGGATACATCCTCCAAATAAGGTATTGTGGGCTTAGATAGGTGGAAATGGAACATCTACTTTTCTGTGTAGGTTTACTTTTTACCTATAAACAATAAATAAATAACCACAAAGTTTAACAGGCTTACATTTGAAAAAAGGTTCGAACGATAAGTTCTTTTAAAGATGGACTTCCTAGACCAGCCAAGTGCTCTTGGTATCACATTTGGATATTTAATCCACCAAGCATGAGATTTTTCAAAGGACTCAAGGATCCACACCTATAAGAATAAAAAAAATTAAAAAAAAAAACATAAACTTTTAAATATAGAAATCAGTAAAAATTTTAAGTTGGAAAATGGATACCTAAAACCCAAACACAAATCCAGATAGTGTGTATGTAGGACAATGCTTTGGATCTTTCTTCAATCTTAAAAGGTGGTCATCCGTGTGCTTATCAAATACATTATAAAGTTGGTCGTATAAATGAGTCCAAATATGCTCACCTAATGGAAAAGCATTCCAATCATCTAGATTATCAACTAACCTCAACAGTGTATCATCCACCTCGCATGTCAACAAACGACCCATAAAGATCACCTCTAAGGCTAACAAAAGACAAAGACGTACAACGTCTTCATCAGATATATGTCGAAACCGCTCTTCATCCTTTATAACACCAATAACATCTAATTTGGTTAGAATATACCCTTGCTTGTCAGGAAATACCCTGTTACAAAAATTGAGAGAACCAGATGTATACAACCCAAAGCTTACAGATCCAAACCGCAGCCCGGTCATTAGACAAAATTCACGACGACCAAAATGTAAAGCATGTCCTTCAATGTAAAAAATGAAGGGCATATAATAATGAGAATCGTCAATTGTATGTTGTTTCCTTAGCATATAATCTATAATGTGCGTTTCATGTTCAAAAAACAAAAGATCAATCCCTCTTCTAAAGCAGGTATTCCTAAACAAGATGCGGCGTTTTGCGTCTAACTTTTGCTTTATCAACCAAAAGTAGTTCAGTTTACTCGTAATGATTAACTTAGCTTCATAGTCCTAAAAAGGGTCAACAAAAACCAAAAATTAATACAGACCATAGAAGGAATCTATACCAACGTCGTAAACAATTGCATAGATGATGCATATAAACCACTCTTTATTAGTCTACAAAATGCCACTAAATTTTTTAATGAACCAAGTAATGTTACATACTTAACTAACGACATCTAAGGTATTATACCCTACATAATTACGAATCAGACAGACATAAAAAAGAGCAATGGATTATAAAATGGAATTAACACCTATCTAACATAGGTATTAATCGAATAAAAACAACGATTTATTATAACATAGAACCAATTGGAAATAAATCATATGTAATAAACAACGAGAAAAATATTTACGTACCATATTTGGCCACATTTTTGAAAAAAACTTGATTAATCAAATGTGGTTTGCAATCAACACTGTAGCTTTCTAGATTGTGACATAACTGACGTTACAAGGAAGAGAGAGGATGACGAAGAAGACGGTTTGATTTGTGAAAACAGTAAGTAAGAATGTTTTTGTGCGAGAAGCAAAAACAGAGAAAAACGGTAACTATGAATGTTTTTGTGCGCGTGGGTATTGGATTTTGAATAGAAATGTACTGTACTTTCACTATTCAAATGTGTACTTTCTATGTAATGTAAAATGGCGAAACAACCCTTTTTAAAATATACGGTTGCCCAGCGAATTTTCGTTGCCCAAAAAACAATATCTTACACATACGGGACACTTGTCACAATGTCGATGAGTTGCCCAATGACAGCGGTTGCCCTCGGTCCATTTTCAAAAAAAAAAAAAAAAAAAAAAAAAAAGTGGTTTGGAAAGTGATTAGCCTCAGGGCGCCGGGGGCATTTGCCTCATTTTCCCTTTATATAATTTATAGGATGCGGAACCTACCTTAAGACTTATACCCTATGCATATGAGTCCGAACAGGATTGGTTCCGTGATAGCATAGCATTTTTTTAGGGGCGTAGTATCGAACCACCACCAATACCCCCACCTACAGACCAATATAGCCGTGACAATGTTCCAGAATACGTTTATCGTCATTTGATGGAACTAGATAACTTGAGAAAGGCTCAGGATGCCAAGATAAAGGAACACGACACACTCTTCCAACAAATGTTTAGATTCTTTAGTGGATTTAGTGGTTTCCCGAACGCGCAGGTATATTTGTATTGTTTTTTTTTCTGCTAATTACTTGTTATTTGTTTTAAAAATTACTAAATATACTAATATTGTATGTAGGGTTTCGGGCAGGCTGGTACAGGATTTACTGGGTTCCCGAACGCGCATGTATATTTGTATTTTTTTTGTTGCTAAATTCTTGTTATTTGTTTTAAAAATTACTAAACATACTAATATTGTGTGTAGGGTTTCGGGCAGGCTGGACCAGGATTTACTGGGTTCCCAAACGCGCAGGTATATTTGTATTTTTTTTGTTGCTAATTTCTTGTTATTTGTTTTAAAAATCACTAAACATACTAATATTGTGTGTAGGGTTTCGGGCAGGCTGGACCAGGATTTACTGGGTTCCCGAACGCGCATGTATATTTGTATTTTTTTTGTTGCTAATTTCTTGTTATTTGTTTTAAAAATTACTAAACATACTAATAATATTGTGTGTAGGGTTTCAGGCAGGCTGGACAAGGATTCAATGGGTTCCCGAACGCGCAGGTATATTTGTATTTTTTTTGTTGCTAATTACTTGTGTTTCGTTTTAAAAATTACTAAACATACTAATATTGTGTGTAGGGTTTTGGGTAGGCTGGAACAGGAGTTACTGGGTTCCCGAACGCGCAGGTATAGTTGTATTTTTTTTGTTGCTAATTACTTGTGTTTTTGTTTTAAAAATTACTAAACATACTAATATTGTATGTAGGGTTTTGGGCAGGATGGAACAGGAGTTACTGGGTTCCCGAACGCGCATGTATAGTTGTATTTTTTTGTTGCTAATTACTTGTGTTTTTGTTTTAAAAATTACTAACGCCAGGTATATAATTTATTTATTTTATTTCTGCAAATGATTTTGTTATTTGTTTAAAAATTACTAAACATGAAAATATTGTATGTAGGGATTCAGGTTTCCTAACGTCCAGGTATATATTTATTGTTTTTTTTTTTCTTCTGCAAATGATCTGTTATTTGAGACAAGCATACTAAACGTTCTAATATTGTATGTAGGTATTTGGCGAGGCTGGACCACGAGCTGGTGGGTTTCTTAACCCCCCGAGTAGTTCTTTCTTTGACGGGGTCTCTCACCACGAGTCGCCACAGGTGGCCACGCAGTTATTCGAGCAGCCGACGCCTCATTCTAAGACGCCTATGCCACAACAAGGATTTGTTCCGTGGTCGGGTAACAATGCGCAACAAGCTAGTCCATCACACCCCCTGTAGCTAGTCGTGTCTTGCCGGTAAATTTATACTAACATAAATATATATCTTTTTACCATTTTCTACTATAATACTAATTATGTGCAAGTAACAAATTATTATTTATTTGTGTTAGGGTGCTATGAATCGAGAAAAGAGAGATGTTCATCCTGGACGTTTTGCGAGGAGCCCGTGTGAGGGTTTGCCAGACACGACTGTTATTCCAAAGAAACGGGCAGGTAGGAGTAAGAATAATGCGATTTCAGCCAATATTAGCCCATTAGATCTTGAGTTGTTGATGATGAAGATGACGATAGGGTTGATGATGAAGAAGATGGGGATACGGTTGAGTATTTACGTTCTAAATATACCGGAGATTACATTTCATTTTATAACGTTGACCCTACTAAGGTAATCATAACACTACTTAAAGGTCTATACTGGGGCATATGCAAAGCGTATACACCAGATGAGTGGCAAAGACATACTCCTGGCTGTACAACCTGAAGCGCACCAAAAGCTAATGGAGGCTGATCCTAGACGTTGGTCTAGAGCACATTGCCCACGTAGACGTTACAATTATTGTACATCTAACAGTGTCGAGTCTGTTAATGCATGTACTGTGTTGTACAGAAAGCTACCAGTCAAAGTGTTGACCGACACGTATTGAAGTATGGTGCAAAAGTGGTATTTTAAACGTTGGGAAGCTGCAAGTATTTATTGTTTAAAACATAACGTATTCATTAATCATTTTGAAATTATATTAGATAAGTTAATTAATTTATATTTACATTTTTGTGTAGAAAAAATGAAGTACGAAATCACAGATTGGGCAGTGCATAAGGTGGAAAAAAGAAGAATGAAAAGCGTTAGTTGGGTTGTACACGAAATTACTCAATTTCGATATCAAGTTTATGATGGCCAATATAACCGTGAAGGGAACTTTACGACCTGTTGGATCGATGTACTCTAACCAAACTAACTTAAATAGCTTGTTAAGGGTTTAATAACTTCGGATAAATCCTAAGCTATTAACAATGAAACACTGAGTAATCTTTATCAAGTATGCGGAATTCACTTAACAAAGCTAAGAAGAATATAACTTTATTAATAACTCTAAAACACTAAATATCGAACTCTCTAAAACTCTAATATTGATCGTACTTTAGGATTCTAAAAACACATATATCTAATACCAATCTAGGGGTCCTTTTATAGGCTCAAGGATAACCCTAAACGGTTTACAATTCTTATCCTTGTACGTCAAGTAAACAATACTTAGAAAGTCCTAGATAAACATTACTTTCTATCTTTAATCAAATACAACTGACTTTAAACTTTACAGTACTTCGATGAATAAGCAGTACTTTGACTTTTACTTAGCAGTACTTTGACTTCTTGCAGTACTTTGTTAATCTTCAGCACTTTAACTCTTCAGTACTTTAACTTTCTGTATCCCAACAATCCTCCCCTAACTTGAATTCTACTTGTTTGATTTCAAGTTCCTTTGTAGATTTAGCTTTAACATCTTTGTCTTCAAAGAGGAATTGTGATTTTATTTTCAAATTTTATCTTTGTAGATTCTCTGCTTATATCATCATCAAAGTAGTCTTTATCTGTATAATTCTTTTCAGCATCAAACAACAATCTTTATTTCTTTTCTGCAACATTCAGCAAGCTCCATCTTTTCAGCAATATAAGACAATTTGTACATTTAATTCAGTTAAGTTTCAGTCTATTCTCATCACTTCCAGGTGTGTAAACTCCTGTGAGAGGTGAATCATTGAAAATTTTAATGGATTTAATGTCTTTTTACCAAAGCCATTAACTCTGGAGTAGCCAAATGTTTTGATGTGTAAGATCATGGTACACTGATAACCATATGAGTTTTAGCAAATCATCAGCTATCAACAGATTTGAGTTGTCTTTACAAAAAGCTGTACCCTTTTGGACTAGTTAGTTCTTTCATCATAGTGAACTAATTACCATATAATGGTTTTTCCATAGCCTTTACCACAAGCCATTTTCTTGTGGACTAGCCAACTCTTCACAATACTGATATGGTGGGTTGATTACCATACAACTTATTAGCAAGTTGTCAACTATAAAACGGATTTGAGATATCTTTACCAGAGCCGTTTGCTCATGGATTAGTCAATCCTTTTGTAACCATGGTGGATTGATAACCTATTGGTGTTACCATCTCAAAAACCATTTATTTCTTTTAACCTTTGTTTCAAAACATTTATTACTTAACAAAAGTTTTTCAAAATCAACTGGTTTAAAAACGCAAGCGATACTTTGATTAAAGTACTGTTTGATCAGCAGTACTTTGAATAAAGTCTGATACATCAAAATTTAATCAATTAAGATTCATACCAGTTATTCATCATCATCATCATCAGCTATATTTGTCCATCTGATAAACAATTTGATAACCATAAGTGTTGTTTCATTGTCTTCTTCAACTTCCATTCCATGCTCCAACATCCTCCTCATGAGATCTGATGTAAGAGGATATCTTCTATCAGCTAACATATGAATCATTGTCCCATCTTCTAGCTCTAGAACATGTACTCCAGATTCTTCAAAGAATCTCCAGCAAGTAATCTCCTAATCTTCTTGGTTTTTCCAGATCTCAGCAGTACTTGTTTCTTCAGTTTCCCAAACAGTTATGAGATCTCCAAGCAAGACTAAACCAAATCCTTCTGATAAATATACAATTCTTAAGTAATTCCTCAGTTCATCATTTGTTTCAGATCTTAATTCAACTTTCTTTGATGGCTGATGATCTTTAACTTCAGTTAGTCTTTTTCTTTTTAAGCTTTCTTTTCTTTCTTTTTCTTTGTAAGCATCATCGTCTTTAAAATCTTTAATATTAGCAACTTGTCTCTTATATTCTTCTCGAACAGCTTCATATAACTCTTTCATATTAACATAATTCAGCTTGTTCAATCCAACATATCCTCTTCCTTTCAGATAAGCCATCATTGCATTTCTTTCCTTAGCAAGATTTGGTCTTCTTGGTAAAGAAGAAATAGGAAGTGGTGATGGTATAGCAGCTTCAGCATTCAATTCTTCTTGTAATTTCCTAGCTGCTTCTTCATTCATAGCTTCTTCTTCATTAGCAACCTCAGCATTCAGTTCAGCTTGTACCTTTCCAGCTGCTTCCTCATTCAAAATCTAACAACCTTGGAGTAATCAATTCTTTCCTGAAAGATCCTTGAAAACCAGTACTTTGCTCTTCAGTACCTTGATCTTCAGTACCTTGATCTTCAGTCCTTTCTTCCTCAGTACTTTCAATATTAACATACTCTTTAGTACCTTGAGGTTCATTCTCCTTAACAACATCTTCTTTCAAATTCTTTTCTTCTAAATTCCTCCCCAATTGGACAGAAGATGATTGTTGAACCTTCTTACCTTTGGTTGTCTTCTTAAATTGCCTAACAGGCTTGCCTTGCTTTCTTTGAGACTTGACCCATAGACGATGATGTTGAACCAATGGCCAGACAAAATTCTTGAGTCTACTAAACTTAAGCTTCAACTTCTTAATTTGAATAGCCTGATCTTCAAAAGACTTCTTCAATCTTGTCAATTCTCTGGATAAAGCATATTTGTTTAGAGTTGTATCTTCAGGCTCCATAAATGCATCATCTCCTCTAAGTGGTGAATGATCTTCTGGTTGAGAATCTGGAACAGAAATTTGTGGAGATGGTGGAGGTGAAACTGCAACATCTTCTTGAACTTCAGTACTTTGTGATGCAGTACGTTGTGTAGAAGCAGTAACTTCAGTGTCATCACCTTCTGCAGCCTCATCTCTAATAGCCTGAACAATCTCCATCATAGAAATAGTTAATGGAGTATCCCTACCAGTGAATAAATCACTCTTCCTAGCCATGAAAGTGAAAATCTTGGCTTGTTGTACCACAACAGGTAAAAGACTTGTAGGCTTTGGTACATCTGAAAGTTGTTTATTAAGGAACACTTGAATAAACCTTGGATACATTAACCATCGTGAACCATGAGTGATGTTTGAGAGCATTCCATCTAGAATTAGTCTTGAAAAGTTAAAAATACGATTTGTAGCCAATCCCACCATAGCAGATGCTATGTTAGACCCAAATTGCTCTCATGATGTACTTTTAGCACTAATACAATGAAGCGATACATGAACCAAAAACTTTCAGTGAGGACAAAATAAGGGTTTTTTAAATGTCTGTTCAGTTAAAGACCCTTCATATCAAATGTCGCTAAAAGTATCCCAAATTAGTTGCTTATCAAAACGAATGGCCCCATCTTCATCATCAAACAATAAGTCTGCACGAATAGAGGCTTCAGTAATCTTCACGATTCTCCCAACAACTTTAGCTTGAATATACGAATCACCATTCTCCATAATAACCCTAGCAGTTTCCCAAAATTGTTGAATCCAGGGCTCAATGATATTTGGTTCTACTAAAAGCGCATAACTAATTGGTGACCCAGTTAGAAAATCAATGATATCATGAAAGATCTCATTGGCTTCAGTCTTGTCCAAATTCGCCACCATGTTATGTTTAGAAACGGTATTACAATTTGCCATTGATGATATGTTTACACAGAAAATAATAGGACGAATAATATAGGTGTGGCGAGAGAAATATGGAAAAGATTTGAAGATATCAATATGAGAGGGAAATTCGGAGAGTAGTTATTTATAGGTGAGATTTAAAAAATCACAGCCATTAATAACAAAGTTACCGTTAGTTGTAGTTACCCCTCAATATTACCGTTGGAACAATACTTTAATAAGACAAACAGTACTTTCCACGTGTGCAGTACTTTCCAAGCAGTACTTTCATAAAATCAAAAAGCAGTACTTTTCCATTCTCTTCCTTACAATAGCAAATACACATGAATATCCTCCCTTCAAGCAATGCATAGGACTATACTTACACTAAATAGTCCTCCCCTTAAATGTAGCTCAGTAATTAATCATGCCAATACTCACCACCAAGTAAGTAAATCTTGAAACATCAAATCCTTTGGTGAGTAAATCAGCTACATTATCATCCGTATGCACCTTGACAAGATTATTGAGCCTATGCTCATAACAATCTCTGATGAAGTGGTGCCTAATCTGAATATGCTTGGTCTTGGAATGATAAACTGGATTCTTCACAATGCAAATGGTACTCTCTTTATCAATATTGATAAGAGTATTCTTGAAATTGAACCCATAATCCAAGAGTTGATTCTGCAACCACAACACTTGTCCACAACAACTTGCAGCAGCTACATATTCTGCTTCATGATGTTGCTGCAATTGTTTGCTTCTTACACAGCCATGAAACTAATCTTCTTCCAAGATATTGGCATCCACCTGTGGTTGATCTTCTGTCATAGTTGTCACCTGCATAATCACTATCTGAAAAGTTTCCAAGTGAAAAGGTAAATCCCTTGGATACCACAACCCCAACTTAGGTTGTTGTTTCAAATAACAAAAAATTCTCTTCACTGCATTCATATGAGAGACCTTGGGTGAGACTTGATATCTTGCACATAAAAAAACAGCAAACATGATATCAGGCCTTGATGTAGTAAGATACATAAGACAGCCAATCATGGATCTGTATAACTTGACTTCAACTGGTTGTCCATCTTCATCCTTTCCCAATGAGTTGATAGATTTAATAGGTGTAGTAACAGGCTTCATTTCATCAAAATTGAACTTCTTAAGTATGTCAGCTACATACTTGTCTTGACTTATGAAAATTCCTTCCTTTGACTGCTTAACTTGAAGGCCCAAAAAGAAAGTTAACTCACCCATTGAACTCATTTGAAATTCATTCTGCATCAGCTTCTCAACCCAACTCTCTTTAGTCAATGCTTGAGCAATATTCTTGGGTTCTTCTTGAGAAATAAAACAAGTAAATAGACATGTTTGATGGTCCTTATGATTAAGTTTGTTTTGTTTATAGACAAAGCTAAGTAAAGCATTATGAGGTTTAGAAAAACTCTTAGCTCTGTGTCTAGTCATCACTCCAGAAGTAGAAGGACCAATGATTTGATCAGTAGGATGATTCTTGTGAATTCTTAAGTTTGGAGACTGTGGAACTCCATAAGTATCATTCAAATTACTGAAATCATCATTTTCATTGGAATCTGAGAAAATACCTTCATCTTCAAACTCAGCATCAGTATCTTCCAATCCAGGCATGGTAGGATCATCCAAATCATCCAAAGTGCTGGTAAGTGCAGTACTTTGGTCAAAAGTATTGTCCAAAGTACTGTGAGAGTATTTTGCAGTCTTGTTCTTCTTCTTTGCTTCTTCATAAGCTCTTCTTTGGTCATCAGTATAAGAATGTGCTAAAACATCTTGAAGAAGCATCTGATTAAGTTCATCTTGAATAGATTGATCCTCAGTAGACAATGAGGATTTTGGCTCATCAATACTTTTCTCTGTCTCAGCAGGTTTAGGTTCTTCATCATGAACAGCATCTGGTCTAATATGGACTCCATGAACAACATATTGTACCTCTTCTCTATTGTGTACAGGTTGATTCTCTTCTCTAACAGGAACATAATTCATTGAAGGAGTCAAAACTTCAAGATCAAACATCCAATCAGGACCTTTACCCTTTTGATTTTCTTGATCTTCCAAAAACTCAACATGAAGACAATCTTGAACCTTCTTAGTGACTCTGTTGTACACTCTAAATTCCTTGTTGTTGGTGCAGTAGCCCAATAAATAACCTTCTTCTGACTTGCCATCAAATTTACCCAGATTATCAATTGTATTAAGAATAGTGAGAGGGCATCCAAAAGGCTTCATAAATCGAATGTTGGGTTTGTTTCCCATCAGCAACTCATAAGGTGTCTTCATCGTGGTTTGGTGGTGATACTGTTAAGTACATAGCAAGCAAGTACTTACAGCTTCAGCCTAGAATTGAATAGGTAATTGTGAGTCTGCAAGCATTGTTCTGGCTGCTTCTATCAAAGTTCTATTCTTTCTCTCTGCAACACCATTCTGCTGTGGTGTTCGGCAATCTGAACTCCCTCTTGATTTCTTTGTTAGCACAAAATTCATCCATAAGCTTGTTCTTGAATTCAGTTCCATTGTCACATCTAATACCTCTAACTTTCGGTCTCAGTTGGTTTTCAAGTGCTATTATAAGATCATGAATAGCATCAAAAGTATCATCCTTAAATCCCAAGAAAAATACCCAACTGAATCTCGCAATCATCTGTCACTACTAAGCAGTACTTCTTCTTGTTCAAACTTGTAACAGATGCAGGACCAAATAGATCCATATGTAACAGCTCCAATGGTTCTCTAACAGTCCTTTCCTCAAGCTTCTTGCAAGAAGCTTTGTGTTTTTTACCCTTCTTACATGCCAAACAGGAGTGATCATTCTTGTAAGTCTTTGAAGGTAAACCTCTAACTAAATTTTCTTTGACCAATTTGTTGATATTCTTATAATTCACATGGCCCAGTCTTTTATGCCACTGATGTGCTTCTTCAAGGGATGCCTTTGCTACTAAACATGTAGCTCTTTCAGAAGAGTGAAGACTCTTCATATCCAAACTGTACACATCATTGGTTCTAGGTACTTTGAGTATTTCCAAATTATCATCATCAAGCTTGAATTCAGGTGAAAGTATGAGACATTCTGTGTCAGTGAATAACACAGGATGCTTTTTGTCACAGATTTGAGAGACTGACAAAAGGTTGAACTTAAGCTCCTTCACATATCTAACATTCTCAAAATCTATGCTTCTTGTCTTGATGGTTCCTTTTCCACTAATTCTTCCTCCACTAGCATCATTCCCAAATGCAACTCTTCCTCCACAATATGGCCTAAAATCTGACAGAATCTCCTTGTCTCCTGTCATGCTTCCAGAGAAACCACTATCTACAATAAGATGATCTTTAAGCTCCTCTTCTGGGTTGCCCTGCACAAAGATAGATAAATTAGTGTCTTTTAGGAACCCAAGCCATTACTGACTTGTGTTCCCCTTGTGGAGTAACATACTCAAATTCCTTGAGTATGTAATCTTCACAATTTTTGTAGACAGAATCAAGCATTATCTTTTGTTTCAAAACTTGTGGTGGATTTTCAGCAAAAGTTTCTTTTTCAACAAAAACCTCCTTTTTATTTGCAACAAAATCATCTGCATCAAAAATCATTGTTTCAAAGATTACTTGTTGAAAGTACTTGTTTGTTCATCATCGATACTTTCTTTCTTAACCCATTGAGTTTTAACTTCAGGTGAAGAGTCTCTAGATCTAAATACTTTCTTGGAGTTGTAACGCCTTCTAGATTGATAGTAGTTAGATCTCCTAGGGTTCCTATTCCAAGAGGTGTTTGTTGAAAACGAGCAGACTTTGAGAAAGTACTGGTCTTGGCTTAGCAGTACCTTGAAAAGTATTTGAAGGTACTGGAGGTTTTGAAAAGGGTCTTCTCTGGTGAGGGTACCTATAGTCTGGTGAGAAGTTTCTATGATTAACCCTATGTGAATGATTCCAAGCTGGTCTAGTCTCCTTTGGTTTTTGGTTGTCTGTTCTGTTCTTAGGGAACTTACTTAAGTACTCTGAATGTAAGTTACAGTCCTTAATCAAATGAGTAGGACTAAAATAAACAAAACAGAGTTTTTGATCTGTGATTCCAAATTTTCTTCTTCTATGTGTATGACTAAACCTATCCTGTCTTCTAAGGGAATGATGAAAACTATTTTGACCAAAATTATCCCAAAAAAGTTTAGCAGTCTGTTGAAAAGGTTTTCTTAAAGGTACTGCTGAAGGTGTAGTAGTACTTTGAGGTGGAGCAGTACTTTGGTGTGAAAGTACTGCTTGGCTTTGAACATTATCTACCTTAGGTGTTTCAACAGTTTCTTTTGAGATTTCAGACCTAGATTGACCTTTAAGTTTCTTCCTAAACTCTAAGCTATCTACTCCAAAATGAGAAACATCAGGCCTAAGAGGTTGATGACTACCAGTGGGATGAGGGACTGCATGATAGGCATTATCTTTCTTAAACTCAGGAGGTGGTTCACTAACTGATTCCTCATTACTAGATGTGTCTATATAATTAATGAGTTCATCATCACTAGTGGTTATATCCTCAAAGTCACATTCATCCTGATCACTAGGTGGGTTTTCTATGTTATTAAAATCCATACCAAAACCTAAGCCAGTTTTAATATAAGCTCTTCTCTGTTTTTCAACATAAGTGACATGAGAAAGACCTGATTGTCCCCAAGCATTAAACTTTTCTAGTAATTCATCTCTCTCCTTAGTTAATTTCTCAATTTCAGAGATCTTACAGTTTAACTTCCATTCACTTAATTTCAAATGATAATCCTGTTGTTCATACTTTTATGCCCAAGCCATTTCATTATTTTCATGTGTTATAATTTTGGCTTCCATTGACTCTAAAGTTATTTGATAACCTGCTACCTCAGACCTAGCCTTTATACGCTTATCTTTTTCACCACATAACTATTTAGTACTATTTGATAAAAGTCATGACAATTGGAACATACCTCAGAGATAGGGGTGAACTTGGTGAAGTAGCCATCATAGCAAGTAGAACAAGATCATCTTCACTCTCCATGCTCCAGTCAAAACTTCCAAAACCATCTTTAGACTCCATAGCAAAGATGTCTAGGTTCCTCATCAAAAGCTATGCTCCAGTCAAATTCTTCCACTGAATCTTCCACGGCTACCATACAGTAGGTTATTAGTTCATCATCAAACTCAGCACTCCAGTCAACCTCTAATAGATTCTCTTGAGCAACCAAAGCTTTTGTTTCTGTAATAGGAATTTCTTTCAACTCTAGCTTTGGTTTCTCAGCCATCCTGTTTGCTTGATACTTAGCAAACCTGCATTCCCTTGCAAAATGTCCAGTCTTTTGACAATTGAAGCATTCAATTTTGGATTTGTCAAAAGTGATTCCCTGTTTTGGTTTGAAGTCTATGCCTCTTCCAGTCTTCTTCATAAACTTCTTGATCCTAGCAGTGATCATAGCAACTTGCCACCTGATATCAATTTCTTCAAGTGCATCCTCTTCAATCTGTGAGAGATCTTCTTCATAGGTAACAGGCAAAGTAGTTTGTTGTGCAAAGAAAGAGCACACAACTTCATCTAAGTGGATGGTATTGGATGATGTGGGTTGCTGAGCATAAGTAGGGGTAGTGTAGACAGCAGTACTTTGAGCAACAGTACTTTGAGGGGGAGAAGCAGTACTTTTAGTAGAAGTACGCCCTTTTTCTGATGACACAAAAGCAATACTGTGAGACTTTGAGCTTGTTTGGCCATTCATCTCATGCTCATACACCTTCGGATGATTATAGAGATCATCAAAATCCATGGTGTCCAATCCAGGTTGTCCTCTGATCATAGTAGCAATCACATGCCATGTCGATGGCAAAATTCTTAAGAACTTTAAATTAGCATATTTTATAGAGACCTCTGCTTTGTATAGCTCCAACATGCCGAGAAGATTTTGGAATCTGTCATAGGCAGCATCAAGGCTTTCTCTTTCTCCAACAGTAAAGGTTTCAAATTGCTGCTTCAACAGATTTATGTGCATCTTCTTGGAAGCATCATTACCTCAAAATCTAGTTTTGAGAGCAGCCCAGAGTTGCTTGGCATCTTTAGCATCATGGAATTTGAGTAGGTGTCCATCTAGAATGGCAGACAACAGTATGTTGAGAGCCTTCTCTTGATTCCTTAGTGTTGCTGCTGGTAAGACTGGTTTGGGTGGTTTAGGTTGTCCAGGAACCTCTATAGGTTCTGGAACTACTTCATTGCCATTGACAATCACATTCCACAATGCATGGTCTGTGATTGCAATATACTGCCTCATCCTTATGCTCCATAGATCGTATTCGCCTTTCTTAATGATTGGAATCCTTAGTGAAGTGATGGAAGGGGGTGGAACAGCTTCAGTCGACATCTTTAGGGTTTTGTTATTTAACTAGGTTTAAACTGTTTCTTCTTAGTCAGAGTTTCCACACAAGCTCAGATACCACTTGTTGGATCGATGTACTCTAACCAAACTAACTTAAATAGCTTGTTAAGGGTTTAATAACTTCGGATAAATCCTAAGCTATTAACAATGAAACACTGAGTAATCTTTATCAAGTATGTGGAATTTACTTAACAAAGCTAAGAAGAATATAACTTTATTAATAACTCTAAAACACTAAATATCGAACTCTCTAAACCTCTAATATTTATCGTACTTTAGGATTCTAAAACACATATATCTAATACCAATCTAGGGGTCCTTTTATAGGCTCAAGGATAACCCTAAACGGTTTACAATTCTTATCCTTGTACGTCAAGTAAACAATACTTAGAAAGTTCTAGATAAACATTACTTTCTATCTTTAATCAAATACAACCGACTTTAAACTTTACTGATTACTCGATGAATAAGCAGTATTTTGACTTTTACTTAGCAGTACTTTGACTTCTTGCAGTACTTTGTTAATCTTCAGCACTTTAACTCTTCAGTACTTTAACTTTCTGTATCCCAGCACGACCGGTGAATGTGAATGTCGGAAATGGCAACTTTTCGGGATACCTTGTGGTCACGTTATTCTTTGTTACAAGGTTTTGGAACCTAACAGATTGTGTGCAATATGTACATGACTAGTTTAAAAAGGGAAAATATCAAGCAACCTATGTGGAGTCAATTCAATTTGTTGGAAATTTTAACGAATGGGAGTATCTAAGCCATATACATCCTCTTACTCCTCCAAAAATGGACAACCCTCAGCCAGGTCGTCCGAAAAACACAGACTGTATACGATCTCAAGGTGAGGAGCCAAAGACTATACACTGTAGCAGGTGCAAAGAAGCGGGGCATAAGCGTCAGAGTTGCAAAAAATCATTTATCCCAGATCCGCCTAACAGCTAACGTAAACAAAAGCAAGGGGAATTTCCAACGGATGAGCAACATGACACTGCACCTTTTTATGACCCACATCACCCGTTCGATCAAAGTTTTACGGGAAACAACCAATTCTCATCGCAACCATATGGTCAAAACACATACACTAATCAAGCAAATGGTCAAAACTCGTACTTTTGGCAAGCATATGGTGACAAGACATACCCCACAAACCAATACGCTTCACAACCCATACCACCACAACCCATACCCATCTCAACAATATGTTGAAAACACACACGCATCACAAACATATGATCAACATAACACACAACCAGATTTCAACCTATCTCAACAAAACCCAACGCAACCACTTCAAAATGATCTTCAATACCAATCTCAAGTGTATCAACAATACAATTCCCACCAACACGACTCTCAACATCTAGATGATCAGCACACGCAGGATTCAAATTGTTGGTTTAATCGATTTGGTTTTTAATAAAGTAGAAGGTTTATGTGACTAGTTAACAACTATTGGTATGTTCTGAGTGTGTTGTAGCATCATGCTTTTCATTTTCAATTATCCAAGTGATGTTTCTATTGTCTGTGTGTTTCAATTATACAAGTAATGTTTGTATTGAAGTGACAATTCAACTTTTCTTTAATAAAGAACTTGAATAGTCACACTCAAGTCATATTTCTTTAATAAAGTACTTGACAATCTATTTAAAACGTTGTATCTTATTCATATTATTTTGTGGATCATTTCACACACTTTGAGACACAATATTACATTCATGTTAACTCTATTTTTTAACATTTTTTAGTTCGCTGGGGAAAATGACATCAAGGACAACGCAAAGGAGAAAATGAAGAAAGTTTTATACAACATTTACATTTCAAATAACGTGAACAAAGACTGAAATTATAGTCAACTTATTACACAAAAAACCATACAAACCCTAAAACACCCATGAAAATAAATAATACACGGTTTCCTAGGCCACAAGTGATATTTAATTCTTTTTTAAAGAAATCGCTGCTAATAACAGAGAAATGGTTCGAGGGTTCCTTTATTCTGAGGCAGGCCCAATTTTTTTTACTTCTATGTCAAAAAGCAGCGAAATGCAAATAAAGATTTGCAAAAGATAGTGGTGAGGCCCGTTTTCTTTTATTCTATGTCAACAAGTAGAGAAGTGAACATAAATATACTGCTTTTTCAGTTAGTGGGTCCCTATGTGTAAGAGATCGCTACCAATAGGCAGCGAAATACTTGCTAGTCTTAATAACAGGCTGAGCATCGGTAATGAATTATTTTGCCAAATAAAGCTAACTACCTAGACAACTTTGCAAAAATAACAAAAATATAAATGCAACGACTACATAACCATACATCATCTTGAACACCTCGCATTATGACGAGGCATATTCCAAACATGAGCCTATCCACACGACAAGTCGAATGGTAGACAAAATAATTTCAGCAACCTGATCTTTAGACCTCTTTCTCTTCTTAAAAATTATTGCGTTACGCTCTTGCCAAATAAAATAAGAGGAAGCTGCAAATACAAGTTTGCCAAGAATACTTGAAACCGAATTCTTCTAAGCTAACGGGATCAACCATTGCGTAATTCCTTCCAACGTAGACGGAACATTTGAAAACTCACTTTTCATTCGAACATAAAACCAAACATAAATGAGCAATCAAAAATTTAATGCTCATGAGAATCTGGAACTAGGTCGCATAGCGGGCTCCGAAGCAGGTTAATTTAAATTTGTAATGGAATGCTAGATTACTATCTGTTGGTGGCCGTCTTTCATTAATAAAGGCGGTTCTTGGAAGTTTACCTACTTATTTTATGTCACTTTACAAGATGCCAGTTGCGGTTTGTAACAAATTGGAGTCGTTGCGGAATAAATTCTTCATAGGGGGTGATTTGAGTGAGAAGAAGATGACTTGGGTGAGCTGAAAAAAAATGCTTAGCTAGCAAGGATAAAGGCGGCCTCGGCATTGGTAGCTTGCATGCGCTCAATGCAGGTCTGTTCTTCAAATGGCTTTGGCGGTTTCTTAGCCAGCTTAATGATCTCTGGGCTAATGTTATCAAGGAGATTCATGGTCAACATGGAGGTATTTTCAACCCTCCTTCGTACCGTTCTTGCCTTAGTCCATGGCGTGGCTTTTTTTCTTCGGTAAAATCTCAAAATAAAATAGGCATCGACCTATTTGCTTTGTGCTCTAGAAACATTGGTAATGGCGCTTCTGTCAGCTTTTGGGATGATGTTTGGTGCGGTAATCAACCTCTAAAGGATCAAGTTATCGCATATATATGCTTGACAATGATAAATGTTGTAGTGTGGCAAATCGGTTAGCTCTTCAAGATTGGGATTCTGTCTTTAGAAAGGCCCCGAGAGGGGGTATAGAGTCCTCGCAATTTGAAGGCCTCTCTTTCAGATAGCACCGACTCGTGGCATTGGTCTCCTGGTGATTCTAAATGGTTTTCTATTGCATCGGTTCGCTCTTTAATTGATTCCCATACTCTTGTCGTGGGTGCTACCACTCGTTGGAATAGAAATGTTCCCATTAAAATCAATGTTTTCTTATGGAAGCTTATGCTTATTCCCTCGAGAATGAACTTGGATAGGAAAGGTGTTGATGTTGACTCCCTTCTTTTCCCCATATGTAATGAAGATGTGGAGACGGTAAATCACTTATTTTTCTCTTGCGAGTTAGTTAAGAACTTGTGGTCTTTGCTTGCTAGTTGGTGGGATCTTAATTTTCCTTTTTGCGAAAACATTTCGAAGTGGCTTAGTTGGTTAAATTCCTCTCCCATTTCATGCAAAGGTCGTTTGTTCCTTGATGGAGTTGGAGCGTCTCTCTTGTGGTCCATTTGGAGTTTTTGTAACCATTTACTTTTTTCTACTTCTCCGCCTAAGAAAAAGGAGCTTTGGGATAGTGTTGTTTCGGATTCGTTCTTATGGATTTCATCTAGGAATCCTAAGCTTAAGATTAGTTGGGTAGGTTGGTTGAAAAACCCTCTTGTAACTATAGACTACTTGTAATTCGTTTCTAGCTTTTACTAGTTTTTATCAAAGCCGCTGTTAAAAAAAATATGAAAAGCGTGTCTAAATCATTTATATAATAAAACAAAACCCCTAGTGGGAATTTTTCATTTCAAAAAACTCAAACCATACCTTATTCGGTAATACTTTTTTAATTATTATATATTTTCCCTAAGTATGCTTAACTAAAAAATTAAATATTTCCTTATTTGTTAAAAAATAAGTTCAAATTTCGTTTTTACAAAGCAAAAATGTAGAAAAAACTAAAAATACATATGTACTAGAAATTTAATACATGATAGTTTTGGGTGCAAAATGTAAAACTAAAAAAAGCAGAATATCCGAGAAAGAAAAAGAAACCTATCAAAATAAAAACACCCCACCACATGCTTCTTCTATCTCTGCATCCATTCAGAATTTAATTACGTAATACGCCCCCTTTTGATTCATCATAATCAAACACAAAATCACGTAATTAAATTGATCAAAATCGTTAATCGATATAAAACCCTCAAAGTGATAATCTTCACTCAATTATCAACCCTATTTTTATCAATTTTCTCAATCTGTTGGTTGTTGATAGTTCCCCTAATTCTGAACAAGGGTATCAATTATCCCTAATTTAATTTTGATGAAATTGGTGAGTTTTGTTTAATACAGGTGTGAATCTATGATGTGTTTGTGTTTATTTTCTTGATTACTTATTTTGATTATAAATTGATGGGTTTTTTATGTGAGTTATGTTTTTTAGATTAAATTAGTTCGGTTTTTTATTAAACCGATTTTTATTTGAGGAATTTTTGTAGTTGAAGCTGCCAAAAGAAGAACTCAAATTTTATATGTGGATAGAATGGTAGGTGATTGATTTACACGTCTTGAATTGTTTCTTTGCATTTTTTTGTGAAAATAAATAGTCACATTTGTTTAAATTTCAATCTTTTTTAAAACTTGAGTTAAACTTTGTGGGTTGTGTGTCTTGGGCTTATTTAACATATGCTCAAGACACTGTAGCTTATGCCAATTCAGATATTAGACCAAGAAAAAGTAGATGTTTGGTTTGGTTAACATCCGAATGTATGGTGAAGATGCGAAAGATCTTAATGTAAGAATGGTAGCCTCGGAATTACGTAGGTGTGAGTCCACTATATTTTATGTATCATGCATATAATGGTTTTGTTATCTCTAGACTCAGTTTTACTATATGCAACAGATATGGTTTTGTTATCTCTAGACTCAGTTTTACTATATGCAACAGATATGGAATATAAATCAAAGAGAAGTGTAAGAATTATCGCCATTCTCATAGTTATGGGAATAACTTTTTATATCTGATTATGATATGCTAGAGTATGACTTCGGATTAAGCACAAATACTAAAAGTGGGTTCTTTTTATGATGAAGGCTAAACTATAACCCTTAGGTTTATTGAATATAACTTTCCTTAAGATTATTTTTTTAACACAATAAATGCTTTAAAAAAAACATGGCTCTGAAAAAAAAAAGGGTGGTTTTGATTTAGGGGGTGTTTGGAATTTTCTTATTTAAAAGTGATTAAAACTACTTTTCTAAGATAAGCACATACCAAACTCCTTAATTTTAACTGTTTACATTCTCTAATATGAGCACATAAGCAAAATTTTTTTAATAGAAACATGGGTCTGAAAGTAAATAAAAAACTTAAGTTGGTTCTTTTCGTATCTCTAAGGCTACCGTTAACTCGAAGCTACATTGGTGGAGATAGCAAAGCTTCCTCGGTAGTTTGAAGTTATTCAAAATATTCTAGACGAGTCTAAGGTGATGTTAGCATAATGTCCATCTAAGTTTATACATTTGTTAGGTTACTTATTAATTTTTTTTAATCGTCTCAATGATACAACAATGCTATAGATAAGAATTAGGATATCTAATTTTACTATATTGGATTTACTACCGAGACCATTTCGGAAGTCATTGCTCTTAACATATACACTTTCCGAGGTACTATCAAAGTGGTGTTTTGAGTGCTTTACGAATAGCAAAATTGATCTCGGTGCGGAAGACTCTAATTCAATTGTATATTAAGCATGATGAGCTATTTGCACATGTTAATTTGGTAGGTTTATGCATTTTTTAAAGTAATCATTCTAACAAAGGCATGTTTCTATATCCATATAAGCATTTTTGTAGCTACACGTAAGCATTATGGCATAAGTAAACAATTTTGTAGCCATTTAAAAGATATGGAGTATTTATTTATTTATTTATTATTTTTAGAACGGAAAGTATCTAGCCCTTTAGTGAAAGATGTGGAGTTAATTTGTCAAGCTTTTTATAATTAATTTGTGACTAATATAAGAAAACATGATATAATATTCGGCAACTATCACACAACTCTTGTTAGGTAGTTACATGGTACAAGTAATACGTAAAATAAAAATGTATCACCTAAAATTTTCTCTTCGTCATGGAGCGGCAATGGTTGGAACTCCCTAAGGAATTCTTGAACGTTATGTTACATCATTGAACTGTAATTTGGCTAACGAATCTGAATAAGTCACTTCTCTTGATTGTGTCATATATCAATTGTTCTTTCTCCCTAATCAAACACCTTATTGAAACTCTGTAGGGCATGGCCGCATGGGTACTTGACAACATGCTTTTCACTTATGGTTGGATGAGAGGATCATGCAATTGGTGTGGAGGGAATTTTTGAGTTGAATTCTCAGTCATTTTAGAATCTTGAAAAAAAGTGGCAACCACTCCATTACACAAAAATTGCTCTCTGAGTCTCTTGCTGTGATTATTGGTGGTATGTCTTAACACTTATATCCACTTCTTTGTCTACTTAACCTTAATCTGTCGATTGACATCTATGCTATTTACACATATGATGATAGATGACAGAGAAGGTTGGCCGGAGTTTGCACCTTAAGATGTTATTCATGCTTGGAATCTCCACTAGAAATACCCCATCACTCTGAACATACCCACTTGACCCACGATCCGATGTCGGTTTCATGGTCTCTCTATTTGTTGTTGTAACAAAAACCTAAAACAAATGAAACACCCATTTTAGGACTTGGGCAATTTGTTAGTTAGTATATTGTTACGGTAGAGATTGAAACTCAATCGGGGCTTATAAGGCATTCTGATAGGGCTCAGGTCAATAACGTACATAATTAGTCACATGCTCATGCCGCTGAACTTCATGGAGCATCAAGACCATCTTCGGCTAAGGTAAGCTTTTCGTAACCTCCAACCTTAAAAACCAGTAAAATAGACTGCGGCTACCATCCAATTTGCAAATTATGAAAGCATTTTTTTACACATGGCATGACCATTTGATTACGGAATGCCGAAAGAGTAATTTCAAAGGCCTAAAATTATGGATTAGTGCAACCTTCCAGCATGCCCAAAGTATGTTTGTGGCTCAGGTGCACTTCATTAAAGATAAGTGCCTTAAAATTATGTGAGTGAATGAGTGGAACTTATTCAATTTTTAGAGTTGCACTTTATTATCCTTAGTTCTCATATGTTATGCTTAAGGATTAAGGTAAAAGAACAAATGGGTCAGACATATTAGGAGTGATTTAAAACGTTGCTTAACCTAGAGTGTTTTTTCTTTAGTTTAGGAGACTCACTAAATTGTAGAAAGTGATTCCGCTTTCACGACATATATTCACGACATATACCTTGATTCCGCCCCTTTTTGGCATATCATGTTTATGGATAGCGGAATACTGTATACTGATTGGATACCGGTTATTGCAGAATATTGGTAGACTCACATGAGGTCGAATGCAGAAGGTTTAGACGAAAATTTTGTGAGTCATATGATGCTAAACGTAAGAGGATATTGTTAAAGTTTTTCTTGAAGATGACGCCTAAAAAGTAATATTTTTTTGCAAAGTAAAAAAGTATAAGATATTGATTCGAAGTTGTACAAAACTTTTCGGAAAATGTTTATGTTTTAGATTTAGTTTTTAGCTCGGTTAGTGATTTTTTGTGTTGTTGTGGTAATGTATTTTTTTTGAAGTAAAGTTTTTATATGAATAGTTTTATGAATTTTTTGTTTTAGTTGCCATGATCAACAATGGTCAATGACGGTCAATGGTCAAACTTGCCGGCAAATTTTGCGAGAAAGACCATATCTAAGATCAATAAATAAATAAAAGCATATATACTTAAGATTTCCTATTTTATTCTAACAAGTAAAATCATTTATAAAACGTTACTTTGTTCGTATATTAATCGATAATAATACATAGTAAAATACTTTTGAAAAAACTCCGTGCGTGCACGGGTATTATAACTAGTGTCTTACAATAATGGATCATCTTTTTGGAGCAATTGGAGGTTTTAATTTTGCAATTGGAGCTTCGTATTGGCCATTTCCTCTAAAAAGGGATTATTTGACCTAAAATTTTGGAAAAGTAGTGCAAAATTCATTTATTAACAAAAAAAAGGCGCAAACATGCATGTGTCAAATTTAGAAGAAACACCCCATATCATCGATCACATGATCATATGACAATACAGCACACGTGAATGTAAATTATATGAGAATAATGAGAGCAAAGCAACCATGCACTCTATATGTTGTCTATGCAAAAGGCCACCAAAATAAGATACTAACCAGGAAATGATAAACCTTTCATAATATTAATTACCTATGCCACATAATTGTAAACCAACCTGTGAAAGTTCACAATTCAAATATTATAGAGTAACAAATAAGATCAGGTATATAAAACCTACTTAGCTCGAATAATTTGCAGAACTTTATTCAATCATCACACTAAAAGTTACAAAAAGACCTTAACAAACATAATACTGGTCCAAACATAAAGCCAATATGATGAATGACAATTACACATATTCTCATCTCCAGTCACTAATTTTTAACATGCCTTATCATGTGATTTAATTTACACCATGTACATTGAACCATTACTGTTAAAACATGTACCGAAGCTAGTTAACTCTGTTCTAGATACACAGTATAGCTAGCTTAATCTTAAATTTTTAGCCATATAATAACCATGTGAAACACATGCAAAACCTCTTATTTATACCCACGAAATTACGGTTGAGGACTATGTAAATGAGCCCTGATGAAAACTATATGAATCTTTTGGGTAACTTACTTGACAAAGGTTCGAAAACAGTTTTTAGGTTTGAGAAAAATTTGTTACATATAATTAGATCTTGATAGCTATAAGTTCCTATGTAAAAAAGTAAAAGAGTAAATTTCAATTTTGATCCCTGTGATTTGAACAAATTGCATGTTGGATCTCTATCCTTTCAAAAGTGCATTGCAAATTCGGCTTCTAAGTCTATGTGACATGACCAAATTACCTTTGTCTTCTTCCTTTTCTTTCGGAGGTAATTTGATCATTTTACATCGACTTAGGGACCGAATTTGCAATCCAAAGTTTAAAATGGGGACTACTGCTGCACTTTCGAAAGGATAGGGACCAAACATGCAATTTGGCGAAACCAAAGGGACCAAAAATGCAATGTACTCTTTGAAGTGTGACTTATTTCGCGGGATCAAGGCGGAAAAACGAGTTACTATTTTCACGAGCTCATTTGGAAAGCAAAATCATATTAGATATATGGTTAACGTGCATTTTATTCATCCATTAACATACCTTTAGTACCACAAAACTTATATATTTGAGGAAAGATAAAAGAATGCTTCATGACTATTACTAACCAATATCTGAAAGAAATGAATCTAATTACACATAAAGGGAGTATAGACAAGTTACAAACATACTAAAAAGTATATTCAACTACCGAAAATGCACAATAACCACAAGTAGCACGCCTAGTAGTAGGGAAACCAACCCAATCAGCATCAGAATATACAACAAGAGAGCCCCGTGGAGGAGGCATAAATTTGGAGTCCAACGTGCCACAAACTTATCTGAGAATGCACTTGAGAGCTGCATATTGGGGCATTCGGAGATCATGCATATGAAGACTGAATTGTTTCCATGCATAAGATATATGTGGACGAGTAAAACTTAGGTATTGCAAGCCACCTGCAAGACTACAATATAAAGTAGGATCAGAAAAAAGATCTCCATCACAACCAAGCTTGGATTCCGTGTCAACCGAAGTTCGAGTAGAATTACAAGTAGCCACATGTGCCTTGTCTAAAAGCTCAAAAGCATATTTATTTTGTGATAGAAACATTCCTGTAGAATCTCGTCAAACAGAAATCCCTAAGAAATAATTAAGAACCCTTAAATCAGTCATATCAAACTCCTATTAAAAGACGAGATAATACGCTAAAGTAAATATGTAGATGAAGTCGTTAGTATATATCATCAACATATAAGCAACCTCGGTACCATGTCTATATATAAACAGGGACGAGTCACAACGACTTGAGGAAAAACCACCCCGCAAAGCATATTCTGCAAAATGTTGAAACCAAGCACAAGGTGCCTGTTTCAACCCATATAAAGACCTCTACAACCGGCAAACATGATGAGGAAATCTAGCATCCGCAAATCCCGGTAGCCGATACATATAGACTGTCTCATAAAGTTTTTCGTTAAGAAAATCACTTTTAACGTCAAGGTGATGAATAGGCTAGTTCCGAGATAATGCAAGACTCAGTACAGTACGAACAGTTACCGGTTTAACTATCAGACTAAAAGTATTATCACAATCAATACCAATCTACTAAGTACGCCCATTAGCCACAAGGCGGGCCTTGTACATGCTTAATGAACCATCGGCATGATATTTATGCCGAAACAACCACTTAGACCGGACCACATTAATGTTTTGTGGTTTCAGAACAAGAATCCAAGTATTGTTTCTAATTAAAGTATTATATTCATCATACATAGTATCTCGCAAATTAGGATCTGATAACGCAACAGAGGTAGACTTATATATATGAGAAATATGAGAAATGTGATCATGAAAACAAGAATAACTAATCCTTTTTATTTATAATTAGTTATAAGTGTATCATTTATATTGGACTTTCATCATATGGAAAAAGCATTATAACCAGTATGTTAATGCTTGACCCATTAACACTCATGCTGTTAAAAGTTGTTGTTTGATAAATCTGGAGATTTATTGGCGATTAAATTTAAAATAGTTCAAAAACTATATATTTGTTTTCTAATGAGTCCTCGGTATCTATCACACCTAGCTTTATGAACGTTTAATCAGTCTTAAGTTGCCAATTTAAAGGTTCTTTATAAGTAGCACATTTAGATAATTTTACATATTTATTAGTAGCATAAATAAATAGTCTCCGGTATTAGAATTTAAATTACTTGCTTACAAAAAACTAGTTGAATTCTCCACATTTTAAAGGCCATTGGCCACAGTTAAGAATGTGTAAAATTATTGATTCCACACTTTCTCATGTGCGGTAATAATGGGTGTGACAAATTTTTCTACATCTATAAGTGTGGAGATATTATCCAAATTTCTATAGTTAAAAGTATGGAAATTTTTTTTGAATGTCCACACCTAAAAGTGTGGCAAAATTGCAAAAAATATTTATAATAAAAAGTGAGGAAACATTTGCTACACATATAAGTGTAGCTTTATTGTAATTGTACACACTTATATATGTGGATTAATTTTTAAAATATTTGTGACACATATTCGTGTAGCAAAATTATTATCTATATAAAAAAATGTCCACACTTGAGCATACCGTAGCAAAATAAGTGTGAAGAATAGAGATATTTTTTGTAGTGTTAAAACGCCATCATTCTTAAATATTTTATGTATGTGTAGGGGCAGGTGGTGAGGGCGGTCATTTGTTGTTGTTGTTGTTGTTGGATACTTGGAGATGTATAATGGGACGATACGGTGGAAGAGCAAAAAAAATGTTTAACATCTTTCTGTTTTTAGTGTGGGGGCTTTGTGCATTGCAGTTTATTTTGACTGTTTTTCTTATTTTGTTGTATGTTTGCTTCTCCCTTTTTTTAATGAGCTGTTTCATTATGCAACTGTGGATATGGATTGCTTTGTGAAGTAAGTTTTTATGGCACTTTACATTTACAGTTTCTAATATGTCAATGACTAGATATGACCAAAAGGAACAAGGACTACATGCAGACCGGCCCATGTTGGACAAAGGCTTGACCAAGCCAGGCTAAGAGATTAGTTTTTTTTTTTTTTTTTTTTTTTTTTTTTTTACCACAGCTTGGGTCCTTTGGACTAAATATATCTAGCTAAGATATAGAAGAAATTCAGAGCTATGGAGCAAACATGGTTAGCCATGGTTAGTCTCGGCTAAAAGGTAAAGCGTTAGCTATAAGATTAGACTTTTATTTCATATAATCGGAAGGTATACATATACGAGGAAAAGGATGAAGTTCATCAACTTCCATTTCTCATTACTAAGTTTGTCTAGTTGCCTGGTTTCTCAATCTTCTTCTTGTAGGCACCGCCATTATTCCACCACGGCCACCCGCCTCCAGACCAATACCCACCGCCGGGCCAGTATCCACCACCACCTTGCCAATATGGAAACGGGTATGGTCTCCCACCATAACCGCCTCTACCATACCCTCCATGTCCACCATCCCTGCCATAACTGAAAGGTTTTAATGGATATTTAAATAATAGTATGTCCGGATTCGAACTCGAGACTTCGGGATTGCACACATTACGTATGAGAATTGATGTATATAATTAATATAAATAAAATGTTATTATTATTAATTATTAATCACTAAATAAAACATAACGATAGTTAAATGATTAACGAGGTTTGGTTAACGGTCGTTAAATATTAACTACAAGGACTAAGAATGAAATTAGTGGTCGGGAAAGTTCTAGAACCCCTTGTGGGTCTTTGGCCGATCGGTGGAGGGTTTCCAAACCCAATCCCACTCAAACTTGTACTCCAAGATATGTTAACTATAAATACAAATCAATGTATTCATTATTGACTAACCTTGGATCACTTTGATAACCTAATTTCTCTTCTCCTCTCCTCCCTCTTTCTCTTGGCCGATCGTTAACCCCCCTCCACAAAGGGATCGATTTTTCCAAGTGAAAGAAACTAGTGTTTGGTTTATTTGTGATTCAAGGAACTAGCTTTTCCACATCAAATCGCTATTAGTAAGTGTGTACAAGAACGAAGAGCAAGCACACTTGAGCTTGTATTCCTTGGTGGTCGATTTTTGGGTGGAACGATTTTGTGAAACCCTAATTTAGGGTTTTGGGTTTTGTTACTTGATCACATAATCGTTTGATTACTTGAATTGCTAAAAGGTACGCACTTTCTTGTTTGGTTAATTAATTACATATATTATTCCTATTGTCTTCCTTTGCTTGCTTTGATGGTGTTATTTGTTTTATGTATAATTGTTATGAGTATAAAATTCCAACAGTGGCATCACGAGCCGTTAATATGATGTAATTAATTACCGAAACACATAAAAATTGAATCTTTATGATTATTTGCATGCTTTTGATGGTTTCTAGGGTTTTGAATTCGAAACCCTAATTTTTTTATATATGGGTCGATTACCCTAATATTTATATTATTAGGTTTTAATTTTGTAAAACTTGTAGAAACCCTAGGATTGCATGCTTATTTTATGTGGTTAATTAATGAATAATTGTTATGTGCCATGTAATATGCATATCTTGGGTGATAATTGTTATGCGGAATCCATGGTGGAACATGCATGTTTTGCCATGGAGTATTGTTTATTGTATGATTGATTAATTGTTAAGTGATACACACATGTTTTATTTATTTAATAATTATTGAATTGGGGAAGACCTCAATTATAACTAATAAAATTCGTTATGTGCTAATTGGTATACTATTAACTTCTTACGTAATCGACTTGTCGATGTATGTGGCTCATCTACCTTGCGAGATGAAAGTCCTAGTTAATGTATGCATTATTTACGCCTAGAATTGTTATTAGAGTTTATTGAAATAATTATGCATGTGGCTAATTGTTTTACATATGTTAAATTGTTTAGTTATATGTTTATATTATTTGAGTGTGTTTAATTTTTATTAAAGTGCTTTTTGTTTATATAAATTGTTGGACATGTTAGTAAGCAAAAGGGTTTTTTGGAATAGAAAATTAAATAGACTAAATAATGGCGAAACTGATTTGTTATCTAAGAATTATTCTTGAACTTTTAATCGACTGATGCGACTGTACTAAATGGTTAGAACGGCTCACCCACTAGAACAAACTATAAAGGGGTATTTAAGAAGTGAGCACAGTCTCACTGAAAGGATGTCTAAGGTTATGCTATGCGCTTACCTGGTCCTCTGCCGTCTGTGAGTTCGATTGGAGCTACCTAGTATAACCATTCAATGTACGAAGCATCTTAGTGCAAAGTTGTAAGTTTCTCAACGCATCGATTAAAACTTTGTAGAATTCAATCTTAGCAATTAAAAATCTAATGTAAGTTTTTTCGAAAAATATTATGTTATAAAGTTGTATGCATGCTTCTTTATACATAAGTTTTGATTACACGTCAAAATTGTACCCTTTAAATTTAAGTTTATGCCATCTAATGATATGAAACACTTGAAGTTGTAATTTAGTTATGTGAGACCTTGATCTAGATTACAATAACGAGGTGAATTATTTAGTTGTGTGAGACCTCACTTTATGATTTGCAGTTTCTAAATTAGATAACTTAATTAAGTTGTTAGTGAGACCTAAGGCTTAAGGCATGAGATGGGATGAAACATGCTTACGTTTTGCATTAATTGTTTTGGCAAAATTGTAAATCCCATAACTTTTGGAATTGAAAACTTGTTTGTCAATTATCGTTTTTCAACGATTACCTATTCTATACTTTCACCACTAGCAGATCAACTGATGTGGTGAAACTATGATAATGAGGATCCAAAATTCAAGGAAAATTCTATGGTTAATATGAATATTGACCAAAGGGTATTTTATTTTCTTGAATGTTTACTTATCGAAAGTACTAACTTTTGAACTTTTATTTCTGTAGAAATGGCTCAAGCTGAATCTACGGCACTAGCCTCGTCGTTCAAATCTATGTTTGATCGAGAGAAATTGACTGTAGCGCGAATTTCAATGATTGGTATCGGCAACTAAGAATTGTCTTGAGGGTTGCCAAAAGACTCAATTATTTGACTACGCCTTGTCCTCCGAACCTGCAACTGATGCTACTGCTGAAGCACGAGCTGCATGGCAATCTGAGTATGACAAGTATAATGAGGTCGCTTGCATTATGCTCGGGAGTATGAACTCAAGCTTGCAAAAGCAGTTTGAGAATTACTTCCCTAATCTCATGCTTGAAGAATTGCAAAGGTTATTTGAAAAGCCTGTGATGTGAGAGTGTATGATTTGATAGATGCTCTTCATAGTTGCAAGCAAGGAGACGGGAAACCCGTAGTTGCCTGGAAATGATGAGGTACATGGACCAGTTGGGGCGTTTGAACTATGTCTACCCTAATGACATACAAATTGGCCTTATCAACAGATCCCTTAATAAGGAGTTTGATGGTTTCGTGCGCAATTATAATATGCATTGCACGGGGAAGACAGTCGGTGAGGTACATGCAATGCTCATTGATTATGAAAACGGTTTGCCCAAGAAGGCTTCTACACCTGCGGTTTTGACCATCCAGAAGGGTAGAATTTCTAAGCCTAATAAGCCGCTAGCGAACAAGAAAGGGAAAGGTAAGGGTAAAGCTGATAAAGGAAAACAAGTTATGACTTATCGAAGAACCCAAGAAGTAACCTCCCAAGAAGCGTGAGAATCCGAAGAAGGATATGGCTTGTCATCACTGCACTGAGGTTGGACACTGGAAGAGGAATTGTCCATTGTACCTTGATGAGTTGCGCAATAAGAGGTATAAAAATATCTGGCCTGTGGCCAGATTAAGTACTCTTTTGATGATAGAATTATTTGCTTTTCCTCATAAAATAAATTCCGGGGTATATGATACTGGATGTGGTATTCACATATGTAATACACTGCAGGACTTAGAGGAGCAAGGAAGCTTGCCTATGGACAGCAATACCTGCACGTGGGTAATGGAGCACATGCAATCGTTGAAGCTATAGGCACGTTTGATTTAGTTTTACCTTCGGGTTTAGTACTGTCATTAAACGATTGTCATTACGCACCTTCCATTGTTAGGGGTGTCGTTTCTGTTTCCTTGTTAAAAGATATTGGTTTCGTTCATACATTTACTGATTATGGAATTTCGATTTCTTTAAATGATGTTTTTACTTTAATGTTATTCCAGTAAATGGTGTGTTTGAAATTGATTTGCATGATAATGTTGTTGATAAAATAATTCTGTCTGTAGCATCAATAATAAAAGAATCAAAGGTGATTTGGATTCTTCATTTCTTTGGCATTGTAGACTTGCTCATATAGGCAAGAAACGCATGCAACACCTGCAACACGATGGGCTGTTGCAAGACATCAATGATGAATCATTTGATAAATGCGAATCTTGCATATCCGGGAAGATGACCAAGAAACCTTTTACAAATAGTTTAGAAAGGGCTTCTGATCTTCTTGGTGTGATACATACTGACGTATGTGGACCACTAAGACATGTGTCAAGAAAGGGTGCTAGCTACTTCTTAACCTTTACTGATGATTTCAGTCGTTATGGTTATGTTTATTTACTTAAACATAAACATGAAGTCTTTGAAACATTTAAGGTTTTTAAGAGTGAAGTAGAACTGCAACTAGGAAAGAAGATTAAAGCTCTTCGATCCGATAGAGGTGGTGAATATTTAAGCCAAGAGTTTAAAGATTATCTAGCTGAGTGTGGTATTGTCCAGCAACTCACATCTCCATATACTCCACAACAAAATGGTGTATCTGAGAGAAGGAATCGTACATTGCTAGACATGGTGCGATCTATGTTTAATCTTACAACTCTTCCCTTATCCTTTTGGGATTATGCTTTAGAAACTGCTGTTCGCATATTGAATATGGTTCCAACTAAGAAGGTTGATAAGACTCCTTATGAAGTGTGGTATGGGAAACCTCCCAACTTGTCTTACTTAAAGGTCTGGGGTTGTGAGGCGTTTGTTAAACGTGACTCTGCTGATAAGCTGCAACCTAGATCTGTTAAGTGTATCTTCGTAGGATACCCAAAGGAAACTATGGGTTACTACTTTTACTTTCCACCGGAAAACAAAGTAATTGTTGCTAGGTATGGAGAATTTCTTGAAAAGGATCTCATATCTCATGAATTCAGTGGGAGAGTTTATGATCTGGAAGATGATATAGAAGATACAACACCTTCGGAGAACACTAGCCAACCTCAAGTAGAACCTGAAAGTCTGGGCGTTCCACCTGAGATTGAAGTGGTTCCCATTCGTAGATCCGCAAGGACTACGCGTGCACTGGCGTCTATGTCTCAACGTAGAAGCTGAGGAATATATGTTAAGGGATCTTGGTGAACCTGCTAACTATAAAGCTGCCATGATGAGTCCTGAAAAGGAAAAATGGCGAGTTGCAATGAATGGGGAAATGCAATCCATGAAAGATAACGAAGTCGGGATAGAGGTTGACTTACCTCCAAATGCTAAGGTAGTTGGAAGTAAGTGGCTCTTTAAGATAAAGACTGACATGGATGGCAATGCACATACCTATAAAGCTCGTCTTGTAGCTCAAGGTTATACTCAAACCTATGGGGTAGACTACGAGGAGACATTTTCTCCGGTAGCAGACATTAGAGCTATTAGGATTCTTATAGCCATAGCTGCGTACTATGACTATGAGATATGGCAAATGGATGTCAAAACTGCCTTCTTAAACGGTCGCTAAGATGAGGACATCTATATGGCGCAACTGCCAAGGGTTTGTGAATCCAAAGTTTCCGAAGCATGTATGCAAACTTCAAAGATCCATTTATGGATTGAAGCAAGCATCAAGGCAATGGAACAAGAAGTTTGATGAAGAAATCAAGAAATTTGGTTTCACTCAAAATCTTGATGAGCCATGTGTGTATCACAAAGCTAGTGGGAGTAATGTTATTTTCCTTGTCTTATATGTCGATGACATATTGATCATGGGAAAAGACATTCCAAGTATGCAAGATGTAAAGTCTTATCTTGGAGAGTGCTTTTCTATGAAGGACTTAGGGAAAGCAGCATTTATTCTGGGAATCAAAATCTACCGAGATAGATCAAGGCGGTTAATTGGACTAAGCCAAAGTGCTTACATTGATAAAATATTGAAGAGATTTAGTATGCAAAATTCCAAGAAGGGATATTTGCCGATGCAAGTTGAACATGGCTTAAGTAATAAACTATGCGCCAACACCTGTGAGGTGGAATACATGAGAAAGTTCCTTATGCTTCGGTTGTAGGATCTATCATGTATGCCGTAAGATGTACAAGGCGATGTGGCGTTTGCAATGAACATTACCAGTCGGTATCAACAGAACCAGTGTGAAACACGGCAAGCTGTTAAGAAAATTCTTAAGTATCTAAGGGCTACTAAAGAAATGTTTCTAGTGTATGGAGGAAATCCAGATGCGAACTTGATGTTACGAGTGTTTTTGCGATGCGTCTTTCCAAACCGATAAAGATGATACAAGTCTCAAACTGGTTATGTCTTTGTCATTAATGGAGGAGCAGCTTGATGGAAGATCAAGAAGCAAACAACGGTTTCGATGTCTATTACAGAAGTTGAGTACATAGCTGCGATGGAAGCTGTTTGGATTAGGAAATTCATTTCGGGACTCGGAGTAATGCCCTTAATCGAATTACCTTTAAATGTGTATTGTGACAACTCTGCTGCAATAACATTTGCCAATGAGCCTGGAGTCATGAAGGGCTCCAGACATTTTCCTCGTCGATATCACTATGTTCGAGAACAAGTCGACATAGGTGAGATCAATCTACTCAAAGTTCATACAGATGATAATCTAGCTGATCCCTTTACGAAACCTTTGCCAAAAGAAAAACTTACTGACCATGCTGATGGGATAGGTCTTCGTTTAGCTAGTAGTTTCATGCAGATCTGTGATTAGTATTTGGATAAAGGATGTTATGAACAAATATTACTTTAATGAAATAAAATAGTTGTTATGTTTACTTTTCATTTTCTTAATATTATATCCTATATTTGCATGTTTAATCCATGGATAACTTATGTTATTCTAAATAGTCCGTTGTCAATCAATGATATGGGAATATCATTGAATTAAGACAAATCTGAGTTTTGGTAGAATATACTTTTAAAGTATATTGATGCGTGGGACATACCAGATTCACATGATATTCAATGAATTGAATATAGGACTCATCCCAACTTTACATGATGATACTTTATGGATCTTTGTCATTAAGTATATCATGAAGTGTTTATCCTCAGACTTGAGATACCAGATAACCGATATGAATGTAGTGCATTTGTGTAAGATAGTCTAACGCTATCCGTAACCGGTAGTTATAAGGGCTATTTTCGGAAGTGTTGCAAAATTCATGAGTTATGTTTGTAGTCAAGAGAATTTGTTCCTTTGAATTTGTTTCAAAGCATAATACTATTTTGGGCCCCTCGTAGGGTTGACAAGATGTTTGTATGGCCATACCCAAGATCTATCTGAAATACGTTCAGATGATTTGGTAATCTTGTTCAATCATATACAACGAGAAAGTAATATTAACTTATGATATGACTTGATCCATATTCATAGTTAATGTAGTATTAGTAACAAAAGGATAAGTAAAATGATGAATCATTAAATGGTTTTTCCAGGAGACCATACTCGATTCGATCTGGGGCGTTGGCGTGTGAAAGCTAGACTAACCAATGTCATTACTATATTTAGTAATATCCAAGTGGGAGCTGAAAGGTTTTAATGGATATTTAAATAATAGTATGTCCGGATTCGAACTCGAGACTTCGGGAATGCACACATTACGTATGAGAATTGATGTATATAATTAATATAAATAAAATGTTATTATTATTAATTATTAATCACTAAATAAAACATAACGATAGTTAAATGATTAACGAGGTTTGGTTAACGGTCGTTAAATATTAACTACAAGGACTAAGAATGAAATTAGTGGTCGGGAAAGTTCTAGAACCCCTTGTGGGTCTTTGGCTGATCGGTGGAGGGTTTCCAAACCCAATCCCACTCAAACTTGTACTCCAAGATATGTTAACTATAAATACAAATCAATGTATTCATTATTGACTAACCTTGGATCACTTTGATAACCTAATTTCTCTTCTCCTCTCCTCCCTCTTTCTCTTGGCCGATCGTTAACCCCCCCTCCACAAAGGGATCGATTTTTCCAAGTGAAAGAAACTAGTGTTTGGTTTATTTGTGATTCAAGGAACTAGCTTTTCCACATCAAATCGCTATTAGTACGTGTGTACAAGAACGAAGAGCAAGCACACTTGAGCTTGTATTCCTTGGTGGTCGATTTTTTGGGTGGACGATTTTGTGAAACCCTAGTTTAGGGTTTTGGGTTTTGTTACTTGATCACATAATCGTTTGATTGCTTGAATTGCTAAAAGGTACGCACTTTCTTGTTTGGTTAATTAATTACATATATTATTCCTATTGTCTTCCGCTGCTTGCTTTGATGGTGTTATTTGTTTTATGTATAATTGTTATGAGTATAAAATTCCAACAATAACCTCCTTCACCACCATGGTCTTTTCCAGGTCCATGTCCGCCCTGATCTCTACCATGATCTTTTCCATCTCCGCCTTCTCCATGATCTTTTCCATCCCGACCTTCACCGTGGTCTTTTCTGTCCCCACCTTCTCCACCATGGTCTTTTCCATCTCCACCTTCTCCATGATCTTTTCCGTCTCCACCTTCACCATGGTCTTTTCCGTCCCCACCTTCTTCACCACAGTCTTTTCCATCTCCACCTTCACCATGGTCTTTTCCGTCCCCACCTTCTCCGCCGTGGTCTTTTCCGTCCCCACCTTCACCGTGGTCTTTTCTGTCCCCACCTTTACCGTGATCTTTTCCATCCCAACTTTCTCCACCATGATCTTTTCCATCCCCATCTTCTCTGCCGTGGTCTTTTCCATCCCAACCTTCTCCACCATGATCTTTTCCATGCCCATCCTCTCCATCGTGGTCTTTCTCTTCCCCAACTTTTCCATCATGATCTTTTCCATCCCCACCTTCTCCGCCGCGGTCTTTTCCATCCCCACCTTCTCCGTCGCGGTCTTTTCCATCCCCACCTTCTCCGTCGTGGTCTTTTCCATCCCCACCTTCTCCGCCGTGGTCTTTTCGATCTCCACCTTCTCCACCATGATCTTTTCTGTCCCCGGATCCTCCATGATCTTTTCCTCACCCCGCTTCTCCATGACTACTATCGTCTCCACCTTTGCCACCATGATCCTTTCCGGGTACACTCTCCCCTCCACCGCCATAACCACCTCCGCCTCCACCACCATAACCACCGCCGCTACCATAACCACCACCATAACCACCTCCCCCTCCACCACCAGAACCACCTCCCCCTCCACCACCAGAACCACCACCCCATCCACCGCCAGAACCGCCACCATAACCAGGACCTTTTCCACCTCCACTTCCCGAGCCGCCACCATATCCAGAACCCCCATTATCTTTTCCTACCGACCCAACTACACCTTTTTGGTCTTTAACAGCTACTGTCTTCCGATCATCATGGTCCTCTTTCTTTTCCACAATTTGTCTTGAACCTTGTATTAATGTCGTTGTACTTATGAACACAACTAAAAAGATTGCTAGGATTAGAGGAAAATGCTTAGTAACACTCGCCATTTGTGTATGTGCATGTTCTAAAACAACGTAGGGACTCCATTTATATAGTACTAGATGAGTGAGCTAACAATCAATTCTTTTCACATATTAACTTTACATATCAATCCAATGGGTAACTTATTTACTTCTATTGGAAATAATTCAACTACTTTTAGATTATTATTATACCAACACGAATCTTGTAAGCATTAAACCATTTTGTGTTAAGTATTCTTATATCTAAGACGTTTTTCAGTACAAAGATTTTCATCAAGAATATACTAACAAAATCTGAGATTTAGCATGTTTGTAGCAACACACTTTTTTAAATTATGAAACACTTTATGATATGGTTTTGCCTCGACGTTTTACACATGAAATATGATTTGGGAAAGTTATCGATGCATAGTTGATGTGTGATACTTTGCGGCATACTCTATATATGATTATATATCTCCAAGTTAATTTACAATCATTCAAAAAAATTACTTACAAATAATTCGACTCAGTGTAAAAAGTTATCGAAAAGCATTAGATGCTTAAGAAGATCATGAAAATTTAAAGAGTCCCTTTGATCAAAATATAAAAGGGTTTTCATGCCGTGAAGAATTATACCTGATTATTCTTTAATAACTGCAACCCACCTTTTATGCATTTGTTATTATCTTGAATTTGATTTTTTTTCCAAGACCCGCCTTTTAGATTCCCGCCTAACACTTTAGTTTACCGCTTAAATATGCACAAAGTTCTTTTGGTATGAAACATAAAAGGGGTTATTCTCAGGGGCGGAGCCATATTAGAAATAGCGGGGGAACCGCCCCCAACGAAGTTCTTGCGGATACACAAAATGTATAAGAAAAAAAGTAAAATTTATTGGAAAAATGTCCAAGGCTCCTCGCCATAAAATCTGAGTGCCCTCGTCTCTTCAGCTCGAAAACAATTAAAGAGTGCTTTAATGTAAAATATTGGAGTTTTCCGGTGGGTTTTTTTGATCGGAAATAATGGAGGATATATAGATCGAGAAGTATGAAAGGATAGTTGGGAAAGGATGGGTTAATAGGGGTATACATAATATTTAAATATTTTTTTTTCTCTTTCTAAACATAATATACACTGTAGTACTGTACAACATGTGAATACCTTAACATTTGATAAAGTTGGTTTTTGTGATTAATGGTAACCTTAAAAAATTTAGTACTAGTACATACAACATATTAATATGTATTTTTAGCATGATTTTGTTAACATGAAGCTAATTTAATGATAATTTGTTAGAATCATATTCATATCCTTGTCGTTAAATTATTCATAAAAACCGCGACCAACTTTTACTACACTTGGTTTCTTAATTTTTTGCTTAAATTTTCATATATGATCTGTTAATATAGATTATAAAGTCTAAATGAGTACTTGAAATCACCGTCATGATATATATTTTTATTTTTTTTCCGCCTAAATTCATAACTAGTGTTAATTATATTGCGTTATAGTTGACCCAACCCGATTTTGTTTCAAATTATGCTGAAAATTAGCATTTTCCGACATGTATTTAACCTTCCGCTTGATGCCCCCCGTGATCACATTTCATGGCTCCGCCACTTGTTATTCTCATACTAGTCCGGTCGCTCAAAGTGGCGGGCTTTTTTAGACTCACTTCTTGAAATACACCGAGCGACTTGTGACTTTTTAAGTTTTAATACCAAGGCGACATGTGTCACCCAAAAAAGTCGTGCCCAATCATTGTTGTAATACTTTTGTAATGGCTAACTACGTGTACTTTTTGAGCGAAATATATCCAGCGACTTTTTCATACTTTGGCGACCTTCTATTTTGTCATTTTCTACTAAAAAAGTCAAACTTCAAAAAATATTATTTTATTATTTTTGCCCCTACCTAATGTTGAGCAACCTAAGCGACTTACGGCTTGATACTTTGAGCGATTTTTTTTATTTTTTACCTTTTTGTACTTGCCCCTTCCCAATGTCAGTACTTTTTTAAAAAGTATTATTTTTAAAATACTTTTTAAAATACTTTATAAACACTTTTTTATTTCAAGTTCTTGAGCGACGAGACAAAATATTAGGTGACTTTATATTCTTTAAGCGACTTTTCTACTTTACCCATTTGGGCGCCCCTTGTTTTTTACACAAATATGAGTAAAATGATTAAAAAAGTTGCGTAATTCAATAAATGTACATATATAATTCTTAAAAAATATATTTTAGAACTTTTTTAGAAAAAGACTTTACTCGGGTCAATCCTAACCCGAGTTAGTCAAATGTTTTCAACCCAACTCCTGACCCAATTTAGTATTCAGGTTTACCAAAATAACCGAATTAAAAACTAACCCGTATAACCCGACTTAAATAAGCTTAATTGAGTTCGAGTCCAAGTGCAGCTTAAGTCGAGTCAGTTTTTTTAACACCCTTACTTTCCTGGTCACACTTTAGATCATCAATATTTTATTAACCCCTTTTTATAATTTTAATATTAAATAATGATCTTATTCCTAGTTTAATAAAGATATACTCCGTATGAAAGAATGCAAATGACCAACTAATCTAAGTTTCATTTGTTTTATACATTGCTCCAATCAAACTCTGCCGAGCCGTAGTCTTCGATCCTTTAAACCTTTGACTATTCGCCATCCTAAATGATCTCATTCGAGGTTTATTTTTTACATTGTTTCATAAATTATTTTCATTGTTGTTGTATAATGAACAATGCTTGTCGTCTTCTCATCATACTGGTTTTCCAAAATTATTTATCACTTAACAATTGTTCAATGTATCTCAATTGAAGATGTTTGGTTCAGGTTTAATTTATTGTATATTTACGTATTTTGTTTCTATTTTTTTTTTTGTTACTATCTTTTTTTAAGTTGTTCATTTGGTTTGACATCTACTGCAACTTGAGTATAAAATGAGAACTGGTCGAGAATGGATGTATAAGAGGTTTTCACAGAGACGTAGATACATTAATCGCGAATTCATTGATGGGGTTGTAGCATTTGTTGAATATGCTTGCCAACAATGATAAAATACGGTGTTCATGTCAAGCATACCGTTTAACCACGTAAAAATGAGCAAAATAATTTAGGCACAGAAGTTAACCATCGCCGTAATTATGGGCATATTTTTACCCACAAATTACACATACTAAATTACCCATGAGCACAAAGGTTGAGTCTAATAAATGGGTAATATAAATTTAGCCACGTAAATTACACTCGAGATGTTAAACGGGAAACCGGGTATGTTAAAAACTACAAGTAGAAATGTTACCCATAAACCACCCACAAATATTACCAACGAATACAAAAGATGTGTGTAGTTTGCGGGAAAAAAAATTTTACCCACAAAATTAGCCATGACTTTACCCGTGATAATTAAATTGTGTGTAATATGTGGGAAATATTTTGGCGGGAATCATTTAGCCACAAACTACACACGACATATTATTTAGTGGGTAAATTTATGGGTAAAACTATGGGAACATCGAGGGAAATTTATTCTAGACTTTGGTTTCGCTAGTCGTGGGTAACTAATGTGTAATATGAGGGGAAATACTCACGTATCAATGTCCGTGGGTAATTTCCATGGGTAAAGCCATGTTTTCTTGTAGTGAATTGGGATTAACGGTGCCAACTTTGGCAGTGTGACCATAGGGTGAGTCCGGGGTGGGAGGATTAGGTATCGTAGGTGTAGTTGCTGAAGTAGGGGTTGTATGTGCAAAATTAGGTTAGGTCATGGATTGTGTAGTGGACTGTGATGTGGTGTGGTGGAGCGGAGTGCCTAGTTGGGCTGAGGGTGTTGTAGGACTATACGTTGGGCTAGATGTTGGGCTAAGAGTTGGGCTAGATTGGACCGTAGGGGTAATAGGTGTAGATGGTATTATAGGATGTTGGGTCGTATTATGAATGACAAGTCAAAGTATTGGATATGGAGTAGGGTCGAGAAAATTGTAAGACCTAGGTTGTAATAGAGTGATAGAACCATACGAAAATTGAAATTCATCAAATGTTACATGGTGAGAAAGGATGATTTCATTAGTGGAGAGGTTAAGGTATCAATACACATGATGATAATCGGGGAATCCGAGGAAAATACAAGGGGTGGGTCGAGGTGAAAGTTTATGAGGGGAATGAAGGTGTGGGTAACAAAGACAACCGAAGATACACAATCGTGAGTAATCGGGTTTTTTGTTAAATACATAATGCAAGGTATTTTATTTTGAATGCCGGATGAGGGTAGGAGATTGAGTAGGTAGGCAGCCATATATAATGCCTTGACCCAAAAGGTAGGTGGAAGGTGAGCTTGAAAAAGAAGGGTGTGAATAACATTATTAATAGTGTGGATCATTCACTTCGACCTTCCATTTTGTTGTGAGGTTTTTGGGCAAGAAAAACGTACTTGAATGCCATTGTGAGCAAATAGGTTATGGAGATTTGTGATGTGTGTTTGTCGTGTGGTACAGATTTTAGTATTTTATCGAGTTTTAAATTTATATTTAACCGGACTATACCTAATAGACATACCTTCAAGGGCATTGTACCCGGTCAGCAACTTGTAGCTAGTGGGCTAAGTATGAGGTCGTTCTCTAGAGTAGTACGTTTAAACTAACCTAGTGAATTTTACAGATTAAAAGGGGCGTATTGATTTGATTTTAGTTATAACTATTGAACAACAAAATAAAATTAAAGTAATTATACTACATTGTTGTGATCAATAAGAGAAAGTAGTGCTAGTCATGTTAATCCTACTACACATTTTTATTTATCCGTTTATTAGTGCAATGATTTTATTATAAGGTGATGGTGACATCAGGATGCATGTACAGAAAGTATCCCTTTGGTCCAGGAAATATCCTCGTACTCCTATCTAACATAAACTATACCACTTCGTCCATGTATCTGTTTGAAAATTTAGTGCACTTGTGGGATTAGTTCACACCTTGTAATGGGTTAGGAGGTACGGTGTGTACACCCATAAGGTCCATGAACACCCTGACTCTTATAGTGGTTTGTATTGATAGTGCTAGTAGAAAGTACTGCTTGTGGAAAGTACTGCTAGTGGAAAGTACTTGCTTGTGGTTTCCACGAGCGTGTTTCCATGATAAGCGTGTTTCCACGGCGGTGTATCCACTGATAGCACTATGAAAGTACCGCTAGTATGAAAGTTCGCTAGTGTGAAAGTACTGCTAATGGTATGAAAGTACTTCTAGTGTTAAAGTACTGCTAAATGGCAGCTTACAACCGCTTAATGACCACGTTTAATTGGTCATGTAACCACTAACGGCTATAATGGGGATAATTATGTGGCTATTAATGGGCCGATTAATACTCATAATTCCATTTGACTAGCTAAGAGTAACCTCCTATAAATAGGAGATCTGATTATGCATGAAAGATACACAGAAAACGTAAACACTCATTAGCGAAAGGGTTATAGAATTGTGCCTAATTCTCTAACTGCATTTGGTCTTATCCCAAGTAGATATTCGTGATACCCAGGCATTAGGGTCGAATAGTTTACTTTGGAAAGTGATCACACGATTCCAAGTGATATCCGGTAACCACCTAGTGGTATTGCTACAGTCATTGATTGTCTTAACCCTGTTCTGGGAGATACTACCCCAACAATCAAAGTAAACTATTTTGTGATAATCAATGGCAACTGCTGCAATGAAACACATGGCTTCAAACTTTGCTAAGTGGATAAGTTTGAAGGGGTGGACTTTAGGAGATGGCAAGAAGATGCATTTCTTCGTCAAAGCATGAGTGTGGTGTATGTGCTTACCACTCCTATTCCTGATGATGGGGATGATGCTACTATGGAGCAGATTAGGAGGAGGAGCAAATGGGAGAATGATGACTACATATGCAGAGGTCTTATTCTCAATGGTATGTCTGATTCTTTGTTTGATATTTATCAGAACTTTGAATCTTCCAAAGAACTGTAGGATTCCTTGGATGCCAAATATATAGCTGAGGATGCATCAAGTAAGAAGTTCCTTGTTAGTAATTTCACAAATTACAAAATGATTGATTCAAGACCAGTTATGGAACAATACAATGAACTTCTTGGAATACTTGGAAGGTTTACACAACACAATATGAACATGGATGAAGCTATTAAAGTCTCTTGTGTCATTGACAAACTCCCTCCTTCTTGGAAAGATTTCAAGCATACCTTGAAACATAAGAAAGAGGAGTTAACTCGGTTGAGTTGGGCAAGTCATCTGCGCATTGAGGAATCTCTCAAGATGCAGGATAATGACAAGCCAAAGAGTAGCAATTCTACTGGACCATCTGTTGTCAATATGGTGAAGCATAACAACTCCACCAGGTACAATGACAACAAAGGCAAACGCAAATATCATGATAACACAAGGGCGATCCCAACAAGAAGGCAACACCTACTTGTTGGAAATGTGGCAAGACCGTCACATTAAAAGGGACTACAAGGGTGTTAAAGTTGGTGGTAAAGCCAATGGATCAGGCACTAATGGTTCAGGGAGTGGTGGATCACCAACTCACCGAAAGGTCGAATATGTTTAATAAGTCATTTCAGATTTATTATGTTACATATGTATCTGAATCTTTTTATGTGCAGGATGATGATGTTGCGTGGTAGGTTGACTCTGGTGCAACAGTCCATGTGTGTAAAGATAGAAGCTGGTTCAAGACTTATGAGTCACTAAATGATGGTTCTATTCTTCACATGGGAAATGAGTCAACAACCTTGGTGCATGGTCGTGGTTGTGTAGATCTTAGGTTTAGTTCAGGAAAGATTTTAACTTTGTTTGATGTTATTCATGTTCCTGATATTAGGAAGAACTTGGTTTCAAGTAGTATTTTGAATAATCATGGTTATAAACAAGTTATTGAGTCTGATAAATTTGTGCTTTCTAAGCATGGTGTTTTTATTGGTTTTGGCTATTTATGTAATCAAATGTTCAGGCTTAATATTGTCACTGATAGTCTTATTCTCAATGCTTTTGTAACCACCACTGACCAAACTGACTCTACCCTATGGCATGCAAGACTTGGCCATGTACACTATAAAAGAATGCAAGATATGTCTAAGGATGGGTTGATCCCAGCTTTTGACATGGACACTGAAAAGTGTAAAACTTACATGTTGACCAAGATAACCAAGAAACCCTTTCAGGGTGTTAGTCGTGAGACTAAGGTCTTGGAGCTAATTCACAGTGACCTGTGTGATTTGCATGCCACTCCTTCTTTGGGGAATAAGAAGTACTTTGTGACATTTATTGATGATGCTTCTAGATTTTGTTATGTCTATCTTTTACATACCAAGGATGAAGCATTAGATAAATTCAAAGTGTTTAAAAGTGAAGTTGAATTACAACTTGGGTCTTTGATCAAAAGATTAAGGACTGATAGGGGAGGTGAGTACATGGATACTCAGTATTTTCAGTCTGTTGGAATTATCCATGAAACGGCCCCTTTATACTCCTCAGCAAAATGGAATTTCGAAAGGAAAAATAGGGTGTTTGAAAGAAATGGTTAATTCCATGTTGTCCTATTCAGTACTGAGTCAAGGGTTCTAGGGTGAAGCTATGTTAACAGCTTGCTATTTACTAAATAGGGTTCCCAACAAAAGGAACAAGGTTACCCCTTATGAACTCTGGACTAAAAGGAAACCCAACCTGAACTATCTCGGGGTCTGGGGTTGTAGGGTGTTGTAAGACTCCTGATCCAAAGCTAAAGGCTTTGGGTGAAAGAGGCATTGATCGCATCTTTGTTGGATATGCTGAGCATTCCAAGGCTTTTAGGTTCTATGTTATTGAACCTAATGAATATGTTTCATTTAACTCAATAATTGAATCAAGGGATGCAACTTTTGATGAGAATAGATTCTCATCAGTCCCTAGACCAAGTATGAGGATTCCTAATGGAACTCATGACACCGGTGTATCGAGAGGTCCTCGATGATGAAACATCGTGGTCCCTGATGAGGTTGTGGTTCAACAACCCGAACCTATGCCCGTGGAAGAGCAAAAGGGTCAGTACTCCAAAGTCATTTGGACCTGAGTTTCAACTATACTTAGTTGAAGGAACAATGGATGAGGTCTTTTACCAACACTCCTATTGTTTAATATTGAGGATGACCCCAATACATTTGAAGAAGCAATGAAGTCCCAAGATATTGCTTTCTAGAAAGAAGCAATCAATGATGAGATGGATTCCATCATGGGGAATAACACTTGGGTGTTGGTTGATCTACCTCCTGGTTCCAAACCTCTAGGTTACAAATGGATTTTCAAAAAGAAAATGAAGGTAGATGGAACTATTGAAAAGTTCAAGGCTAGATTAGTTATTCAGGGCTTTAAACAAAAGTCAGGGATAGACTATTTTGATACTTATGCCCCTGTGGCTCGTGACGATACACCATAAGACTGTTGATTGCTATGGCATCTATTCACAATCTGATTATTCATTAGATGGATGTGAAGACAGCTTTCTTGAATGGTGAATTGGAGGAGGAGGTTTATACTGAACCAACCTCGGGCTTCATCATGCCAGACAATGAAAACAAGGTGTGTAAACTGATTAAGTCTCTTTATGGACTTAAGCAGCACCTAAGCAATGACATAAAAAATTTGATGAAGTGGTTTTGTCTAGTGGTTATGTTCTTAACCAAGTTGACAAATGTGTATATAGCAAATTTGATGAATCTGGTAAAGGAGTCATCATTTGTCTATATGTTGATGACATGTTGATCTTTGGCATCGACCAAAATCGAGGTTGACTTGACAAGGGATTTTTGTCGTCAAGGTTCTCCATGAAGGACATGGGGAGGCTGATGTTATCCTTGGTATAAGGATTAAACATGAAAGTAATAGAATTTCTATCTCTCGGTCTCATTATATTGAGAAGGTACTGAGGAAATTCAATTACTTTGATTGTACTCCAGTGAGTACACCTATGGATACTTGTGAGAATTTGATGCCTAATCATGGCAAGGTTGTATCTCAACTTGAGTATTCTAGGGTGATTGGCTGCCTGATGTATGCCATGACTTGTACAAGACCTGATATTGGTTTTGCAGTGGGAAAATTGAGCAGTTATACTAGTAATCCTAGTGCTCATCACTGGCAAGCAGTTCAAAGGGTATGCGAAGTATTTGAAGAGAACTATGGATTATAGTCTCTCATATACCGTTACCCATCGGTGTTGGAAGGATACACCGATGCAAGTTGGATCAAGTAACACGAAGACAATTCGTCTACTGGGTATTCCTACTTGGTGGAGGTGCAATTTCTTGGGCATCCAAGAAACAAAATTGCATCACCAGTTCAACAATGGAATCTGAATTTGTGGCTTTAGCAGCTGGTAAAGAAGCTGAATGGTTGAAAAACTTGCTCCTTAAGATTCCATTGTGGCCTAAACCTATAGCACCTATTTCTATCCGGTGTGATAGTGCAGCTACATTGGCTAAGGCTTATAGCCAAATGTACAATGGTAAGTCTAGACACTTAGGTGTCAGACATAGCATGATTCGTGAGCTTATCATGAATGGGGTGGTGTCTATAGAGTTTGTTAGATCTCAACAGAATTTAGCTGATCACTTGACGAAGGGTTTGGCTAAAGACTTGGTTATAAAGTCTGCTAAAGGGATGGGTTTAAGTCCAACTTAGTCACTGAATGCTAGGACACCCAACTCCCTCCTAAGGAAACTTGGGAGCTGAGTTCAATGTGGAAAGCTAAACATTCAGTGGACTGGAGCACATGTTTATTTACATCCCAAGGTTGTGCTCAGAACCTGCTGAAAGGAGGATGAAGTCTTTACTTCTTAATGGTTAATTTTCTTTGAAAAAGTGCTTGGCAGGGGCATGACTAAAGAGGAACCACCTATGTAAATGTTGAAGTTTTGCCGCTTGAGGAAGCTTTGGACTTTTAGCTTTTACAACATTTATGAATTTGGATATGGACACATGGCTTGTGTAGTGTCAGGAGTTTTTAAGTGTTTGAAAACTTGTGTGTATTTTATCTTCAGGTATTCAAATGGGTTGAAGGGTTCAATTCTTAGAACACCCTGATTCTCGAATATTTGAAATGTGAAACTTACTAAGATGAAAATTCAATCCTCAGGACATTTTCGTTTATGCACATGTTTTGCTTGATGTTTGTTTTCATGCAAAGGAAGTGAACTAAATTTGGGGAGGATTGTTGGAAAATTTAGTGCACTTGTGGGATTAGTTCACACCTTGTAATGGGTTAGGAGGTACGGTGTGTACACCCATAAGGTCCATGAACACCCTGACTCTTATAGTGGTTTATTGATAGTGCTAGTAGAAAGTACTGCTTGTGGAAAGTACTGCTTGTGGTTTCCACTGATAAGCAGTGTTTCCACTGAAGCAGTGTATCCACTGATAGCACTATGAAAGTACTGCTAGTATGAAAGTACTGCTAGTGTGAAAGTACTGCTAATGGTATGAAAGTACTGCTAGTGTTAAAGTATTGCTAGTGTTAAAGTACTGCTAAATGGCAGTTACAAGCGCTTAATGACCACGTTTAATTGGTCATGTAACCACTAACGGATATAATGGGGATAATTATGAGGCTATTAATGGGCCGATTAATACTCATAATTCCATTTGACTAGCTAAGAGTAACCTCCTATAAATAGGAGATCGATTATGCATGAAAGATACACAGAAAACGTAAACACTCATTAGCGAAAGGGTTATAGAATCGTGCCTAATTCTCTAACTGCATTTGGTCTTATCCCAAGTAGATATTCGTGATACCCAGGCATTAGGGTCGAATAGTTTACTTTGGAAAGTGATCACACGATTCCAAGTGATATCCGGTAACCACCTAGTGGTATTGCTACAGTCATTGATTGTCTTAACCCTGTTCTGGGAGATACTACCCCAACAGTATCTAGTCATTACACGTGTAATCTATATCCCTGAAGCAAATTATCGATCTACTCAATTAACAGCATGCATTAAGTTGTGTCAACTAGTCTATGTGATTCATCTAATGATACCCCTTTGGTCAGGGCGATATCATATAATCAAGTGGCCACTATCAAAGAGCATGTATACTAACATAAGTGCTTTAACATTATACATCTAAAGACCCCTTTGGTCCAGGCAGTTTATAGACTTAAAATGCTAAACAAGTAAACGAGTATTTGTTGATTGATAAACACATAAAACTATCCAAAACCAAACATAAAAGCATAACAAACGGAATAACATTAATGTAGTATTCATAACATGGCTAACACGTGGGTATTAGCCCATAATGTATGTAAAAGCACAAGAACTGATACCAAGCGAAATACAAACGGAAATCATAGTGTAAACAATGTGTAAATCGAATTATTAAATCTTATGTGATGATACGAGACATTCTCTTCTTGATTTCCTAGCTCTTGGTACTGATCTTGGGGCCTTGGAGTGGTGAAATTCGGCCGTGGTGGTGAGTAAATAATTTGTTACAAACCCATATTAGGGCTTGTATTTTAGTTGCTAGCTGGGACACGATACAACATATTGAATGGCTCAATGCGACGTTTCCTGTATTTCTTGGGTGTTGGCGAAGAATGCATATTCCAACCCCATATTATGAAAATATTCTTCAATCCAGCATACGGTTGAGATAGATACGCCGTATAAGTCCAAATGCCCGACATACTTGGACTGGGGATAAGATATTCAATACGGCGTATGGCTAGAGTTTCATATGTTGTATACCTTCATTTGTTGACTTGGACTTTGACCGCAGAGCTTTCAATACGGCGTATTGCCAGAGTTAAATACGTCGTATGCCTTCAATATTCACCAATACTTAGTAAATCCTTCGTGTCCTCAATACGGTGTATGGCCAGAGTTACATACGTCGTATACTCTTCACAGTTTGCATAAAGACTCTTAAAATAAGCTCCAAATCACGTCTTTTTCGTGTCTTTTTCAATATTGTTCTATAAAAACTGAAAACAACAAACTTAGGCAATTAAGTACCAATTCAATTATAAACACAATAATTGAGCAATAATTATGAGATAAATGATGCATAAATATAGTTTACATTTGATTTTATCAATTAGTATTGTCAAACTCACCACCATGATCACACTGAAAAGCCGAAATATCACACTTAAACTGATTATTAACATAAGAATGAAAATGTAGCTATTTTTGGAAAACTTAATGAGAATTACATGATTAAGAAATAACACATATTGTTGTATTTAAAACCACCGAAAATAACAACGGCAGACGTCCAAATATCAGAGTAAATAATCTCAAAACGACGAGTAACAATGGAAACTGAACTAGCAAAGAGAAGTCTCACATGTTTGCAAAGCTGGCAAACGTGGCAAATATGAGAAGACTTCTCTTTATTACAAGAAATAAAATTATGAGAAACAAGAGAACGTAACACTTCTTCCCCAAGATGCCTGAGGCGCTGGTGCCATGTAGAAGGACTAATAGAAAGCAAAACATGAGGACTAGGAGAAGGTGTGGTGACTAGGTAGAGATCTCCTAAGCGATCACATATAAGGAGGATATGACGGTTCAAGAAATCCTTCACAGAGAAACCAAATCCACCAAATACAACAGTAAAATTATTATCTTTAGTAAATTAGCGAACTAAAATGAGATTTTTGATATATTAGGAGTGACAATGACATTATGTAAGTATAAAAGGCGATTAAGCGTAGGAAGCATGTTATGACCAGTATTAGTTACAGGTATAGATTTACCATCACAAACAAAAAGAGATGGTTATAAGTATTTATTAAAAACAATACTTAGATTACTTTAATGTGAATTGAGATGAGAATATGCACATGTATCCATATTTCATGTTGGTGTCTGTATCCATATTTCATGTTGGTGCCTGTAATGTCATGGTGTTAAAGGAACTTGGGAGCAATGTTGCTTGTTTCGAGAGCAGAGATAGAGCCGCACCTAAAATACCCGTTGAAGACAAAGGAATATGGGTCAAAAATGCATATTGATGGGCTGGTGTGGTCCGGTTTCCAAAAGCCATTTGTAACATAAGATGTGATTTTGTTAACAAGATGCGGCAACTAACAATCGGATACACAGCTTCAAACAATATTTATAACCAAAATCCAAAAACCAAACCCTATCAACAACTTCAAGAAACGAAACCAAGATCAAGAACCACAAACCAAAGCAAATTAAATTCTCAAACAAATACTTCCTTATTACTATTAAACCTAATCCAAACAGTGAGCAGATTCTATTTAATTTGGTAGTATACACAAATACATCATATATTCACATACGCAACAAAATCAATTTAATATTCACCGTCTTAGTAATTTCTATATCCAATCAGAATATCTTTACTTCATGCAATTCCACTAGTACAATCGCCACTTCTCCCACCTTTTCCCTCCCTTACATTCTTTTGCTTAATGAAATGTTCAAACAAAGCTTCAAGATTTTTTATTCTCGTTCCCAGTTCATCGACTTTTGCTAACCTTTCTTCACTATCAGCATCGGCCAACATTTGTCTGTGGTATTGCTTTTTCCTCAACCATTTCAGAATGACATCTCTCATCAACGGGCTAATTTTCTTATAAGAACCATATTCCTCAATAATTTCATCGCCATATGTATTAAGAACTTCATCAAAGAGTGGTGTGTTCGATAAAACCTTTTATCACTCCTCTTCCGGCGTGTAACCAGCCATTGTTATATGTGTTTTGTGAGAATTGACGATTGGGTTATGTGTGCGTTTTGCTGAATTGAGGATGATTGGTTATATATAAGTAAAAAATTAGCAGGATAAAGTTGCAATGAGGCGGGAAAAAATCCCGTCGACATGTCGTCGGTAACATACTAGCGGGAAAAAATCCCGCTCAATTATTCTCTATTATTTACAAGCGGGGGAAGGCTAAATTTGACATAAATACATTCCGACGACATGTCTTCGGGATCTAAACACTAATTACAACGATTAATGCTAATCAAACGCTAAGAGGGTTAATTTTTGTATTATATATGGTCCCCGACGACATGTCGTCGATACCAAGTTGGAGGGGTAATTCCCGCCCAACTATCCGTAATTATTGAGAGGCGGCGGAAAAGTCAAATTTGACCATCTTGGTACCGACGACATGTCGTCGGGATTGTATTAACATAAAAATTCAAGACTCGCTTGTCTCGGTCAAGCGTTTTTTTGTCGTTTAGCGTATATTGTCGACGACAATATGTCGTTGGCAATATCATCGTAGCCTGTTCTACTTATTCTTGCAGTGTCCGGAATGGGGACGAAAAGAAACGAATATCTTTATTTTCTCTCTATCCAATCAGAATACCTTTAATTCATACAATTCGGCAACAGAGACGAAACGAAAGCACTCATTCAAATTAAGGAACCAACGTTTTTTTTAATTGACTGGTTAGGAGATAGAGGGGGATAGAAGAAAAAAAATTACGAGATGATGAATTTTGCTCATGATGCTATATTAGAATTGTGATTTTGTTTGCCAATTCATTAACTTATTGTTACAGTACGTAGTCTTTTGAGGATTATTGTAGAACCCAAATCATAAAGTGAGCTAACCATATAAATATCAAAAGCTCAAAGGCTTATACAAATTATACGTTTAACATACAAATGCATAATGAAATTTCTTCCTAAATATTGTTACTCGTAATCGTCATAGGAAAAGAAAAAGACATATACTTCATGTTTTCTTGCCAAACAGTCGCAAAATTACTAACACTATCAATCCGAATTGGAATACACATAATTGAATAGTATTTCTGCATCAGCCAGTATTTGCCGTGCCATGTCCTCCTCATCCTCCTCATCCTCATCCTCATCCTCATAATCATCATCATAGTCAGGACCATCATCATAAATCACATCATCATCATCATCATCATCATCATCATCGTCATCTTCATCGTCATCATCATCATCATCATCTTCATCATAGTCGAGTGAAGTGAAACTTCTTTTACGTTTATGCGTTTTCGTCGAAGGAAAGATGGTTGTCCCGCAAGGAATCCCTTTGTCTAACAATTCAAGGGTTTCAACATACGTTTCCATCCCAACACCACAACAGTCAGGTTTAAATTCCAAAATTTTAGTGTAAATAAAATCAATATCATTAAAAATACTACGCTCCCCCTAAGCGTATAACAATAAATCACCATTGATGATAGGTTGAAAAACATGCATATAGTCATCATCCTCCTTAAGCATTTCAAAAAACTTCAACCAAGATTTAGCATTGCCATACTTTCTCATCACCCAAATCTTAGTATAACTCAAATCGGAAGAAATCACTGCTAGGGAGCCATTGATGATTGTTAGTTGATGGACATTTCGCCCATTCTTTGGCAATTGAATCGTACCAAAAACACGGGTAGTCAAACTGAATGTCATTATAAATTTAGACTCGGTTGCACCAAACACCACCCAATGCAAATTTCCGTTAAGAAAACATGCATTTGACATCACATCAAAAAACAAACTAGTTGGAGGAGCAATCATACTCCACGAGTTCGTTTTCATGGAGTTAATAAACGAACTGACATTTTGGGCAACTTCTTCATCGTTGGAGAACGATATACCCACAATGTTATAATCATGAGTGACTCCGTCATAACCAAACCCAAATACTACATCAGGAACTTCTTTAGAGGCTCCGATAGAAGGATGAGTAGGCACCACCAGTTTGCGCCTAACTGAAAAGTTCCATAGATTAATTAATCCGTTATCCTTTCTTAAACACAATATTCCATTGCATGAACCAACGATCTCAGCACCACTAATATCATAAGGGATCTCGACTCCTGTTATGCCTGTGTACCCACGTTTTGGATTTAACGGCAACTTGCCTCGCGAGTGTAATGTAAAGATGTTTGCATCCTTCTTAAACGAGTGTCTGAGGAGGACTTTTTAATAGCGAGTAAGGAAATATTGACTTGTGGGATTTGTTGTCTAAATTTAGTTAAAATTTCCAAGTAACGATTATTAATGTAAAAAAAAGTATTCTAAACTCAGAAGCTTACCAAAAATTGTTTCGCTTTTAGATAATGAAATGCATGAACTTTAGATTTGCAGTGCCTATTACAGTATATGGTGTTATACACCTAGCCACTTCAACTTCTAACTTATAACAATTTGTTAATTAAACATACATTAAAATATACTTTTTCTAACTATAACATATTATGTTGTCCAGGTTTTTTTATTCCTTTTCAGTTTTTAGCAACAAATACATTTTAATCTAAAATCCAAATACGATTATACTAGAAGTACAAGCTACAACAAAAATGAAGTACGATATGAATAGTGCATAAAACTCAAACAATCTAAACTAGGAATATAATTTACTAGAATCTCCTCGTTCATTTGGTTGATCAAAGGCACGCATCTTCCTTCGACATCTTCACGGTGTTGGTAGCAAGAAACCTCGGAAAAAATTGGTTGTGATTAGGGGTGTAAACGAGCCGAGCCGCTCGTGAAAAGCTCGGGATCGGATCGGTAAAAAGCTCGAACGAGCCGAGCTTAAAGCGAGCTCGAGCGCTCGAGCCTAATTTTAGGCTCATTTAATAATCGAGCTCGAGCGAGCTCTGTACAAAAGTCGAGTAGGCTCGCGACCTAGCGAGCCCTAGAATATATACGTATATATCGTCTATACATCACATATAAACGAGCCAAAAGTAGTAAACGAGCGAGCTTTATATAATTAACGAGCGAGCTCAAAACATCATAAAATTAGTCGAGCCGAGCCGAGCTTCGACTTGAAAAAATTTTCTGAGCCCCACTGAGCTCGAGCTCAAAGTATAAGGCTCGAAAGCGAGCGAGCCCGGCTTCGAGCTTATATATATAAAAGCGAGCCGAGCTCGAGCTTTAACAAATTCCACCCCTAGTTGTGATGAAGTCTTCTTTATAAGATATTGTCGCAATTCCTCTTGGACCATATCCTTGAAAGCTTCTCTACTTGAGAGAAACCGAGGTATATATTGGTCAATCTTTATACTTGTCTGTTTATATGGACTAAGCATCCTAACCACGTTGACGCGATATAAGAAATAATAAAAATAAGACTAAAATACACCGTTGGTCCTTAAATTTGACCAAAAACGTCGTCCTGAACCAAAACATGGCATTTTAGTCGCCAATTGTCCAATCTATGGGTTTTTTAGGCTAAACCAGTCCCTTGACCCGTTTTCCGTTAGTCAAAACCCGTTATTCTTGTTAAATGACTATTTTGCCCATATATAAACTCATCCTATACTCTTTTCATCATTTCATTCATCCTCTAATATGTGTGGCCAAAAAAGTTACTCAATATTCATGACAACGTAAACCCTAACCCCAAATCCAATTTCACTTGATGACCCCGTAATTATGAACCTACCACCACAATCACTGTTAGGCCCACCTTCGTGTTGTTATTTGTTAGGTCGTTCTAGGCATATGGAAGAAGCCGAACAGTTATTAGAAGCGTGTGCTGAGATTGGTGACATGGAGATTGGGAGATGTGTTCATGGTGTTGTGGTGAAATGTGGGTTTGTTTCGAATGAGGTTGTTTGTAGTTCGGTTAATGATATGAATGGGAGGTGTTTGTTGCGTGGGATGCGAGGAGGGTGTTTGATGAAATGATGCACCCGGATTTGATTTGTTGGACTTTGGTTATTTATGTGTTTACCAGGAATGATTTGTTTGGAGAGGCGTTGGGGTTTTTTGTTTTGATGTTGGGGATATAATACCTATAAGAATATGCACAATCTTGGTTGAGTACAATTGCGGGTTTTTTTACCTTAGTACTAGTATCTTATAGATATAATACCGTGTCACGCGATTATGTAGTGTTAAGTTGAGCTGATATAATACCTATAAGAATATGCACAATCTTGGTTGAGTTTTTATTGAAGTTGTAAGAATATTATAGTGTATTCAGAATGATCATGAGTCGATTAAGTAGTATTAGACACTTAGGTTTTAACAAGATTATGAAAAGTAGAACAAATAGTACCTTAGCTCACTCTTTAGCGTTGATTTATAGAGCATGTTTAGTTTTTATTGGAGCTATAAGACTATCATGAAACGATTAGCAGGATGGGGACAAAACTAGACTTGGGAGACATCTTGAAGATCATATTAGCTTATGAAACATAAGCCATGCTTGTTTAATGTGAGAGGCTTAATAACGGGCTTGTAAGGAACAAATATATGTGTGTACATAGAATTTCCTAATGAGAGGCTTAATAAGTAGTAATAAGTTAATCTCAGTTTCTATTGCATTTGTTCATGCTTAATGTGGAATGTGATTTAGATTTATGTTCTGATGGATTTGTATGCATTTGTGTATGTTTGATGCGGAATGTGATTTTGATTTAGGTTTATAGGTTTTTCTTTAATGGGATTTTTTGTTGCTACAATATAACTTGGATCTCATTGTTTGATTTCTGTTTTATTTTGCAGTAAACATTCAGAATGGCTAGAAATCCTAGGAGTGATGAAAATTGGGTCACAAACATGTATCAGAAGATTGAGGCTTCTTGCCAGGATATCGATGACTTCGTATACAAGGTATACTTGTCAACCCGTCTCTAGTTCCATCAAATACATTTTGCTGATGACCATTTTAATAAAATCTGGAAGACTGTGCTATCAATATTCATTCTTTTCCAGGAACCAGTTTTATTTGTTGGAAACCAAGTGAAAACAGTTTGTAGGAGTGTGAAGAAGTTCTATTCCGATGTTATGCAATACTTAATTCTTTCTCCAAAGTTTATTGATTTGGCTGAGGCCTCTACTAGCTCTGTTGCAGCCGTTAAAGAAACCACTGTTAGACGAAAGGTAAGTAAACCAAATGAGGCTCATGTGGTTCCTGAAATGTGTCACTGACCATCAATTTTTGACCTAGGCCAATCAAAGCGTGTTAGCTCTGAAATTAGTATACCCCACAAAGATGACCATCTACTAAATAAGGTTCCTGATCAGGCCATTCAAGCTTCGCTAAACTCTTATACAAGTAGCCGAGAAAATGTTGTGATGGAGCAATCCCCTTGTGAAGTGAGAAGTTTGACAATGATCAAGAGTTGTTCTTACGTGAAGATCTGGAGAATGAAGAAAATTCTTCTGAGCTGGCGTATAATGAAAGCTCACAGAGTGATGAATCATATTTGGATACTCTTTTCAATTCTTCTACAAGTAGCCAAGAAGATTTCGTGGTGGAGCAATCCTCGTGTAAAGATGAGACGTTTGAGGATAATAATGAGAAGTGTGAAGATGACCATGAGAATTTCTTTCATGAATTATATGAGAATCATAAAAGCTCTTATGAAATACTTTCTGATGAAACTTTAGAGAGTGATGATTCAGTATCGGAAGATGAAGATTGCGGTATGGAAGAAAAAAAGTTTGATATAAGGTCTGATGCCAAGTTCTTACGTGATTGTATTGTATACTTGATAATATTGCATACAAGTTTATTCCTTCATTCTATGATGGTGTTAATTTTAGAGAGAGACAGAAATTTAAAGAGAGAAGCAGAAAAAAGAGATAAAGGGAGGGCGGTGGTAGTGGTGGTATAACCAAAACAATAAAATTACCATTTTGCCCTCATGTGCAAGGCACATGTGAAAAATAATAGAAGTTGACTAACAGAAAACGGGTCAAGGGACTGGCTTAGCCTCAAAAACCCATAGTTTGGACCACTGGCGACTAAAATGCCATGTTTTGGTTCAGGACGACGTTTTTTGCTAAGTTTTAGTCTAAAAATAACTAGAGCTCAATGTGTTTTATGGTATCTAGATCAATATTGGCGTAGGGCTTAATTACTAGTGTCACTATTGGCGTAATATATGATATAGTTATGACTTAGAAAATTGTACTTAATGCGTCGTTAAAATTTTGGTAAATTCACTGTTGGCATAGGAGTTTTCACTGGTTATAACTATTAGAGTTAACTATCGGTTTACGTACGTGTGAATCTGTCTTATTTGGTAATACAATATCGGTAAGCATTCTTAAAGCCGCTCCTAAACGTGTGGTTAATGGGACGGATAATAAAGGCAAAGGTCCAGTTTCGAGAGCTACTAAGGAGGTAACGAATGATGGGTTTACTACTGTCAAGCGAAAGGGACCCAATTAGAAGAGGGTCTTGGGGGTTTCTAAGACCAAGAAAATGAAGTATCGGCAAGTTGCTTCTAAGAATACAAATGCTTCTCCTCCTAAAGACTATAATAAGGAGGCGTCTACGTCTAAACAACCAAGTAAGGATGCTAAAATAGTTAACATGTCTAATGCTTTTGATGTTCTTAGTGTTTTGGATGAGGATCCTCATTTGCATGTAGAACCTAGTGATAACATTTCTTCAAGCAACGTGAATACTACTACTACTGTTGATGGATGACATGTTAATAAAGATTCGGATTTTGGTAATGGAATTGAGAACATGGATGAGGCAAGTGCAACTATTGATTCACTTGGTAGTCCAAGTACTACATCTCTCGTTGAAAAAATTAATAAGCTAGAAGTCAAACAATTGAGGGGAAGCTTGTGCTTCTGGGTAATAATGGGAAGCCGCTTCTTATGCAAAAAGAAGCTAATGTAGGACACGTGGGAAACAATGAAATCATTCCTAGCTCATCTACGCTGCTCCCTCTGTTATTTCAAATATCACACCTGACATGGTTAATGATGGAAAAAATGTAGGTAATTCGTTTTATAAAGTTGAGAATTTGGTTATTTCGGATAGTGATAGTGATGACGAAGTCGAAGATGTTTATGATGAGACTTCTCGTTTCATGATCAGTGGAGGTGCATATAATGATAGTCTACATGAGGATGAAGATTATGACCGATATGACACTTATAACCTTCAAGGTTTAACTCCGGTGATGCGATGGATATAAATCTTTGCGGTCATTTTAAACATTAGATTTATTTCTTGTCCTTATAGTAGTTGTTCTTAAGATGGGTTTGTCTTTCTTATATTAGTTTTGGTTTAAAGCACATTTGGTGCGTTTGTTTCCCGTCTTTGTAACGGGTTTAGATGTGGGATTCACCCGCATCTTATGTACTTAAATGTTTTTACCAGGGGTATCCCGTTTACCAAATATCGATAAGCATCTATAATCATTTAACAACTAGTAGCGGAAACAAACGAGTATAACTATAACTCATCTGGATTGCAAATAAACTCAAAATCGCTTTTTTAGTTTAATTTAATGTTTTACAAAACCCTTGAAAGGCTTTAATATTACTAATGCCGATATTTTTTTTACCCATGCTCCGCTGCAATGTGTGGAGTTTTACGTTAATTTTGGTTACATGGATGGTCTCTAGAGACGAATGACGTAATTTCAGATAAAAAGTAGGGACTGGTTATGCAAATTTTCGTTTTCTTTAAAAATTTATGGATAATTTTTGCAAAGTTAGGTAACATACAGGGACTATTTATGTAAATTGTATTTATACAAAAAGAAAAGGTTTGGGGATGACTTTTGCAATGACGGTTCACGATAGAGACTATTTATGTGAAGCAACGACGTGGACTATTCTTTTAAATATGCCTTAAAAGACAAAAGTCTGGGGGTGATCAAGCTAACAGTAATGACTATTTCCCAGGGACGGAACCAGGGGTTCCAGCGGGTGTCCGGGATTCCTATGAATTTTTTCGATGTAATGTTAATTTTTTTAAAAACATCGATTTTTTTTAATTACATCTTTCATGCACACGATTCATCGAAATGTGTTTCTATATTATGGTTCCAAAAAATTTGTGCATCCAGTTATATTTGGTCTTGGTTCCGTCCCTGCTATTTCCTTAAGTTTCTGCTGAATTGTTAGTTGTCAGGGACAAAATTTGCAACAGCATGGACTAATTCTGTCAAAAGTACAATTTTTGAGAACTGTATATCTTTAAAATTACTTTTAACATTTTGTTTATGTGTTTGTTCTTTTACTTGCCTAACTTGTAGTTGCGCGGGTTGATATTCATTACAATCATATCGATGTTTTACATTATCGTAGGCATGAGCCGGTTTATTAACCCTCGTTACTAACTGAACTTATATGCTCAAAACGTGCTTTATTATAGGAAAGACAACCCATTTTCTGCTTCGCAAACTTTTTCACTAATTAAAACAAATAATTATGATTTTCGACGGCCTAAGCGAAGGCACAATAATGACCAGAGTAAGGATGAGCATGTTAACTATTACTAGAAATAGCATGTGACATACTTAAATGCAATTTGAATAAGAGATAGAAAGTAAATAAAAGGGTAAAAAAATCCGACCTGCCGGATTCGAACCAGCGACCTAAGGATAGCTATGTTCACACTACAGTCCTCCGCTCTACCAACTGAGCTAAGGTCGGTTTTGTTTCATTTCTTGTTCATATTTTATTTAGTTGCAAATACAATTAGAAATCTGATTTAATAAAGTACTTCTTCAGTTCTTTGTAGTGACATGTTTAAAGCATAGTTTCACATATTTATGGTTTTATTCAATATACACTTTTGTTTATAATAAGGGTGAAAATCATCAAATAGTAACCAAGTTTGAGATGTGTTCTAATTTAATACCTCAAACTTTATATCAACCATAAAAACTATCAAAGTTTCAAATTTGTTTCATTCTTGTGTAATTTTTATATTATAGTGACTTGAACGGAACACTTCTCAAACTTGATTATTATTTTGTGGTTATTGCTTCTGTTCAGTCGAGCATTAATTGGTTGTACATAAAGTTGGTTGGTAGTAGTGAAATTCAGGGGGCGAGTGTTTGGTATTAATGTACAATATGTTAATACATATATGGATACTTATAGCACACTAATTTTAGAAAATTACACAAGAATGAAACACTTATGAAACTTCGATTGTTTTTGTGGTTGATATAAAGTTTGAGGTATCAAATTAGAACACTCCTAAGTTACTGAAATTGTAACATGTGTTAATCTTGGTCATATCCATTTGCTTAATGTATACTATGTTATATTCAAATTTTAGTAGGTGAAACATATGGTAGAAGTTTAATGGTTCGAGTGTGAAAAATAAAACAAAACGATATACATGGAGTCAGGGTCGCTTTTGAGAATTCGGAGACCCTAAGCGAAACTAAAAGTGAGACCCTCAATGGTTAGCGGTGAAAACTTGCTTGTGACATTCTAGTTGCGTAAAAGCAAAACCGGTTGTGTATGAAATTAACAGCAAAACTACTTGCGTACAAAATGTCATACTTGGTCGCATTTGGCCGATTTATGTTATATTCAAAAATTTCAAATTCATCCGATTTTGTTCGATTTGGCCGATTTATGCTTTATTTGACCGATTTTTATCTGATTAATCTGTATATTGACCGATTTTTTACCAATTCGATTAATAAGGCCGACTAAGCTAAAATTATATGGTTAATCCTCGTCGAACGCTTAAGCGCCGATTAATCAGCCGCCTAGACCGATCTTTATAACACTGCTTAAACGCATAATTAGTTTTGCGACTATATAGGTTATAGAAGGTTTAGTTACTCATATCCATCCTCCTTACATTACATAAACTTTTTACTATTTTCTTTGTACTTGGACCCTTTTTGTCTTTTTAACCCTTACCACAGCTTAAAACTCCCTCGGTAATCGGTATAATGGTTTAAAGATCATCAACGCTTTACAAACACAGTTGAATTGGCTACAGTAAGCTTAGATGAGCAAGCATTGCCAATATGCAGGATCCAAAAGTTTTTCATGGAGATACAGATACTGGCTTATGCAGGATCCAATAATGCTTCATAGAGATATCGGTTTGTTGTTGTCCCAGACCATTTCTTAACCAAACTAAGCGGTTTTGGTTTCTACTTGTTTTTCAGGTTGATACTTTCTTCTGGTTCCAAACCAACCATCTTTTAACCAAACCAATAAACAGTGTGACAAAGGACAAGAATTGAACCTAGTCCTAGGTAGATTATAAGGAGCATGATGAACAGCTGCTCTGACTAGTTAGCATGAAAACACACATAATATTTACAGATATATGCATGCATTCTTAGAGGGCACGGTGTGGGTGGTTGAAAGGCCTCACGCCAGCGAATAAGCTTGACACCCCTCTGCGTACCATAGGGGTTGGCGCTCCTTTTTTTTGCGTGTGTTGTATTTGTGTTTTATTAGGTTAGGTGTGGGCCAAGTAGTGTCCTATAACGCGAGTGATGGAGGGAGGGTGTGTTTTTTGTTTAAGTTATGGGTTCCGAGTTATAGGTAAAAAGTGCTGAGGTGGAAGCACTTTTTGCTATAACGAGAGACAGATAACTCTAGGGCACCTGGTGCTCTTAAGACTATCAGGAAGAATTTCCCCTAACTCGAATCTGCAGGCCTACTGATTGAAAAAAGTCAGCATTACCAAAAGGAAAGTAAATCACTTATGTGACTTGAACAGCTAACCTTATAGACTTGATAGTAATCTTATACGTAGTAGATTGTTCCAAGGGGACAAACACAATGGTACTGTTATACAATTAGGTAAGACTAAATACGAGTTCTGATTAATATGCGTATATCCAGTTTTCCTCACCAACGCACATAAACAAGCGACTACTACTAAACTATGTTTTGATAAAGCAACACTTACGGAAAATTAATTAGCATGCAACAATTAAACTATCTAATCATCATACCCAATTTTACATATGAACATCTATTGTCTGATTAGTCGCCTTTGAGTCCAGCCCATAACAGTTAAATTCAGAACGTGAATCATTTAAAACACATAAGATCCCAAAGCGAGTTTTTAAACACTTCGCCAAAATCAGCTTTGTAAACCAGGTTCGGTTTTCGGGGCCTCTGGTTCAGTTTTGAGGGCCTCTGGTTCAGTTTTCGGGGCCTGTGAATGACCTGTTGTGTCGTTTGACTTTGACTTCCTCCTGTTGTCGATTCTCAACATATTTGCAGCCTCTCTCAACCCACTAAGAAACGCACCATGCATCGTTGCTGGATACTGTTTATTCGTTGCTTCACCAGCAAAGAAAACTCTCCCATTTCCGATACTTTCCGCAAGTATATCATAATCATTACCCGATGCACCAATTCCAACATAAGAATAAGACCCGTGAGAGAACTGATCTTGGCCCCACCGAGTACAAATCGCCTGAAGCGGTTCAGGCACAGCAATACCTTTTGGATTAAAAATCCCCTTCAAAATCTCCATAACTCTCTGCACCGATTCCACAGGCGACTTTTTTTCAAACTCAATTGCAGCTTCACCCGCCACTAAAGCCACAAGAAGGGGCCCACCTGATACAGACGAGTAACTATAGAACAAAAAAAATTCACCTCTCATACTCGATTGATCTGATAAATGCCCAAATGTGTCGATTTCACCTCCCCAAAAATCATAAGGAAACAATATTGCAACTTTGTTTAATAACCCAAAACCTAATCTTTCTATCGCATCTTTCTTCCTTTGAGGAAGATCAGGTATGAATTCAATCGATTTCTTCTTAAGAACACCTAAAGGAACCGTACAAAGAACCATATCTGCATGATACTCTTGCCCATTAGCATACACCGAAACCCCATCCGACCCATACTTAATACTTTCCACCGTTTGGTTGTAAAAAATAGGAAGATTTTCAGCTAACGCTCTAATAAAAGTATCATTACCTCCTGGTATAAAACAATGATCACCACCCATCTCAAACGGGTCATCTTGATCCCAAAACACCATAGACAAATTCGACATCAAAGTAGCATTCGCATACTCCAAATTCGCCAAATGCCAATCCAACAACATCTTCTCCTGAGGATCTTCCGCTACTTTATAAACATACCTAAACGCCTCTAAAGCCGTACCTAACGGCACATCAATCGACTTCGCTTCCTCCATCATCGTTTGCCTAAGCTTACAAACCCTATCAAGCAACTTATTAAACGCCACTTCAACTTTCGAATCAATCTCCGGATTCACACTACTCCCATCCGGTAAATAAAGCGGACACACATCCCTAACCTTATGCAACGGACACCCTAACTGCCTAGCCAACACACCTAACGGATTCCCATTAATCCCCGTCAACACACTCCCACCTAAATCCGCAGCAGCCACACACTCCCCACCCGTCATTTTCTTAGTCCCCTACGTCCACCGCCTGCCTCCTTCCAACACAACAACAAACCTAGATAAATCAACTGTCTCGCGGCAACCAATCCCGCTAAACCCGCCCCTATCACAACAACATCCCCTCTAGTCCCACTACCCCCACTACTCCCACCCTCACTCCCTTTCATTTTAACAGACTTAACCGCCTCGGATAACCCAAAATTAATATACCCATGTACCAACAAAAAGCTATAAGCCGAATCAACTAAGCCCTTATACTCGGGTTTAATCGTCTCCAGCGCGTGTTCCTTAGTCAACCAAACATCAACATTTAACCTCCACCTAGCTAAGATATGGTTCCTAATAACAACATAGTTAGCTTGTTCAGTGTCACCTATTTTCTTAACCACATTAGCTTCTACTTCTTCCTCAGTTAATGAGTCAGAAGGGAACCCTACTGATATCGCGATAAGGGTCTCGATATCGAGATCGGAAGAGACTCTGCGGCGGCGATGGGTTGAGAAAGTGGTGGTGGTGGGGTCATGTGGGGGGGAGTTGTGGTTGCCGGATTTGTGACGGATGATGCGGACGGCGGCGGTGGAGATCATTTCCGGGAACTGTTTTTTGCGGCGGCGACGTTTTTTGGGTGGTGGTGGTGGGAGGTTGTCAAGTGGGGTGGTTGAGTCTAGTAAAGTGTCGTCGGAGTTGTCGGAGGATGGGTTGTTGGGGTTTTCGGAGGGGGTTTGTGGTGGTGGTTCTGTGGTGGTCGGGTTAGGGTTTGGTTGCGGTGGTTCCATGGTGGTGGGTGGTGGTGGATAGGGTTTGGGAAAAGTATAAAAAGTTAAAATCAAGTACAAAGTTTATTATTATAGTCCTTTGAAGTTTGAATAAATCTAGGTGATAACGATTTTTACCCATACTATTAGGAATGCCGTAGCGATGATCGTGGATAGTCTGCGAAATAAAATTTCAATAATAAACTTTTATAATCTAAAACGTTTTATGTGACGATAAATTTGGGATAATGAAAAGTTTAATTAGCGCGTATTTCAACTCTTTAGAATATTATAGTAGAGATGCCGTATGGATACGATAGTGGGTATCAAGTAATAAAATTTTAGGCTAAAAATGTTTTAAATATTATATTTTCTCTTCTGATAACTTTACCAATAAGCAACATAATGAGTTTGAGTAACTTTAAAAAAAGTGATAGATAATATCAAACTAATTCACATAAAAACAATTGAAAGTGGCGTGATTTTACGTTGCAGTAGTCAATAATGTTATGGGGTTATGATCAAATTAGTTGATACTGATCCGTAGTCACAAGTAAGTAGAAACATTTTTTTTATGAAATATATATATATTTTTGAACATGTTTGTATCATTAATATTGTTTATTACATTTGTCCCATAATAAAAGATATAAATAAAATAGTACTTATAATGTATACATCTTGTAAAGTACTACATCCGTCCTTAAATAAATGTCCACTTTGACTTTTTGCGGTCTTTTTTGTTCAACTTTGACCTTAAATGATTTTGTTTGCGTTATATAATACTTGATGAAAGTTATACCAATAAATATACATTTAAAACTCAATCCATTCATATATATTGCATCAAGTATTATATAACAAAAATAAAGATATTCAAGGTCAAAGTTGAACAAAAAAGACCGCAAAAAGTCAAAGTGGACATTTATTTAGGATAGGAGGGAGTATATATTTATGAAAAAATGTTTGAATCATTAATATTGTTTATAACACTTGTCCCACATAGATAGAAGATATAAATAAAAGAATGTTTATAATGTACATAAAACTTACATGTATAAGCAATCATTTAGAGTTATTCATGAAAATAATAATAATTAATATACTAATATATTAATTATTGAATTAGCACTTAGCAATTTGCACATTTGCATCAATTGTCTTAAAAAAATTGTCCCGACTTTTACAAAAAACCGTTTTTTACTTTTGTAGTTAATTTTATTTAAAATAATTCAAAATTTATTTAGATTGGTTCTCGAAACACTCTTACGATATAATAATAGTTTTGGAACTTTGTAGTTTTGCATGCATTTTAAAATCATATTCATTTATATGTGCATTTTTGCATTAAAACTAAACTAATTCAAAAAGAAATAATAAATGGAGCATTAAAATGTTGTGGAAGATAAATTAGTAAAAGCTATTTATTGTGTACATTATGCATTAAAATTTGTAATGCTTAAAAAACACATTAATGACATCTTAAAAAAATTTAGAAGACATGGTCATCCCTCCATTATAAGTAGTATAGATATAGATATGTGTAATATGTATAAAATCAAATAAATTATCACTTGTGAATTTACATCTTTGCATCATTTGTCTTAAAGAAATTGTCCCGACTTTTACAAAAAACCGTTTTTTACTTTTGTTGTTAATTTTATTTAAAATAATTCAAAATTTATTTAGATTGGTTCTCGAAACACTATTACGATATAATAATAGTTTTGAAACTTTGTAGTTTTGCATGCATTTTAAAATCATATTCATTTATATGTGCATTTTTGCATTAAAACTAAACTAATTTAAAAAGAAATAATAAATGAAGCATTAAAATGCTGTGGAAGATAAATTAGTAAAAGCTATTTATTGTGTACATTATGCATTAAAATTTGTAATGCTTAAAAAACACAATAATGACATCTTAAAAAAAATTAGGAGAGAGGGTCATCCCTTCATTATAAGTAGTATAGATATGTGTAATATGTATAAAATCAAATAAATTATCACTTGTGAATTTACATCTTTGCATCATTTGTCTTAAAAAAATTGTCCCGACTTTTACAAAAAACCGTTTTTCACTTTTGTGGTAATTTTATTTAAAATAATTCAAAATTTATTTAGATTGGTTCTCGAAACACTCTTACGATATAATAATAGTTTTGAAACTTTGTAGTTTTGCATGCATTTTAAAATTATATTCATTTATATGTGCATTTTTGCATTAAAACTAAACTAATTCAAAAAGAAATAATAAATGCATTAAAACTAAACTAATTCAAAAAGAAATAATAAATGAAGCATTAAAATGTTGTGAAAGATAAATTAGTAAAAGTTATTTATTATGTCCATTATGCATTAAAATTTGTAATGCTTAAAAAACACATTAATGACATCTTAAAAAAATTATGAGAGAGGGTCATCCCTCCATTATAAGTAGTATAGATTCACTTACTTGCACTGGCGGATCTCGGACCAAAATTAAGGTGGTTTCTAATTTGGTCGACACTAAATTTTAGCTAGTGATACCTGTTGAATCGGGTCGGGTGAGGTGTAACATTTTGGATTGGGTCATATCAGACATATATTATTAAGAGTAAAATACATTGTTGGTCAATAATCTTGTACCTTAACATCACGCTAGGACAAAACTTGCATTTTTTATCGTGAGGAGTCCAAAACAAGGTTTTTATAGTCTAAATCAGTCCCTTGACTCATTTTCCGTTAGTCAACGTCTGTTATCTTTTGACAAATCCCTTAAATGACTATTTTGCCCATATATAAAGTCATTCATCTACCTTTTTCAATCATTTCATCCTAACTAAAAACTCATCCATCTACCTTTTTCATTCATTTCATCTAACTAAAAATTCATCCATCTACCTTAAGGTGTATAATAAATCCATGATATGTTGTTGATTATATTTTTGTTGGTTTAACTCCGTTTCCGTTGGGACCTTTTTGGGAATCCAAACATCACTTTACTGATTTAGTGTATATTGGCGTTGAAGATTGACTGTCATTGTTTTCTTGTGGTTTCATGTAGGGGTAGTTGACCGGAAAGGTTTTCCTGGGAGGGAGGAGAGGTTTGTTATGGAAACGGAAAGTGATGGTGAGGATTCGTTTAGTACAATGGTTTTGGCTGAAGAGAGAACGAGGAGGAAAGATCCGTCGAATTATTTTAAGTACTATGATGGTGGATGGAATATTATTGATGATCATTACTTCGTTGTAAGCTTGCTTGCTTGCATACTTAAGAAGTTTATATATCTGTTTTGCTTTTTAGACAAATACAAGTAGTTGAATTTTGAAGTGTTAAGACGAAAAAAAAAAAAAAGCTATTAACTTTAGCGAAGTGTGAGATGACATGCTTTATTACGTTATGATACATAAGTGCATACACAGTTTTGACTTTTGAGTGTGTTTGAGATTGCTTATTTGAATTATTGAGTAAGATTAACTGTTTTGAAAAAGCTGTATGAAGTTGGTTATTTGAAACTGTTTACAAGTTCGATAAACCACTACTAGAAAATCGGGCATCATCAACGAAAGTTTGCATCGCTATTCTGTCACTAAAGCCCTTCATCGACGGAATTGTGACGGATATATGCCGTCGCAAAAAAGGGCCTCGCAAAATTTTAGCGATAAGTTTAGCGACAAAGCTTCAGAGTATCAGCGACTGATTGTTGGTCTCAAACCCCTCACTAGAGCCTTTCTAAAGTTACCTAAAATAAATTTGATTTGACCATCAATTGGCGGCTTAGCGACAACCTTTCTGTCACTAATATTAACAATGAAGCAGTCACTAATCCATTGCTAATAATCTAGCCATTTTGTTGTTATTCCATCGTTACTAGAGATGGAAGTATTTGTCGTTAATCCGCCACTAAAACTATTGTCTCAAAACAGTCACTAACAATTTGATGTATTAGTGAAAATGTTATTTTGCTCACAATATTAATTAGCACAACAATTAAATAAAAAAATCATCATCATTCATATAATCACTTGGTATAAAAAAAGTCAACATAATCATACAACACAATTACGGAGTATCATTCAGAAGAAATGATTTACCAGTTGTACATAAATCCATAAATAATAATAAGTTGAACGATTGTACAGAAAAATCTTAAGAAATTAGAATATTATGATTGTTTGCCAAGCGAACTTCTTTGAGATATGCTTGTTTAATGATCTGAATCCACCTATGGTCAAAAATACATATACAAGTATAAGTACAAAGTGTTGGTAAAATCATTGGTGTCATAGGCAATCTCAAGTTTATAAAAATATTTACCTTACCAAAATGATAGGACATAACCATACATTAGTACTCCTGTAGGCATGTCAATATTATCAGATAACATGTATGGTCTAACTTAAAGATGTCAATCGTCATAGGTCTCATTTTGAGGATCCAAAAATTACCTGAAAAAGAAGAAAACTAAATAGTTACACATATATTTTAAGAAAACCTTTACACAATCTAACATTATTCTTTTCTAATACGATCTCAAAATTATTCTAACTTTAGGACAAATTATTTACATCTTGCAAAGTACTTTTAGGCTAGCTTATTTACATCTTGCAAAGTATGTAATGAAATGACTAAATTCCCTATATTCTTGTCAGTGGGGGTGAGCATACTAATTAAAGAAAACATGTATACAATCCCCTAATTGTCGTGCAAAAATAATAGAAACAAACGTTGACCCGCTAATTCTTTTCCACCATCCTCTACCAAATGATACAATTAATAGCATGTAATGGTAAGGCGGACAAAATCATTAACAAAGAAAAAGAATGAATTGCGCTAATAGCTTGAAGATGCAGATTCATGAGGTTAAGGCACAAACATCACACCAAGCTGTTAACATAACAACAACATCAGAAGTAAATCAATATTGACACAAAAAGCAACATAGCATGACTACATATGAGCAAAAATTTGATATATGTCCCAATACATGGCCTTTCCTTGACACCCATATCAGTACAAGCGCAATTGGGTATGTATCTTAAGTCATAGCTTGCATAGAGCAAATAACAATCTTAGATTATTCTTATTTTTACTAGAAAGCATAACTATTCCCAATTAATTGTACTGGATAGCAGAATACCTATTCATTTCTTAATCTCATTAATTCTTTATTTGGCCATATGCAACTAGGGGTGTCAGTAGGGTCGGGTTGACCTGACCCGGACATGATAAAGCTTATCGGGTCGGGTTAAATAGGTTTAAAACTCTTGTGGGGTTGTTTTGACCCGAACTTGATAGCGTTGTCGGGTCGGGTTAGGGTTAGATAATTAATGATATCGGGTTATCGGGTCAACCCGATAAAACCCGAAAATCAATACTTATTTTTTTATCCTAATATATTTTAAAAGCCCATGTTGCTTTCTTTTGTATCTTTTTTAGTTCGAATAGATGAATTGAAATATACATGTAAGTGGGGTTGAAACTACTACAGATGTATTGCATTTTAGAATGTGAAATGTAAATTTCTTTATTATCCATATGTAATGTATTATTAGACCATGTAAACAGATTGCACAAGCATACTAAGGGATGTATGAATGCGCTGTAAACTTAACGTCACAATCACCAGCTCATCAGTGTTCAGGTATCCGATTTTAACAGAAGTTTGAGGAGTAATATAATCAGTACTTAAGAGGCAGAAACATATAAGTTTCAGGGTTAATATAATCAGGTTTTACTTAGCTTTAATGAATTAATTTTAGCCAATAATAGTAAGTCTTTAAGAACAAATTATTCTAACCAAGATTTGAAAGAAAGTGTGCATTATTCAAGTTGTGGCCCAATAATTTTATGAAGACAATTTGACGAAAAGCTATTAAACATCACCTTCAAGTGAAATAAGAAAGTGCAGCAAGTGAATAAAACATGTGACCGCATTTTTCTACACACAAGAACCGTAGCATACAAGTAGCCTTGGATTTGCCTCGTATATAAGGCGTCGCATTGCAGAGGAATAATGCCCTCTATTACTCAAAACTACCCAGACAAAAAACAGGGAAGAGTGCACATACCTCTATACACATTAAATATACAAGTGTCTGTATATAACCATCGAGTTTCCTTTAAACAACAAAAGGTGTACTGAAGAATATAAATTCATACCAGTAAACTTGACAAATGTATGCAAGAGCAATAAAACGGTTTCTTAATGTGTTCCATTTCTCAATAAACTTTTTTATGCATTCAAGCCTTATTTGCGCCTAAATCACATCTTAATAAACAAAATCTCCATAATAAAAAGACTACATCCTACACATTCACGACACAAGACAATAAAACCAAAGTTTCAATTCCAACAAACACACACTAACAAGCACCATCAGATGATCAAATAGCATATAAAACTAAATAAATAAATTAAACAATTATAAGCTCATGTTTCTTATATGGTCATTAATCCATATTGAACCCCAACTACATCACAAAATTCACATATATCCCATACACACTTAATGTTGGCTCAACAATGACATATTGATATCCCATATTAAACATAAGCACACACATAACAGTTTATGCATACCTTGATTTGAGACTAGAATTTTGTTAATACCATAAAAATTAGCATAATTTATCTGTTAAACCTAAATAGAAACCTAATCCAACCTGAATACACGTCTCGACCCAAATTAACCTAAAATAAAAATAACAATTGCATATAAACGATAAATTAAGAAAAAAAAATACCCTTTTTGTCCTCAAACTTTGTTAAAATAAAGGAGTTTCGTCTTGGTGACAGATGTGTGGAGGTTTGGGATTCAGTTAATGGAAAAAAAGATGATCAATATATCACACTATAAATGGAGATGGTGATAATTAGGGTTGGATACTCAGAGTTTGGGGGAAGTTTGAGATAGAGATGGTGGATGTTAGTGGGGGAGTAAAAGATAAATAAATGGGGAAAATGGAGGTAGAAGTTATATTTCGTGTTTTTTTACTGCGTACGCGTAGCAATTTTCGACATGAGTAAGTCGGGTCACAATTCTGGACGGGTCCGAGTCTAAATGATTCATATGGGAACACACATTTAGACGGGTTCGGGTCATACACGTAACGAGTTGGGTCTACCCATCCATTTTCAAGAAAGAAAATCAAATATCAGTAAAAAACAAAAATATTGTAATTTTTCGTTGACCCGCTAGACACACCATAAACTAAGGCCGAGCAAAATCAACTGAAAACCGAACTGAACAGACAAAAAGAGCTGAACCAAACCAACCTTATTTGGTTCGAATTTTGATTTTGTCATTTATTTTGGTTTTCTCAATTTTGTTCGGTTCGATACGGGTCAAAACATACCTATTCGGTTCGACTAGCTAAACCGATCCGAACCGAACCGACCTTAGATTTTGGTTTTACTAGGTTTTACTCCGTTCACGTTTTACCCTTAAATCAGTTTTCGGTTCGGGTCGGGTTTGGTCGGTTCAGAAGGGTGTGACCCGTTACTCAGCCCTACCATAAAAACGTTGTCAATACCCAATTACCTTATTATACATTAGGCGTGCACAAGACACCGTTTAGGGTGGAAAAAATGAAACGATGTCCTTTTGTGCTATGGTATGTTGGTTTGTGGTTTCTGTCATGTCGTTAGTAATTTGTTTGGCCATTTTCGTTTTTAGGTTGTAATTGGGTCATCTAATGTTGTTTGTTGGCTCATTTTCGTTAGGTTTAATAAATCAGGCAATATACGTGTCTCCTTCAATAGCTACGTGTCTAAACCATAATTTATCTCTCATATCCACGTAGTACTAAAACACATGCAACTCTCATCTTTCTCTCTAAATATACACACACTGGTGGTTTCATTAAGCTAGGTTAGATTTGAAGGAGTGGTGAATGTTTAGTGGTTGCGGTGGTTCAACAATCGCGGCTAACATCTCATTGCCATATGATTGTTTGACATATTGTATTTCGGTGTATTTTTTTAGTTTGTATCCTATTAGTGGATTTCTGGATGTATTTTTGTGTGTTTAGTGATAAGTTTGATATGTGATTATAAGTACTGATTTTATATGATGTGCTACAAGTTTCGTTTTATTTCGCTCTGGATATTGTTTCTGTTTGTTAAAGCTTTGTGATATCTTTTAAAGTCTGATGTGTCACCATAAGTGCTGATTTTATGCAGTTTTTATAGCGTGTGGTCATATGATTTTGTACAATGTGTATAAGTCATGGTCATGATAATTAATTTCATAAGTGCTACAATTTGTAGCTTTTTGTCCATGTTATACGCAATGTTCCTTTTTATGTATTAATATAAATATATTATACAAAATGGACAAAAGTTAGATAAATATATAATAACACTCGGTAAAAAGTATTGTGATATTATAATTAATTGAATGAACTGATTTAAGTTTATCGCGGCATCTCATATTATTATTATTATTATTATTATTATTATTATTATTATTATTATTATTATTATTATTATTATTATTATTATTATTATTATTCGTTGTAAGACTAGATGCATTAGAGGGTGAGGTCTCACCCTCACCTCCACACATCACTCGCCACACCCATTAAAACTATCTCTTAAGGAAAAAATAGGAAAGAGTCGTGACTATCCACCTTTTTTGTTTGAGTGTGTGTGGGTACTTAATGTGGTATGTTTATATAAAGTGGGGTATTTTTCGGAGGTGAAAGGAGTGGTGAGCATTGAAACTGAAAGGTGGGGAGAGTACTGATGTGTTAAATGATGATGTGATGCTGATATGAATGTGAGAGAAATTATGACGATTATGTCTAGCCTAAGTAGGGATGAGCACGGTACCAGAATGGTACCGAACTCCTACCGAATTGGTGGTACCGATTTTTTCCCGAACATGAAAGTGGGTACTGGTACCGTACCGGACGAGATTCGGGTACCGAGAAATCGGTACCTATACGAAGGTGAAGGACCAAGCACTAGATCGTTGAAAACATAAAGAAAGGCTGACTTTTAGATAACTTATATAGGAAGGAGACATCGGAATAGGATTCTTCCCGTTTTTTGTTAAACCAAAAAAGATTTCAAAAAAACTGCAACAAAAAATAGGAAAAAACATGCACTTTGAAGTGATTTCAAACCACGATGTGGCACAAAACTCAACCAACATTTAAATAAAATCATCACCAAGATAGTCGACATACAAACGTTCCAAAACTTATAAAATATGTTCGGGTTTAATTTTTGGGAGCGTTTATAAAGGATCTATAGTTGCCACAATAAGTTTTTCGAACGTTTGGTTTATTTTTATACGTTTAACATGACTATTGTTTGACATGGAACATGCCAAAAGGGTGTTTGGATAAGTTATTTAGTTCAAAAATATAACTACTCAAATTTTGAGATTTTTTTCATGTACTTCCCGCTTTGATACCGGTACCGTATAAGTGGTATCGATTTTTTTTTGCTCAATTTATGATACCGGTACCGTACCGTGTATAGAGAGTCGATACTGTTTCGGTACGGTTTCGGTTCCGATTCAGTACCGAGATTCAGGTCCAAATGCTCATCCCTAAGCCTGAGTATAAGCTTGCAATGGTATTGGATATATGTTTTTAATATTGATTTTAAGTTATATCGTGTATATCTTTACTACTTAGGAGCATGCATACCATTTTTTAAAACTTAAAAATGCTTAAATTTGAGTAATATGTAATGCTTATAATACCCCTTAAACTTAAAATAACATAAATTTGTTCATAATAAGGGAACTACCATATATTCAATGATTTATTAAATGGGAAGTTTTACTTTTTTAAAATGCTATACATCATACACGGTTATAGTCTTTCAAGTTTTAAAATGATATGTATCATTGATTAAAAATTGTAACAACATCTACTATTAAATTAATAATGCAAATAATTTTTAATACTTAAACTTTTATCATTTTTCGTTTTTAACTCATAGATTTTTTTTTCCACAATGACTACAAACTGAACCCTTAAATGTTGCATCAAAGGTCACACCAAAACCACATTATTTGTTGTTATACACAGTCGCTATGCGCATGTACTCATCTAGTGGTTACAAATTAGGAAAACTACATAAAAGACATTTGGTATAATCAATGTTGGTTATTTTACTTTTCTTATAAACTGATAATATGAGAGGGAATTTGTAAAATGTGTGGCGCCAAAACGTTTTGGACCAGGTCAACCAGTATATTTTGATTAATTTTTGTTTTTCAATTAAAAAATTATAGTTAATGAGTTGGAAAAAAATGGAGGAACCAAAAATCAGTTGCCGCCCAATTATCTTGGCAAACAAAAGTAAATATAAATTACTGTGAAGAATTACACCTAAACTGTATTATTATACCCAAATCCATCGCTAATGTGTAGCTAAGTGAAAAAACTTTGCGACGTATTTGAGACAACTTAAAAAATCCGTCATTATGTTGTCAGAGTTCTATAGCTAATAGTTGCAACCTAAGTTTGTCGCTATATCCGTCTCTATATGATTAAATTTAGCGATAGAATTGTGACAGATGCGTAATTCATCCCTAAATTTGTTATTGATTTATCACTAATTTGTTGCTAATTTATCAAAGCCAATTTTGTAGCTAATCTATCTCTAATCCGTCACTATGAACCATTTTTTTGTGACAGACTGATTCAGTCGCAAATTTTCGTCACTGTGACAACTCGTAATTTCAGGTCATTTTACAAAATTTGAAAATTTCACTATTCATCTCGGGAATTTACTATTCACCGATTACTATTCAAAATTTTACTATTCACCGTTTTCGAAGTCGAAGTAATATTCTGAGAACGTATTTCAAAATTTACTATTCACGAAACACAATTCATTCCCGGAGAAAATCACTATTCATGCTTCACTATTTCATCGTTTATCGTAAACTAGGTTTACGAGTATCAAATTCGCGTAACCTTAATGGTTTAGCTGCGAATTCATGAACAATCATCAAGGACATTTCATATAGACTAGGTTTAGTCTACATGTCATCACATCATTATCATCATGTTAGTTCATGCATTATTTTGCATTTTACATTAATCGTATAATTTCTATTGAATAAACGCTATCGCGTAAACATTTATTTTGAATATTGATCCGACACTTCCAAAAATAATCATTATATATTTTTATACGTATTTTAAGACTATAAAAATAATATTATTAGTTTACCCGGTGTTTTAAATTTATCTTGTATATAAATTGTTATATTTATATAATTACGACGGTTTTCGTAAATACTACCTGATAATTATTTATTCACTCAATTATTGTAAGAAATGTATTATTATAATTTTTATAACTTTGATATATTTTATTTTGTCCCGTTAAAATCGATTTCTAGCTAACGCTACATTTAATACTTAATTATATTACAATATATACATTATACTTGACATATAAAGCATTGAATCAACAAAAAAAATGTAACATGTCCCTTTCCTTCTCTACTTTTCGACCATAATAACATGTCACAACTAGTGATCATTTTGATTTTCACTTCTTACATGTACACATATGCATTATAGTAGATATTTGTAAGGATACATATAATATATGCATTTTCAACACATAGTTAACACATAGTAAAAGGTGAAGAACAAACACAAACTCTCTCATTTCCTCCATAAAAATTCGGCCATATCAAGAAGAACAAAGGAAACAATAAATTTTTCTAGCTCAAGTATTATCAAGCTCAACTAGTAATCTATTTCAAGGTTTTGAAATAAAAACCTATAGATTAATAAGGTTTTCATCACTTTCTTTCACATAATCATTCAAGTAAGCATTTCATGATCTTCATAACTTTTTCATATTCATCTTATTGTTATTTCATCATTTTTGCAAGAAAACATGCATATTACATATGAATTTATCCCACTTTTAATGTTTTTATTACTTATTATGAAATATAATCATCCTATAAATTATCCCTTGAAACATATCACTTTTGGTGATGTCTAGAAACCCATGACACCCTAAGAAGGTGTATGGTAGGATTTGAATAGCTTCGGAGTTGTTTCGAATTGGTTAGAATAGGTTTGGCGCGAGAAAAACTCATTTCGACAAGTTTACATAAGGGTCTGTCCATATTTTTGAAATCTGGAAAATTCGACAGTAGGTAAAAATTTTTGGCCTAGATATTTAGAAAATACACTTTAAAACGAAAACGTGGCCGCTTGAACGGATTAAAACAGAGTTATAACGAAGAAGTTATGAATTTTTCAAGTTTGACGACGAAAACTATAAAATCCAGAAATTTCAGCATGTTATTTTACCTTTTTACGAGTCAAAAGTGAGACTTAAGCGTTATAAAATGTGTCGATTTATCAAAAATATATTAGTATATATTATTACGATTCCGAGGACATATAAAACGTAGAAAATGGACTTGTAACGATTAAATTATACACGTTTACACAAAGTTGCCGTAACTTAATTATATAAGAAAAACTAGTATATTTCTATTAGACAAGTATTACGGCAACAAGAGACCATGTTGAGGGTCGTTTTTAACATTGATGTAGTACTTTTTATAAAATGATGTCTTCTAGTAAAAGTAAGTTCGCCAAGCATATTTTCCAAAATGTCCGACCGTTTGTCAAGCGGAGTTGTAATGAATTATATATGGTTACTTAAACTTTGCCAAAAACCACCCTTAAACTATATTTTGGACACAAGTACCATACTTTACCTATATTTTTTCTCCGTGATCGAGACCTCTAGGATGAAAACTTAAATGCTAAAACTTTGAGATAATGATACAAGCTTCCCAAAACCGTTGAGTTCGTTTCCTAACACTCGACGTGCACCATTTTACGACTAGCTTTTCAAGGCCGTTTAGTCACTTTCATGAAAATTTCAACGACACTATTTTACGACGAAAAGTTATAATTTCACAATAAATCACTAAATGATTATCGTAGGATATCATTTCAACGTAAATACTTGTAAAGTATTTTATAACATGACGAGATGTCATAAACATATATTTCGACGATAAATTCTATTTTCAAAAGCGTACAAGTGGTATAGATTACATGTGGATTTGCATGCACAACATTGCTTCATGATTTACATTAGAACATATCATTCATAATAGGTCACGGTCAGAGGTTGCGCCTCATTTCAGTATTGCCATTATATCATCATTATCATTGCAACAGGTGAGTTTTCATAGCCCCATTTATTCAAGTTTTTACTTTATTCCAAACCTACGGGGGAGAATACATTGCACATCATTTTTATTACGATACCAAGTATATCAAATTCATTACATTGCTTAAGTTACCTCATTGCAAGTTAAATGTCCCCATTTCATAATCATGAACCGTTAATTTCATAGAAGCGAGGGTGAGTTGATAGATCTATCGAGGGTGACACCTCCATCCGGGTTGGTGGATTCCAACCGGACGGATGCATTTCATTTCATTATCATTATTTGAGTTGTTTGGCAAAACACTCTGTTGGGGCGAACATCAGTCAAGCTTCGGTGTCATGTGCTTAAGCAATTGTATCATTTTTATGACATCATTGTCATACATAACCTATACTTGTGGTAGTCGTATTAAACATTTTCAACAACTCTATGAACTCACTCAACCATTGTGTTGACACTTTTAGCAATGTATTTTCAGGTAACTAAGACATTCGCATCATGGCACGAATAAGGAACCCTCATAGAGTCGCGGCGTCGACGCGTCTCATTGTATATTATGGCATTTCAAAACATCGTTTGGACTTGTAATAAACTTATTTCCGCAAACTTTATCAACTTTTGGGACCTATCTTGTAACTCTGAATGTTTTAAATAAATATCAAACGATGTATTTTCCAAACGACACTTTAGGTCGTTCAATATATCTTTAACTGTGATGCTATGACAGTCAACCCCCATGAATTCCATTCCGCTGCAAAACAGGTAATTTGGGGGTGTGACAGATTGGCATCAGAGCTTCGGTTATAGAGAACTAGGTTGCATCATTGACCCTAGACTATAACTACATCATCATAGCATCTCATCATTTCATCATAAGTGCATAGTCACTATACATGCAGTTTTATACGCACATTATGCGGGTTATTTACTTTCATTTCAAATCGATTGTCACATTAATGCCTTCAGATACTCATCCCATCACTTTGACATGGAGAATGCCCTGTCATTCCCTATCACAATTTTAACATCGGTTGACTCAACACCGATAACATCGGATGATGAGACTGAACCCTTTTAGGAGGACGAAGTTGCACCTACACCATCACGATCACCATTGATTCATGTAGGATCGGGACAATTTTTATCATTCTGTTGGGACAGATCATACCATTTGGTAGGACTTACAAGCTTAGTCCTAGTGGACCTATTAGTCATACATTTGATTTGCTGCTTGGGAAGCGTGCATAATTTGACACACCACTACCATCTACCACTAAGACTACAGAAACTACACTATCTTATAGATTTGAGGACTGTGAGAGTTTCAAAGTTGTTGTTGCTAGACAGCCTACTACTCCTACACTTGAGGCATGATTAGACCACCGACAGGAACCGATAATAAGTACCTTTCTAGCTAATGTAATCTTTATCATTTATTATCTTCACGATAATCACAACCTTTGTTTATTTCATTCCTTATTTCAATTGCCCAATTTTCAATCATTTCGCGACAATACATCATTATCTTACTAGGGGTTAGGCCAACTTTATTCTTGACCAATTAGGAGACTATTACCATTCTATGAGGTTTCCCCATGTATCCTACAAACCATTCAACAAATTATATTTCAAGTTATTTTGCTACCATTTCATGAAATTATTTCACTTAATTTTATTTCAAGCTATTCTACACTATCTTAGAAACATTGTTTCATAAAGTTTTAAAACAAGTTGTTTCGTTACCACCCTATCAATTGGTTTTCAGTCATTTTATCAACGATTTAATATCATCATGCGAAACGATTTTCATGTTACTCTGAAAAATTATTGAGCCATTATCTCACAAAACAAAACGTTGAATACCATCTAAAACTTCGGAGGAACATAATACCATTTCAACAAAACCAAGCATCACATCATTTGTCCTTGATTATACATAGCCTGATCACCTATGTATAATTCAGGAAGAATTATGTCATGAAAGTAACAAGCATCATTTCAAATCTCTTAAAACAATCTTCACTCAAAAGCAAAGCTTTGTAATCAGATAAATTGTTCATAAACATTTCTTTTTGTTAACACTCTATAGAAGCCCACGCCATTCATCCCTCACTCAACCGATAAGTTAGAATTTGATGAGTTACCTTTTTAGGAAAGGCTTTCTATATCATCTGTGAGGAGGATTCCTCGATACAAGAAAACAATGAAAGGATTTCGGAATTACCAACAAGGACTAGAAGTAGGTAGCGAGATCTTTCAAAACCTAATAAAAATCTTAAGACATCACGAGACATTCCGAACCACTATCTTTGGATTAAAAGCCAAATTATATCATTTCAAAAGTACTAGCTAGACCGAGTTACAAGATTTAGTACGAAGCAAATACACATTAACCAACACTATAAGGAGAAACCAAGTCTTCTAACTGAGACTACAGAACATTCCATTAAACATGGCCTTAACAATAAGTGAACTTCCCTACAATGAGTTTCTCTTAAAGGAAAATTTGGTTAAACAAAGGTTATCGATATAAACTTTCCTTAAGGCATTGTGTTCTCTAGAAATTCCAAGTAACCTCACTTCTATATCAAGAGATGCAACAGGTTTGAACATATCGGACAATCAATGACACTCCATCTACAAGTGAAATTAGAACAAACATTCTTCGACATGGTATGAGCTAATATCTATTTTCTGGCTAGCATGATAACAATCTAAGTGATGAAATATTTTAGAAGCACTCAATATCGGGACAAATCTTGGAAATCAATCACTACACCACATCACTTAAACATTTAAGGTTTTGTGTCTTTACGACATAGAGCGTGGAAATATTTCGATAAGAGAAATTAAGAGAGTCATCATCATCAAACAATAAACATTTTAGTCATTGAGACTAAGCACCTTAGGCAAGTAAGATTCAAGTCATGACATTCGCTAGAACGAGAAATGCGAGGAATCACAATTGTTACCCATAATCTATTCTTTTCAATAAGGTCCTTTTCGACAGATTTAACATTTTGAAATTGGGCATGAGACACGTGGTATCAATTCCAGTTGTACCTATTACAAGCTATTCGATTCACCTTAGACTTCTGACAATCATTTTAAGATTCCTTTGGAATTCACTAGGACATGATTACCGCTATTATCCTCACCAACGGTTAGAGCGAGAGAACAATTCCCACATTAGATGATATGCTCAAGCATGTATGACTTTCTAGAAATGATTAGGCAAATCATTCTTCATCGACAAGTTGCTTTACAACAATAGTTATTACATGAACATATTGACTACACCATTTGAGGCACTCTATGGTTGAGGTGTCAATCACTTATTTACGGGCAAAAATCAGGAAAGTCCAACTCACTAGTCAATGACTCATTCATGAAACAACAAAGTGATCGTACAGATCAAAAATCAGTTACAAGTAACAACAAATAGCTAGATAAGCTACGTCGATATACGACGCAAAATATTGGAAGTATGTTCCATAAGTCGCAAACCATTAAAATTTCAAGTTGAAAACAGATTTATGTTCAAAGTCCTGTCTTGGAAAGGCGCGGTACGATTCAGAAAACACTGGACGACCCGATGCGACCCAAATATCCTCACCTTTCACCGATAACATCGTAGAACCTAACATGGACTGAATTCAGGGACTGAATCCTTTTGGTTGGGAATGTGACAACTCGAAATTTCAGGTCATTTTACAAAATTTGAAAATTTCACTATTCATCTCGGGAATTTTACTATTCACCGGTTACTATTCAAAATTTTACTATTCATAGTTTTCGAAGTCGAAGTAATATTCTGAGAACTTATTTCAAAATTTACTATTCACGAAACACTATTCATTCCGGAGAAAATCACTATTCATGCTTCACTATTTCATCGTTTATCGTAAACTAGGTTTACGAGTATCAAATTCACGTAACCTTAATGGTTTAGTTGCGAATTCATGAACAATCATCAAGGACATTTCATATAGACTAGGTTTAGTCTACATGTCATCACATCATGATCATCATGTTAGTTCATGCATTATTTTGCATTTTACATTAATCGTATAATTTCTATTGAATAAACGCTATCGCGTAAACATTTATTTTGAATATTGATCCGACACTTCCAAAAATAATCATTATATATTTTTATACTCATTTTAAGACTATAAAAATAATATTATTAGTTTACCCGGTGTTTTAAATTTATCTTGTATATAAATTGTTATATTTATATAATTACGACGGTTTTCGTAAATACTACCTGATAATTATTTATTCACTCAATTATTGTAAGAAATGTATTATTATAATTTTTATAACTTCGATATATTTTATTTTGTCCCGTTAAAATCGATTTCTAGCTAACGCTACATTTAATACTTAATTATATTACAATATATACATTATACTTGACATATAAAGCATTGAATCAACAAAAAAATGTAACATGTCCCTTTCCTTCTCTACTTGTCGACCATAATAACATGTCACAACTAGTGATCATTTTGATTTTCACTTCTTACATGTACACATATGCATTATAGTAGATATTTGTAAGGATACATATAATATATGCATTTTCAACACATAGTTAACACATAGTAAAAGGTGAAGAACAAAGACAAACTCTCTCATTTCCTCCATAAAAATTCGGCCATATCAAGAAGAACAAAGGAAACAATAAATTTTTCTAGCTCAAGTATTATCAAGCTCAACTAGTAATCTATTTCAAGGTTTTGAAATAAAAACCTATAGATTAATAAGGTTTTCATCACTTTCTTTCACATAATCATTCAAGTAAGCATTTCATGATCTTCATAACTTTTTCATATTCATCTTATTGTTATTTCATCATTTTTGCAAGAAAACATGCATGTTACATATGAATTTATACCACTTTTAATGTTTTTATTACTTATTATGAAATATAATCATCCTATAAATTATCCCTTGAAACATATCACTTTTGGTGATGTCTAGGAACCCATGACACCCTAAGAAGGTGTATGGTAGGATTTGAATAGCTTCGGAGTTGTTTTGAATTGGTTAGAATAGGTTTGGCGCGAGAAAAACTCATTTCGACAAGTTTACATAAGGGTCTGTCCAAAATTTTGAAATCTGGAAAATTCGACAGTAGGTAAAAATTTTTGGCCTAGATATTTAGAAAATACACTTTAAAACGAAAACGTGGCCGCTTGAACGGATTAAAACGGAGTTATAACGAAGAAGTTATGAATTTTTCAAGTTTGACGACGAAAACTATAAAATCCAGAAATTTCAGCATGTTATTTTACCTTTTTACGAGTCAAAAGTGAGACTTAAGCGTTATAAAATGTGTCGATTTATCAAAAATATATTAGTATATATTATTATGATTCCGAGGACATATAAAACGTAGAAAACGGACTTGTAACGATTAAATTATACACGTTTACACAAAGTTGCCGTAACTTAATTATATAAGAAAAACTAGTATATTTCTATTAGACAAGTATTACGGCAACAAGAGACCATGTTGAGGGTCGTTTTTAACATTGATGTAGTACTTTTTATAAAATGATGTCTTCTAGTAAAAGTAAGTTCGCCAAGCATATTTTCCAAAATGTCCGACCGTTTGTCAAGCGGAGTTGTAATGAATTATATATGGTTACTTAAACTTTGCCAAAAACCACCCTTAAACTATATTTTGGACACAAGTACCATACTTTACCTATATTTTTCTCCGTGATCGAGACCTCTAGGATGAAAACTTAAATGCTAAAACTTTGAGATAATGATACAAGCTTCCCAAAACCGTTGAGTTCGTTTCCTAACACTCGACGTGCACCATTTTACGACTAGCTTTTCAAGGCCGTTTAGTCACTTTCATGAAAATTTCAACGACACTATTTTACGACGAAAAGTTATAATTTCACAATAAATCACTAAATGATTATCGTAGGATATCATTTCAACGTAAATACTTGTAAAGTATTTTATAACATGACGAGATGTCATAAACATATATTTCGACGATAAATTCTATTTTCAAAAGCGTACAAGTGGTATAGATTACATGTGGATTTGCATGCACAACATTGCTTTATGATTTACATTAGAACATATCATTCATAATAGGTCACGGTCAGAGGTTTCGCCTCATTTCAGTATTGCCATTATATCATCATTATCATTGCAACAAGTGAGTTTTCATAGCCCCGATTTATTCAAGTTTTTACTTTATTCCAAACCTACGGGGGAGAATACATTGCACATCATTTTTATTACGATACCAAGTATATCAAATTCATTACATTGCTTAAGTTACCTCATTGCCAGTTAAATGTCCCCATTTCATAATCATGAACCGTTAATTTCATAGAAGCGAGGGTGAGTGGATAGATCTATCGGGGGTGACTCCTCCATCCGGGTTGGTGGATTCCAACCGGACGGATGCATTTCATTTCATTATCATTATTTGAGTTGTTTGGCAAAACACTCTGTTGAGGCGAACATCAGTCAAGCTTCGGTGTCATGTGCTTAAGCAATTGTATCATTTTATGACATCATTGTCATACATAACCTATACTTGTGGTAGTCGTATTAAACATTTTCAACAACTCTATGAACTCACTCAACCATTGTGTTGACACTTTTAGCAATGTATTTTCGGTAACTAAGACATTCGCATCATGGCACGAATAAGGAACCCTCATAGAGTCGCGGAGTCGACGCGTCTCATTGTATATTATGGCATTTCAAAACATCGTTGGACTTGTAATAAACTTATTTCCGCAAACTTTATCAACTTTTGGGACCTATCTTGTAACTCTGAATGTTTTAAATAAATATCAAACGATGTATTTTCCAAACGACACTTTAGGTCGTTCAATATATCTGTAATCGTGATGCTATGACAGGTCAACCCCCATGAATTCCATTCCGCTGAAAAAGGTAATTTGGAGGTGTGACATGATTGGCATCGAGCTTCGGTTATAGAGAACTAGGTTGCATCATTGACCCTAGACTGTAACTACATCATCATAGCATCTCATCATTTCATCATAAGTGCATAGTCACTATACATGCGGTTTTATACGCACATTATGCGGGTTATTTACTTTCATTTCAAATTGATTGTCACATTAATGCCTTCAGATACTCATCCCATCACTTTGACATGGAGAATGCCCTGTCATTCCCTATCACAATTTTAACATCAGTTGACTCAACACCGATAACATCAGATGATGAGACTGAACCCTTTTAGGAGGACGAAGTTGCACCTACACCATCACGATCACCATTGATTCACTGTAGGATCAGGACAATTTTTATCATTCTGTTGAGACAGATCATACCATTTGGTAGGACTTACAAGCTTAGTCCTAGTGGACCTATTAGTCATACATTTGATTTGCAGCTTGGGAAGCGTGCATAATTTGACACACCACTACCATCTACCACTAAGACTACGAAAACTACACTATCTTATAGATTTGAGGACTGTGAGAGTTTCAAAGTTGTTGTTGCTAGACGACTACTACTCCTACACTTGATACATGATTAGACCACCGACAGGAACCGATAATAAGTACCTTTCTAGCTAATGTAATCTTTATCATTTATTATCTTCACGATAATCACAACCTTTGTTTATTTCATTCCTTATTTCAATTGCCCAATTGTTGGAATCACTCCTAAACAGTATTTCAAGTATTTATATTTCATATGTAATAGGTAGCTTTATTATGGCCTTTATGTTTGTTTAAGGTCAAGCTTATGTAGAAGGCCCATAAGCTTGACCCAAGCCCAATAAGGAATAGGGAAGGAGAGGGAGTGTTGCCCTAGCTCCTTGCCTATATAAACCATGTAATAACCTTCATTTGAAGGTTGGTTGTTCAAGTTATTTCCTTTCATACTCCTACGCGTAAACCGTAATATACTATATCGTGTGTGTGTGTGGTTATACTTGTTCAATCGCCTCATCTACTTTCTTATAAGCTTGTGTTGTAAAACTAGTGACCTAACAGTGGTATCAATCGCCAAATAGTTGGGTGTACTCGTTTGTTTTTGAAGTTTTGATTTTGTGTCTTACGCGTAAAGATAACGCAATCTTTGGTTATCTTAAAAACTCGTTTTTTACACTTTTTAATCCAAGATTCTTGTACTTTCAATGTTTTGAGGTGTTAAAATACTTGTTTTTGGCAAAAAGTTTCAAACTTTACGCGTAGATTTACGTTTTTAAGATTGTTTTTGTTCGTGGGTGTCGTTCTACGCGTAACCCGCTTAGCAGTTTTGGTACATCAAAATTCACACTTTTGTGTTCTTTTGGTACTATTGAAGCTATTCCATAACAAAAATCTGGTTTAGAAACACATTTGGGCAAAATCAAAGTTACGAGTAATCCTACGCGTATCAAAACCCTAAAATTACGCGTAAGATTTTTCCTTGGTTTGATCTTCATTTTCTGGTTTATTCCGTGTTTTCTTACTTGGATAAGTCTGAAAATACGTCGACTTTGGATATCTTTTGCAATGTGAAGTGTAAAAGATCATTTGGGCAAAACCCTAAAATTACGCATAAGCATAAGCTTACGCGTAGAAATCCTACGCATAAGATTCACTTTACGCGTAAACTTAGGTCTACGCATAAGGTAATCCTACGCCAACTTTCGCCTAACTTTTGTCTACGCATAACTTTAGTGTTTTTATCCTACTTACGCGTAAGCTAAAACCTACGCGTAACTCCTCATTGTTACGCGTAACTTTTGGTGTTTTTACGCATAAGTGCTACTTGGTTCTTGTCTTTTCTACGCCTAAGGACACTTCATCAACAAAGGTTCATTCGACTACAAAGATCCATTTTTACCACACAAGTTTTTCAACATGTCACAACCACCATACTCTAACTATTTCCCTTACACTTATCCTCAACGACAACAACAACTAAGTCCACAACATCAGCAATGGAATCAACAACAAGCAATTTATCAACAACAATTTAATCAACAACATACTCCACAACTTGCTGCAAATCCACAACCTCAAATGGTTCAACCACCACCAAGTCCTCAAGTTCAACCGTACACAAATGAATTCAATCAACATCCATCAAGGAACACTATGAAGGAACCCACTTGGTTTGCAAAGATGTGTGAAGCTTTAAGCACCTAACAATCAATTCATGAGGCTGGATCACTTGATAGACCTCCAATGCTCACTCCGGAAACTATGATCAATGGGTGATAAGGTTCTTTAGGTTTTGTGATCTGAAGAAGCCACATGGAAAGTTCTTAAAGAAGGTGATCTTAGAAGGTCCATTTGAGATGCCTACTATCATCGTACCCGGAGATCCAAATGCCATTCCACCAAGAGATGAACAAACCAACATTGCTATTGCAGATCTAAATCCCACGAACTTCTACATTATGAAGTTGATGAACTTGCAATGGAATACATCCTCTTAGGATTACCAAACCCAATTCTTCGTAGTGTTGATGCTCAAAAGACTGCACAAAAAGATGTGGGATCACATTCGTCTTCTTATGGAAGGATCTGTACTCAATCAGGAGGATTTGGAATCCAAAATTTACTTGGCTTATGAACACTTCATGATTGAACCGGGAGAGACACTAGAGTCCTATCATCATAGATTTTCAGACATCATCAATGATTTGGATAAACACAACATCATCATGCCAAGAATTGCAGTGAATACTAAGTTCCTGAGTAGTCTTGGTCCTGAATGGGAGAAGTATGTCATTTTTCTCCGTCAAGCGAAGAACATGCATCATTCTACCTACGGATTGTTGTATGATTACTTGAAACCTCATGAAAAGGAAGTTGATCGGGAAAGGATTCTCCGTGCTCAAATTGTTCCACCAACACATCCGGAAAATCAACAACAACTTGCCTTATATGCTCAAAACCGTTATTCTCCTCAACCAGCAACTCAACCAAATGCTTCAAACACACCTTCACAACAACAACCTCAACAAAATCAATTGGTTCCATACAACAACAATGCTCAAGCATATGTCGGTGAAGCGACTGAGGAATCCGATCCGTTCGAAGCATTGCAACAAGGATTTGCTATGATTGCTAATGCCTTTAGCCGTTATACCAACAAATCCAACAATCGTATTCGTTCCTCATCTAACACACGGACTCAAGCTGTTGTGAACAATGGACGTGTTGAAGTTCAGAATCGTGATTATGGTCGTCAGATGGGCGGTGGTCAAGGGTTTAATGCTGTGGGTAGGAATAACAACAGAGCTCAAGTGGTGGAACAGGAAATGCTCAGCATGGGTTGAATGGTCTTCGATGCTACAACTGCAATGAGAAGGGACACTGGCTAATGCATGCCCAAAGCCAAGGACTAAGGCGTGCTTACTTCAAAGAGGCTCTTATTTTGGCTCTTAAGGATGAAGCTGGTGGAACTCTCACGGACAAAAGAAACAGAGCTTTATGGCAAATGCCGACTCAGATGATGATATGGAGGACTTGCGGCCAATGCAGGTATATGTTGATGGCTAATATGCGGCGTTACACATGAGTGACCAGGCCCGTGTATGACACTCGATGGCTTGTCTCGGTACCGAACAAACCATATTTATCTCTCGATCTCATATCTCCGCCAACATCGCATCCCAAGACGGCTCGAATGTTCAAAATGCGTCGTCCACATCTCATTCCGACGATTTTCAACTAGACCCCATAGTTATATTTGACGCATCAAGATGACCAACCTGTTTCCCTTGATAATCAAATTGACTCCGTGGTCATACTTGAGGATCTAAATAATGATCATGTTGTGACTCACGCTGAACAAGATGAACCTTTGCCCCATCCAGATCTTGTTCTGTTACTTCAAGACCAACAATCCCAAATTGCTGCATGTGTTGCATTAAATCAGGACTTGAAAAGTAAAAATGCATTGTTAACAAAGGATTTTGAATGTTTACAAAAGCAACTCAACTTTTTCAAAACTCAAGAAAAACGTGGAAAACGGTTTTGAAGCGCTTTGCCAAATCTTATCAAAACGAAAAATATTTAGAACGAGATCTAGCCGCCGAAGAATGCTTTGTAATCTGAAATAGAACAACTGAAACATGAACATAAAAAGCAAATTAACGCTCTCACTTTGGAAAATCAAAAAGCTAAGGCTGAGTTGTTAACTTGTCAAAAACAGTTCTCTGCATACAAAAAGCATTCAACGAAACGAATAGATGATCATCTTGAAGAAATCATCGGCTTGCAAAACAAACTTAAAGAGTTTAAAACTGTTGTTTACAAACATGGCGAGTCGGTCACAACCATTGAAAAGTTTACTTTAAAACCAAATCCAAATGGATATGGACCGAATCTTGCTGATTACAAACCTAAGCTTTCAACCAAAACATTCAAACCAAATCCTGAAGTTTCCAGGGCAGAATATAAAATTGATAATTCTGTTATGAATGTTGTTGAATATCATCGTCAAGAGGAATTAGATGCAGAAGACGAGAGTCGATCAAAATTAAAAACTGTTGTTTACAACAAACCTTTTAATTATTCTAAACCGGTCACTTTCGTCACACCAACGGATTCTTCCAACACACCAAGAGTTATCATCAGAACACCTGAGTCTTTTATTGTTAATCCCAAAATAGACTGTTAGTGCAAATATTACGATATTTAATCTATACAGTCTCGTTTGTTTTGATTGATGACAAACATGTAACTTGTAATACATAACGTAAAATGTACAAGTTACTTGTAATTACATTTGTCTCAATATACATTCAACACCTCTCGATGTCTCAAGTCCTCGTATGTTACAACACAGGTTCGTACATGTTTGTTATGTGGCATTATGATCAAACCCATTAACAAATCATTTAGAATGTTTAAAATACGTTTAGAGTCATTAAGTATTTTAATAGGTTAATCATTCTATTTCGAACCTCATTTTACATTTTACATTCACAAGTATTTTATACAAATACTTCTTTTGTAAAATGTCTAACAAATATATACTTTTATTTGTACAAGTAAACTAACTATAATATTAATACAAGTACTAAAGTTTACTTACACTTGACAAAATATATATTATTTTGACAAGCACCTAACTAGATATTTTATTTTATAAAAGGCAATTAGACTTTTTATAAACTAGTTACATAATACATTTTACAAGTTTATTTTCATGAACATTTTAATCTAAATGAAAATACAATTTCACATCACTTCATGCATCATCATATCTTTAGAAGATTTAGTCAATATTTGGTTAGATTTGAAAGATCTTGAAAGATATTCTAAGATATCAAATCCAATAAAGTATTATTTTTTAGATTACATTTTTGGCTATAAATAGAGCCCATTGTCTTCTCATTTCAATCATCCCTTCCAACACACATTCTTTCTATCTTTCTTTCATCTTTTAGATCTATAGATAACCATGTAGTAACATACATTAATCACCCATATCATCACATGATCGTAATGCTTCTAACATTCATCTTTGTTGTAAGCATACTTTACATTTTGATCAACCAAGGAAAGCTTGGAGATCTAGCCATCCTCATTCACCAAAGCATATCAACATATGAAGATTCAAGATCTCTTGATATCCTCATTGATTGAAGACTTCTTATTTAAGAAGATCATTTAGATTAGTTATTCATATCCATTAGACATTTATGTCATGGATCATCATTGTAAACATCATTGCATCATCACAACACTTTCACCAAACTAGATTAGATGGTTTATGTGTTTGTACCATAAAACACAAGGTTTGTTATGTTGGGCCATAAAACATAGTGGGAGTGGTTGTACCCTTGAAAAGAACTCGACATCTAGCTTAGTGTCGGAAATATTGTATAGGCGATGTTAGGTTGGTTCTACCTTGAACTAGAACCCGGTATTTAGCTTTGTACCGGAAAAAGTGTAAGCGACGATTGTAAGGTTTTCTCCGCCGAGAAGGGAGCTTGTTGATTTAGTGAAGTAACTCTCGAGTTGGGTACTCGGGGAGTGGAGTAGGGCGGAAAGGAGATCCGTGACCGAACCACTATAAATCCTCGTGTTCGGTTTGCACTTTCCTTTCTTTATCTCTTTACTTTTATAATTGCTTGTGATGTGGTTTGATGTTTATGCTTGTGTGACAACTTGGTTTACTATGCTTTATATTAGTTACAAACAATAATTGATACTTTCATATTATAACAAGCTTCATAAACGATTTGATACTAAAGATCTAACGTTTTTAAACGGTAACGTATTCACCCCCCCCCCTCTACGTTTTCACAATTGGTACCAGAGCCTCGTAGCTCTTATTTTCAAAACAAATGGTTTTTAAAATGGAGCACGATCCATGTATCAAATTATCATTGAAGCGAAATATAATATGAAAAAGGTTTTGCTAATTATACTTATAAATTTTATTGTTAAATGTTTAGATAAGTCATATTAGAAAAAATAATAAACAAAATATGTGTGTTATATTTTTTCTATCAAATCTAGTAAGTCCTACACTTTTTCGCTATGAGTAAGTACATTTTTCAACATTCTGTGACATTCTGTGAAGGCCACGGACTGGGCGGTACCAAATAAAGGGATCCTTCCTTGTTACATTTTGGTTCCTTGGTCTGCACAGTACGCAGTTTTTTAGCCAACTTAAAAAATTCATAACTTATTAACCGTAAGTCCGTAGGAGTCGAGCCACCTATCATTTTAAAGGGAATTGAGTCTACTTTCATTTAAAACAACTCTCATGACCTGATTCTAATTTTAAATAAGTGAAATAGACCAAATACTACGAGTATGTCCAAGATATTAAGTTTCGCTTTAACATAAAAACTCAAAATTTTGAGTCAAACAATTTAAGATGGTATTCTTAGAACATTGATATAATTTATTTTGAAGCTAAATAATTATGTAATATGTTTAAAGAAAACTAATCAAGCTTGGTAACATCATCACATTTAAACGATAAATGACTTAAAAATGTTTTTCTTGTTATACTATGCTAAATGACCACTTGTTTATGTTGTTTGCATATATGTTGCTTGCTTATTTTCAAATTGTTGTTTACACTTGTTTGTTTGCATAATATAAGTGTCAATCTTGCCATGTTATTTATTCGCTTGTTTGACGATTTTTTGTTTATGCACAATAGGACATTTGCTAGATTTTGTGCACTTAGTTGGAAATTTGTTTTACCATCACTTATAGACTTAGATCACTTCCTTTGCATAGGTTATACTAACATCTCGCATAACTTATGAAATGTCATGACTCGCTTAGCAATGAGTACTAAATAAATTAGTCAAGTATTTTGAAAAATGGAGGTTTTAAGAGAGTGTTTGGTACAAGGACAAAAACAATATTGTATGATGTAATTTACTTGTTTTTACTTTGTAGGATGATAATATGACTTAAAACAATGTTGTATGCTAACAGGTTTATGCAGGTGGATAGCACAAGTGTGTTATCAAATTTTACCCATTTTCACTTTTATGTGAAAATCGTTAGCCCTTAGTCAAAATCTGTGCTCCACTATGTTTGTATATGTGTTATCGACGCTCCTAACTAGAAGTAATTAATGTCACATGTTTTAAGCAAAATTCAGGTTTCGAAACTCCCGACACCTAGAAAATGGGTCTGTGAACTTTTCTGGTGTTCACGGATCAGACGACACCAAAATGTTGGTACCGTCTGTTATGCATTTTGGTACCGCATACCTGTAAAGGCGGACCAGGCACCAATTTAAGGGTTCCGGTTGTGTAAAGAAATGGTGCCGTGAATCCTACAGGTAAGTTATTGAATTTTACTAAATCCCGCAATCTAATTTACCAAACTTCGTTTCTAGGATAGTTGTTAATACATATCTTTCATACCTCACTCAACAAATCCTCAATGGATTAACTTAGGATGTTTGACATGATTTTAGACACTTCCATCTCATTAGAAACTACCATCTTTGTATGGATTAACATCAAATCCATGAATCCTTAGTTCCATAAATTGACACATTCAAGATGATCATTTTCACACACCCTCATCCAAGTTATTTTCCTCAAGCTTAGAATTTCTTAAAGCAAAGTCAAAATGACTAAATCCTTAACCTCAAATAAGCCACTTAAGAAAACCACTAGGATTAGCATTCGATCTTGTTTCTTCATTAGCTTGAGCTCTTCATCCTCAGACTCATTACCTCTCAACATCTCATCACCCATTCAAGATGTGAACTTTCTAAACTTAAGTAGTCCAAGTCCACCACCAAAATCACCCATCATTATGACTACTTTACAACCATCAAAAACACCTTCACAACCAAAGTCTCCAAAACTTGTACTTTGTGCAACACCACCAACATCTCCTCACCCGTTGGGATGGACTTAGATGACTTACCACCGAGACTAACAAATCTGGACTCATTATTTGCAAAGATATCATACACAAGTCTAACATATGACTATAGATATTGTTTTGTATCTACATGTGTTGCCTCACTTGGTTAACATGAAAATAATGTGTCATCCTTCAAGACGATAAGTATCTACATAGAGTCATAACTCACACATATGTTAAAGACATACTATCAAATCTTGTTATCCTTGAGTTCAATCTAAGCTTTATAATCTCAACAAATTAGGATTGACAACTTAAGTATTTCATCCGAAATATTCAAGTATATGCGACTTACGATTGTAGTCATTAAAAGTCATATCCGAAAAAATCAACACCCAAGTATTTTAACAACACATGTTGAAACACTTATCCAAACAAACAACCCATTGAGCCACTTATCCCTCTTTGACACCTACTATCCCTCTTCCATCTTTTGGCACCATTAAGCGTATTGCTCATGATCTTCCAAGAGCATCCTTAAATCAAACGCCCCTTTCAAGGTGAACCTATACCTCAGCCCCTAAGATTCATAGACATGACCAAAACTTCAAGCACTTCACCCACTAGTTGTAGCAACCAATGAACCATAAGAATTAGTATCCGTACTTTTGTGTTCAACGCTATGGACAAATAATCAACCTAGGTACTCCCATAGCACAACAAACCCTACATCACCACATCCTTATTTAGACACACTAGAAGACATACCATCTAGATCAACCAATCCACCATCCTTACCATCAATTGAATTCGTTGAGTGTATTGCCCAAAAAGCCTTTGTGTCCAACACTTGTACTGAATCAAATGCACGTTTGAACAAACTCAACCATCCTTTCCCATATATAAGGACTTAGATAATTCATTATGGCTAGAACCTCAACTATCAAATAAGTGTTGTCAATGTCCACTAGGTATAAGTAGTACTACCTTCACAAATTATCAAAGTATTAGTAATACTTTGTCGATAAACTTCTGCATAAATTTCGTTAAACTTCAAATCAACATTTTAACAACATATGTTAAAATGCAATCTCAAAGCCAACATCATACACCCAAGCAACAATGACTCTTGAGGAGTATTCGTAAGAAACTCGAGTGAATTCCTCTTGTAATCATCTAGTGAATATAATCTTGAGACCAAGTTTATTTAGATGGGACTATCCGATTCAAACACTTTGGCTTCATATCTTCATTTAGGAAAACATGATGTTTTGAAGAACATTATGACTAAGATTCATGCATTAAGCTTTCATTTTGTTAAAAGGATATTGTATATCCTATGCATCACTCTTGCGACATAAATAGTTGTGCTACAAGAGATTTCATTACACCTCATTGGCTAAATGATCTTGAAACAAACATCTACAAGTTCTGTGAACTAGCATATCCAATTCATCTTGTCATACTTGTTTTCATAAGAATGATAACTTTATCCCATGGGATAATCTCATTTATTGAAAGATACTATTTGTATCTATTTCCTTTCAAGCGTACATCATAACCTAACCTTGCTCAAACCGAGTGCACATCCAAGGTTAAAACTACACAATTTTAGAGCATACACAAGATCTATTGAAGTTGGTAACCTCACTTAGATTCTTGTTAAATAATGTTCCAAAGAGCTTTCTTGAGAACGTTCTTAGTTTAACATATTCCATTCTCTAGTCTTAAGATGATCAATTCACATTTAAAGTACAAGATGTCATCCATTAGATCATACAATTAGCTGTGTAATTTGAACAACTTTCGATTCTAAACACAAGATTAAAACACATTGTTTATCAAACACACCATTGTTAAAATTCATGTGTATAACATGACATCTTCATCTCCTTAGTTATATTGCATATTAGTTGTGTCACATTAAGCCAAGTATTGGTAAACTATCATCTTTTATACACTTTAATAGGCAAAAGTAGGAGTTCCCATCTTTCTAACATGAGAATGATTACTGGAGAATCTATTGCACTAGAAACTCAATTTGACCTAACGGTTGAATTGCTTCCTGGAGAGAAGTTGGGTATGTGGAATCACCCGTAAAAATGGTCGTGTTTAGCCTTAATTGAGCACCGCTAGTAATAGTCTCATATTCATTCTCCAACTTGAAAAATTTGTATTCCTATACTTGCCTAAAGTAAGTGTTAAAACATTGATAGTTTGCCTCGCCTTAGGAATACTAATCAAACAAGTAGTATATATGACTTTTCTTTTAAAACCACTTGCATTGCACTTACATGTGTTGATTACATGTTCTTGTTTAATACGATAAGTTGATTTGACATTATCTTAGTGTTTGATAACTAGTCGAATGTGTAAACCTTAGTACGGTTTTATCTTTATAATGCTTGTATTCTTGTTTCATGCTACTAAACGTTTAAACCTAAAACTTTATTTGCATGATACTTACTTTTAAATTAATTTTAGCAAGATTAACATGTTACTTATGAAATCATAATATGTCATTTTGATACGTGATAATTCTGATATGATAAGTTTGTGTTTGAAAGCTATTAGTTGGCATTCATTATATCTATGTGTAGTACGATTCAAATGATACATGCTCCAAATTGTTATGTCTTAAACATGGCTTGCATGAATCTTTCATTTTGTTTCTTTTGCTTCTTGTCACACTATTTGTTTGCTACATGGCACATATAATCTTTCAAAGTGCTTTTGGTATGACAAACTTTTAGAAGCCTTTTTATCTTACAAATTAATCACATAGTTTTGTATATCCAAGTATGCTTAAGTGTCTAAGTCTAACGACAAAACAATCTCATAATGAAATGTCTTGAATAAAGTTGTATTCTTGCATAATATGATTGTTTTGATGCTATCTTATGTGGTGATTTCTTGTCTACTAAGTACAATGTGTTGTTTTTGCTTATATAATATGTTATCATTTGATTTCTATCATGTTAACATCTTTTGTCACTAACAAACTTGTTTTGTAGGTCGATAACAAATTATTTGTTATCTCACTTGGTTTTAACTTTTATATGCTCATTTTGCATAATCCCCTTTATTGCTACATAGATTAGTAATATGCTTTATGGGACCCCTACACTTGCATATAGTTTAAAAGCATATAAAATTAAGTTCTAGCGGGTTGGCTTTGCATTTTTGTATTTCAACCGACCTCTTTTCAAATCTCATTTTTGCTTCCGCTCTCCAAAAATCACCTCCATCATTATTTAGTTATAACAATACTCTAATCCTCTTCACTTCCTATTAGGAAACCACATGCCTCATCATACGATCATCTCGTATTAATCGAGAAGAGGTACGTGACTTTAAGGATGAAGTTCATTGTATGCTAACCATCATCCAGAAAAACATCACTAAGCTCATCTCTTTCGTTAACCCGAATAACCTCCTAAACACTTTGTTGTCATTCCTTATTTGATACATTACACATTATGTTGGATGTCCACCAATTAAGGGGGAGAGAAATCCATTCACATAATTGTCTTTTGTCAAATTTTATGTCTCTTAGACTCTAAAATACCAACACATAGGCAAACACCACTTAGCTGAAACCGGTTCATGAAACCACAACTAGTTCAACTTTTTTAATCCTTATATCACAAGTTTGCACCAATACCTCATCAAGTGAAAAACACATCATGTGTTTTACAAACTTCTTCATCTCCACAATCAACGAATCTAGGATTTTCCTTAAACTAGCACCCTACAACTTCACTATCTAGAACACCATCATAGGATCTTATCCTTTTCTCGCTTGACATATATCATGCATCTCATTGTCAGTGCAAACGATATATTAATCAAAACAGTCATTTCCAACACGTTGGTCCATCCAACTCTCACTTATATGATGTCATTCTCATCCTCATATAGGTACTCATTATTATTATTAGTATTTTCCATATTGTCTTCACTTCTTTTCAAAGTAATAATCATCCATGTCGGTCAAAACCATGCTAATACTACCTTTCCCATTGTCACCTAGAATAGGTCATTTTTATAATTCGTGTAAATCAATGAACGAATTTATCTTCATGTTATCACTTTTATATATTCTTAGATAGAACGCATTATTGATTATTCTTGGGTTGAAGCATATGAGAACTTGCTCATAACAATAGATTGTTAGCATCAATAAATCATTCAAATCATAACCCTTATGCATCATTGAAATGCAATGTCCATTCATATATTTTTTTTCCTCTTAGCTTTGGTCACTTGACATGACGAAAGGATTGCATAAATCCATATTTTTTATACATACGAGTTTCTAACTCCTTAATAGCTTCCTACCTAATCACCACCACCTTCCATCACCACTTTCACTAATCATCACCACCATGGATTAGCGAAAACTTGCTTTTGTAAATTTCGAGTCATCTACCATCACCACATGAATCCTACTAGTAAACCGACACCAACACTAGCACCACTAGTGGCACACCCGGTGGAAGACTTCATATCTTCTTTTTAGGAACTATTTTGTAGGCTTTTATCATATTATATTCTCACTTTTCTTATGATTGTAATTAGGAGACTACACTTCATGAGATCTTTGATTATATCATTTATCACATATATACAACTTATTTTTCTTTGTGAAAAAGATGAAATATATTGCACTAATGTTTTCATTGTAGGTTCATCATCATATACACTCGATTGTATATAACTTACTCATCTAAGGATGAAGTTTGCATCAATTATTTTTCTTATTTTAGGTGCTTCTTGACACCCTAGAACAAGGAGGAATATCCTTTAAGCACTCATATTGCATCGCCTATACACTTGGTTGTATATGATATATTTGTCTAAAGACAAAGCTTCTATTATACTAATATTTATTTTGAAGGTTCATCTTGACGCCCTAGAGTAAGGGGAGCTTCGTCAAGAATTTACTAAATACATCTTATACACACTTTGTTGTATAACACTTACTCGTCCAATGACGAATATAGTTTTGCACTAATATTTGTTTTTTAGGTTTTAAATCATACCCTGACGCCTCAAACAAGGGGGAGCAACCGTCAAGGGGGAGCATGCACGCATTTAGCATCATTCTCACTTTTCAAACAAGCATTTGTGCTTCGATAAACAGTGGAGAAAATAGGCTAACATTGCTATGCATTTTTCTTTTCATATATTTCATAATTTTGTTGCATAAAACTAGCCTTGATGTAGGTTAAGCATCTTTATTTGATCCATGGATCCGCTACCAAACAAGGGACGGATTGAAGTGGATGGTTTAACTTCACTAGGGATGATGCAAGCTCGCCTTTTTGGGGAGAAATTAAGTTAAACTCCAAGGACAGACCCTTTTTGTTTCGACAAAAGGGGAGGAGAAGTGTAAACGAGAAGGTAATGTAAAGGTAGTAAGGATACAAGTAAATTTTTACATTTTACTTTCTATTACGTTTACATATCTTTGTCATCATCAAAAAGGGGAGATTGTTAGTGCAAATATTACGATATTTAATCTATACAGTCTCGTTTGTTTTGATTGATGACAAACATGTAACTTGTAATACATAACGTAAAATGTACAAGTTACTTTTAATCACATTTTATCTCAATATACATTCAACACCTCTCGATGTCTCAAGTCCTCGTATGTTACAACACAGGTTCGTACATGTTTGTTATGTGGCATTATGATCAAACCCATTAACAAATCATTTAGAATGTTTAAAATACGTTTAGAGTCATTAAGTATTTTAATAGGTTAATCATTCTATTTCGAACCTCATTTTACATTTTGCATTCACAAGTATTTTATACAAATACTTCTTTTGTAAAATGTCTAACAAATATATACTTTTATTTGTACAAGTAAACTAACTATAATATTAATACAAGTACTAAAGTTTACTTACACTTGACAAAATATATATTATTTTGACAAGCACCTAACTAGATATTTTATTTATAAAGGCAATTAGACTTTTAATAAACTAGTTACATAATACATTTTACAAGTTTATTTTCATGAACATTTTAATCTAAATGAAAATACAATTTCACATCACTTCATGCATCATCATATCTTTAGAAGATTTAGTCAATATTTGGTTAGATTTGAAAGATCTTGAAAGATATTCTAAGATATCAAATCCAATAAAGTATTATTTTTTAGATTACATTTTTGGCTATAAATAGAGCCCATTGTCTTCTCATTTCAATCATCCCTTCCAACACACATTCTTTCTATCTTTCTTTCATCTTTTAGATCTATAGATAACCATGTAGTAACATACATTAATCACCCATATCATCACATGATCGTAATGCTTCTAACATTCATCTTTGTTGTAAGCATACTTTACATTTTGATCAACCAAGGAAAGCTTGGAGATCTAGCCATCTTCATTCACCAAAGCATATCAACATATGAAGATTCAAGATCTCTTGATATCCTCATTGATTGAAGACTTCTATTAAGAAGATCATTTAGATTAGTATTCATCCATTAGACATTTATGTCATAGATCATCATTGTAAACATCATTGCATCATCACAACACTTTCACCAAACTAGATTAGATGGTTTATGTGTTTGTACCATAAAACACAAGGTTTGTTATGTTGGGCCATAAAACATAGTGGGAGTGGTTGTACCTTGAAAGAACTGACATCTAGCTTAGTGTTGGAAATATTGTATAGGTGACGTTAGGTTGGTTCTACCTTGAACTAGAACCCGGTATTTAGCTTTGTACTAAAAAAAAGTGTAAGCGCGATTGTAAGGTTTTCTCCGCCAAGAAGGGAGCTTGTTGATTTAGTGAAGTAACTCTCGAGTGGGGTACCGGGAGTGGAGTAGGGCGGAGAGGAGATCCGTGACCTAACCACTATAAATCCTCGTGTTCGGTTTGCACTTTCCTTTCTTTATCTCTTTACTTTATAATTGCTTATGATGTGGTTTGATGATGATGCTTGTGTGACAACTTGGTTTACTATGCTATATTAGTTACAAACAATAATTGATACTTTCATATTATAACAAGCTTCATAAACGATTTGATACTAAAGATCTAACGTTTTTAAACGGTAACGTATTCACCCCCCCCTCTACGTTTTCACATAGACTTTGCACAAACTTATGGTCCTTTACCTTCCATTAGTGAAGTAAACTCACAACCTGAAAATCGAAAAATTCTTCGATATTTTGACATTTTCATGGCTGACCTCAAAATTTTACAACATGAGATAGAATATCGATCTGAAATCAAAGTGGAACATTTTCAATCGCCTGGCGCGGAGAACAAAGAGACATTTTTCAGAAAAATCTTTTACCTAATGTTCAAAACTTGAAAAGTTGTGCAATTGCCTGGGAAAAGGATTTTCATAAGGAACTTGGGGTCATGAAACGTTTTCGAGAAAGCAAAAAACATATTTCAAACACTAAACGTAAAAAGAAAATGTTAAGAAAAGATGTTGATCGACTCTTGGAAGATGTTATCCGTGCGGATGTTCAAAATGTTGTGTTATTGAATTCGTTGTCATATGCATTTGATAATATCTCTGAGATATGTTAAGATCTGTGGTAAATGTTAAGAACACCGATAATGTGCTTCAGATCGAGTCCTTAAAAGTTGAAAACAAACGATTGTCAAACTAACTTTCAAATGCAATACGTCGTCTTAATTGGTGTCAAAAAGATATTCACGATCAACAAATTGTTTTTCAAAACAAAATCAACCAGTGGCGTGCAAAACCTTCTGATTCTAAAATTGAGCAACTGGATGATCAAAACGTGTCTTTCAAGTGTCAAATCTCAAAATATGAACAAGAACTTGTAAAAGTTAAAAAGGAATATGGTGTCATATTTGATTTACTTAAAAAGACTCGTGATGAAGCATCAAATGAACTTGATCATTATCTTGCACACACTAAGAAGTTATGCATTTTGGGGAAATGTTCGGTCTAAAAATCAAGATCTGATTCACACTATCATCAAGTTAAGAGAAATGTTAGGAAAGTATGAACAACTTCCGCCAACTATCTTTAAGAGATTAGCCCCCGTAACAATTAGTACTCATGCACCTAGAATCTCTACTGCCAAATCACATGTAGCTAACGTGCCTCCTTCTACCTAAACAGGAATAGTTGAGCCTTTTCCAAACGTCCGCACTTCACAGCCTAAGAGCACTCAATCAAAGAATAGGAGTTGCGACCTAAAGAAGATCAATCAAGAATGCTAAAGTAGAAGAACACCCTAGGACTTCAATAAAACACACGTTGCCTCCACTATAGATATTGCGTCTAGCAAATGTAATAGAAATAGTGATGTAACGAATGCTAAACCGTTAAGTACTTTTGATATTCAGTTTGATGCACCTTGTGTTATTTGTGGTAAAAGTATGAATTCTGATTGCCATGATAAATGTGTTGCTAAAGCTATAATCTCTTGTTTAAGGAATCCTAAGAACCGGAATACCTCTAGGCCAACTAATCTTTCTAAGTCTGTGCTTGGTAGACCGCCATCTTTAGATTCTAAGAAACGCATTGCTGTCCCTCTAGCTCCAGTTTCACCTCCTAGGAATGTAGTACCACCTAGTGAATTCACTAAGACTAAAGAAAAGAGTAGTTATAGATGGCAGAAATGGATATATAACACACTAGGATTTACGTGGATACCTAAAGCTATTGATGTGTGTATATCTACTATAACTGCTATGGAACCCTCTAACATTTCGGGTTCCACATCTACTTCTATTCCATCTGTGTCGCCTGTGTGTAATGCAGGTGATACAGATCATTCTATGGATGTTGATAGCGGATGTTCCCGCACATAAGGCAATCTTAAACTGTTATCAAACTTTATTGCAAAGTTCATTGGCAATGTCCGTTCGGGAATGATCACTTCGCAGCTATCATGGGCTACGGAGATTATGCAATGGGAACATCAAATTAGTAGGGTTTACGATGTGGAAGGCCTCACACAACTGTTTCAGTAGGTCAATTTTGTGATGGAGATTTGGAGGTGCTTTCAGGGAGAAAACTTGTTTCATTCGTGATCTACAAGGAACTGACCTTATGTCTGGCTCGCGTAATTCTAGTCTCTACACTATCTCTATGCAAGACATGGTTGCTTCCTCTCCCATTTGCTTACTTTCTAAGGAAACATCAACAAAATCCTGGCTATGGCACCGTCGTCTCTCACATCTAAACTTTCAAACCATCACCAACCTTGCTCGACACAAACTAGTTGAAGGACTCCCACGTTCTGGTATTCAAAAAGATCACCTTTGCTAAGCTTGTGAACAAGGGAAAAGCACTCGTGCTCATTTTCCTTCAAAGGTGGAACACAGCTCTCAGCATGTGCTTCATCTTCTTCACATGGATTTGTGTGGCCCGACTGCGGTGCAAACGATCAATGGCAAACGCTACATCTTAGTAATTGTTGATGACTACTCGATGGACTTAGGTCTACTTTCTTCGTAGCAAAGACCAAGCTCCACAAATGATCATCACCTTTCTCACAAAATAGGTGCTCAGCAACACGTCAGAATCCGCCGGAACATGACAAAGGAACTGAATTTGTTAACAAAACCCTTCACGAATTCTATGAGAAAGTGGGAATTCAGCATCAAACATCTATGCACGCTACACCTGAACAAAAACGGAGTTGTTACGAAACCGACGTAGGGGAAGCTTGCAAGAACAATGTTAATCAATGCTAAACTTCCAGATTACTTATGGGGCTGTATCTACTGCATGCTATACTCAAAACCGTTCTATGATCACCAAACGCCACAACAAAACACCTTTCGAGCTTGTCCATAACAGAAAACCGAATCTAAAACACTTTCATGTATTTGGATCTCTTTGCTATCCGAATAATGATCGTGATGACTTTGGAAAGCTCAAAGCCAAAGCTGACATTGGAGTCTTTATCGGATACTGTGATAATTCCAAAGGTTTCCGAATATGGAATCGTCGTACAAAACAGGTGATGGAAACGATTCATGCTCATTTCGATGAACTTACGACATGGCTTCGAGTATAACAGCTTAGAACCCGTCACAACCGCTTAAACTTCCCTCAAACCCCATCATCGCTAAAGAAAGCCCTCACTTACTCGCCACCAAATGGAAAGGTTATTTGCTCCACTGTTCGCTGACGATATTGATGAACGTGCTCTAGGTGTATCCGCTTTACGCCTGCACAAAATGATAATATTCTATACTGATACACCTGCTACAACAACTACTATTGAAGAAGCACCTACACCAGTTGACTCCAACACAACAGTTGAACACACCGCTTCCAACAATGATGAACCAGATGATGATATTCTGAATGAAATACCCCCACCTGCAGATTTTGATCCAAATGCGTTTTCAACCGTTTGCTAATGAGACTGCTGCACCAGATGTCGCTGAATCTTCCACAAACCATTTGAATCCTCAGAATCTGCACAATGTATACCAACATCAACCTTCCACACATAGATGGACGAAAGACCATCCTCTGGAAAACATTATTGGCAACCCGAATCAAAAGCCGTTACGAGACAACATCTTCACACAGACGGTGAACATTGCATTATGCACTCACATCTGCCAATCTGAACATAAAAACATCAAAGACGCAATGACAAAAGACAACTGGATTGAATCCATGCAAGAAGAACTCAACCAATTCAAACGTCTTGAAGTATGGGAACTGGTTGAAAGACAAACAGAGTCACGTCATTGGTCTAAAATGGATTTGGAAAACAAATTGGATGTGAAGGGAACGCATCCGAACAAGTCACGCCCGGTCGCTAGGGTTATCGTCAGTGAAGAGGGATTAGACTTTGAAGAATCTTTTGCCCGGTTGCTGTCTTGAGGCGTTGGATATTTCTAGCGTTCGGCAGCTATTGAATATAACGGTCTATCAGATGGATGTCAAAACCGTTTTCAATGGACAACTTACAGAAACGGTTTATGTCAGCCAACCAGATGGATTCGTTGATCCTGAGTTCGAATCATGTCTACAAATGAACAAAGCTTGTATGGTCTCAAACAAGCTCTCGGGCATGGTACGAAAAGCTATCATCTTTCCTCATTGCTAATAATTTCACCAAAGGTTCGGTTGACCCAACTCTTTATATACAATATCACGGGGAACATATCTTAATTGTTCAAATTTACGTGGATGACATCATTTGTGGGTCTACACATAAAAAGTTTTCAATCGCTTTTGCAAAACTAATGAAGAAAAATTTTGAAATGTCCATGATGGGTGAACTTACATTCTTTCTGCATGCAAGTTCATCACACACCCCGTGGGATTTCTGAGTCACCCAAATATGCCCTTGAATTGTTAAACAAATTTGGAATGAAAACCTGGGACACCTATGCCACACCAATGGCTCATACCAAGAAGCTAGACGCTGATTTACATGGGAATTGGTGGACCCTACAAAATACCGTAGTATTATTGGGTCTCTCATGTATCTAACAGCTAGCAGACATGATATTGTCTTTGCCGTTTATCTATGCTCCCGTTATCAGTCGCGACCAACTGAAACCCACCTCTGAGGCTAAAAGAATCCTCCGATACATAAAGGGAACCATTAACTTGGGGATCTGGTATCCAAAGGATTCTGGTTTTGAACTAATCGTTTTCACGACGGAACGCAGGATGCTTAGACTCACGGAAAAAGCACCTCAGGAGCTTTACAATTTCTTGGTGATAACTGGTGTCTTGGCATCGAAGAAGCAGGATTGTACATCGCGTCATCCACCAAAGCGAATATGTAGCCATGTCTGCATGTTGTGCTCAAGTCATTTGGATGCGAACACAACTCAAAGACTATGGTTAAGTATGAAGTAATCCCGATGTATTGCGACAATCGGAGTGCAATTGCAATCTCGTGAAACTCAGCCTCAAAGA
>OU343222.1:70107815-70175618 GCA_910596185.1 Chrysanthemum makinoi | reverse complement strand
TTATTTCTTCAATACATTTCCTCAACTGAATGCTCGCTCTTCTTCAAGTAATTCTAGCATAGATTTTCAGAGCTGGTAGATGCTTGATCTTCTAGCAGTTCTTCTAGAATACTTTTCTCACAAGGATTTTGATCAATGACGGGATACAATTCAATGAGGGGAAATTCGCGGGGTTGGAAATTGTCTAAACAAGGAGTGTTATAACAAGGGTCAGGCCCATAGTTTTGATTCCATGATTGACATTGATAATCAAAATGAGGACCCCAACAATTTGCACAACAAAGGTATTGAGGAGAGAAGTTCTGAAACGATGTATCATTGAATTCTTGATAATACGGTTGTGGTTGGTATGCATTACGGGAGGAGGTAGTTGAAATGGCTCGAGGAAAATTGAAGGAATTAGGATTAGAATCATAAGTTTATGAATTCTCTGACAATCAACAAAAATCCATCAAGAAGATAGTTTCCACAACACTCGCATTTATATTTGTAGCAACAAATCCTTTTGGTAACACGCCTCACAACCGTAGCAATAATCGCGGATCGAACAAAGATATCTCGGTTGGAGTATGAAACGAGGATTCACATTTGGCAATCGCCGAATTTATATCTTCACGAAGTTCATTATAGTAGTTTTAATTATGTTCATTCCTCTAAGGAAATCATCCTCGTTTGAGAAGCGTCTTGAAGATTCGGAGGTGGGACAAGTGGTGTGCTCTGAGCTAGCGGTTTCCACCACTTCCGTTTTGGTCTCGATTCTTGCTCTTCTCTTAACCCTTAACCTTAAATCGCGAAAGATTTTGATCAATTCTCTGCGGTTTCGCCAACAATAAAACAAACATCGGGTTGTGGCGGATGGTCGGAAAAACTTGGAGAATCATCGAGAGAGTTATCGGATAATTAGCACCAATAGCAATATTTGCTTGCACCCATCCTTCCAACCGCTTACATAAACAATCGATTCTACAATAAAGTCGATCCTCTTCCACACGGCTTTTGTGAAAGCAAAATGGCGATAATCGAACGTCGCCATGAGAATTAAACATGTAGAGGGTTAAAGAGATAGAATCAAATGGATAAGAGGAATGAGAAGAATATTTTGGATTTTTCAAGCGAGTGCACATGCACATTAAAAAACAACACTTTCAATTAAAACAAGACCGAGGCAAAACACAAGGAACTTAAACCAATAATTACAAAGCGTATTAGCATAGTGACACAAAGGCAAGTTTTGAATCTTTTGTTCGGGGAACTTATAATGATAACACTCAAGTTGAGAAGTGTTATATTGATTGTGTTCTATTTTATTATAAACAACAAGCAAAAATCTTTTTGTATTTTTAATCTTTTACATATATATACAAAGAAAGAAAAATATTTTTTTGTATTTTGGATTTTATAAAAACAATAACTTCACGAGGAAGGTTCTTCAAGTCACTAATCGTAAAAACTTCCGCGATATTGTCGCAACACACCTCAAGGCCAAAATTTGATTCGTTGAAAAGTGGTGAAAATAAACACAATATCAAATATATCAAATTAATCGTAAAATTCGACAAATCAACCTTTTAGGAAAAGGGTTAACGTGCAAAGCTCACCGAATGTGATAAAAGTGATACCGAAAGTGATTTCCGGCCGTCCCAACGAGGTGTGAAATTGACTGTCGTGAGTTTAAGTGATTAGGACTTGAATTGGTTAAACGAATTTGGGATTTTTGATTATGCTAATCTACAAATTAAAGAACGGGAATGAAAATAAAGTAAGTAAAACAATGTGAATATTAAATAAATTACTACTAAGCCTAAGGAACAATAAAACTTAGCTAAACTACATCCTAGGGTGCTAAAATGCAAAAACGCGAAACTCGAGCAAATCCCGAGCCCCGAAAGAGAAAAATATGCAATTTAAGTCCTACGAGTGTAAAAACAATTTTCCTACATTCTACATTACTAAAAATAATTTTAGGAAAAAGCCGGGTATTTTTTTTGACTTTTAAATTAATTACTACGAATTAATTTCTAATATTTAGAAAATAAATGTTTAAAAATATCAAAACAATTTGGAAAATTACAAAACTTTATAGTACATAACTTTATAATAATTTAATCCTAAGAAAATTAAAAACTTTGAAAAATCAGTTTAGAATAAGCAATAATTAAGCAAAACAGTTGGTTTAGCTTATTAAGAGAAAATAAAGGTTAAATGATTTCATTTTGCAACTTACAACAAGAAAAGTCCCAAGGGCAAGTTGGTAGTGGGTGTGTTGTTTGTGGTCGTGTGTTTGGGAAGGTACCGGACGTCTTTGGGTTCAATCCCACCTCTAACTTTTGAAAACTTTTTTGCTACGGCTTAATCCTAAGACCAAAGGTAATTTATGTTGACAACTTGAAAGAACTTAATAAACTAAACAACAGCTTATGTTCTGAACTTTTCCAATATTAATCCAAACATCCCATAACAGTTTGTAAATGCAAACAGCAACTGACAAGCACTCTAGGTATAAGCTATCACATACATTACATCTAACAAGCTACAAACAACTATTAATAGATTAAAGCAAAACAAGCCTAAATGGATATCCTAAGCTAAAGATTGGGAAAATCAGGTTGGCTAAGTCTTCCTAAGCTAAAATCAAATTGAAACATAAGCAACAAGAGACTATAATTAAGCATTAACTAAGCTAACTAGGATCTAACTAATCCAACATCTCTAATAAGCAAGTACTACCCTAAATAAGCCTAAAGAGATTTCTAATGAGTATAAAGAAAGTTGCCATTTAGTCACAGAGTGGTGACATGCAAAAGACAATGTGCCACAGGCTCCTTTGGAGCTTATGTGGAATAAGCTTAGAGTGAGATTAGATCATGAGCTCTTGGCTACTTAGTGTCCACCAACCCATCAAACTTTTGCCCCATCACTACCCCTTAATAAGCTGCTAGCAGCTTATTTATAAGCTAAGAAAAACTTGGAATTGGACTGGATCCCCTGCACAGAACAGCAATATGACCGAATGACCCACTTTGACCTATTAGCAGACCCACTAAAACATTTTTTTTGATTTTTTCTCTTTTGACCCAAGTTGGATAAGCTACTGAGCTTGTGATTTTTATTTTTTATAAATTTTTATCACATCTAAAACTTGACTAAACTACTAAGGAAAATCTACAGAACTCAATTTTTTTTTAACCAAAGAAAACTTAAAACCTGTGAAAACTTGTAAAACTCGTTTCTAACTCAAACCACTTGTCCTGGATACTTAAAATACGTTTGACTTCAGTTGTCAAAGTGGGTAAAAACAAGTTTTTGACCCATTTTGAGGACTATCCCAAACAACCTTTAATGGAGTGATTTCTTTAAAAACTAATTTCTTAAAAGAGAAAGACTTAGGATGTATTTTGAAAACTGATTACTAACCAGAAACTAATGCTGTTGAATTTTGGTTAATTGAGAACAAGTAAAAATCAAATAAGAACAAAAGTGCTTATTTGCTGAAATGACAATGAAACAGATATAAAAAAAAAATTCATTCATAAAAAAAAGACAATAAAACTGGAAAACTAAAATTAAAAACTAATTTTTAACCTAAAACCTAGACTGCCTCATAACAATGGCATACAATTGCTATTTATACTAAAAAGCTAGGTCTTCAATCTCTATGTGTGCTTCTTGTTGTGCTTCTGCTGTGAGACAAAACAAGCAAAAGCAACCTTTGTGTTTTCTTCAAATGATCAGGTCCATCCATTAAGTAGGTACACATGAGCAAGAATCTGAGCCCTCCATTGAAGCTTTTTGACTTGGATTGCTGAGGTGGAGTGGGAAAGAGGAGGGAAAGCTTGAGTAGTGGGTTTGGGAGTTGGGATGGATCAAAAGGGTTGTGATGAGGCGGCTAAAAGAGATGGTGGAGTGTTTGGGTTTTGGGATTCTAGGTATTAGAGGTTTCTAGGTTGGAGAGAAAGCAGGAAGAAGGTGGAGGAAAAAGAAAAGACTTTGGGTCGTTTGTGAGTGTGGGCGAGATATTATTGAAGAATCAAAAATAGATAGGGTTCAAAGGGAATAGGTGGGGTTTAATTGGGGATGTGGCAGGGGTCAAGTGGAAGTGGGGGTTTATGAAAGGGTTTGTTAAAGAGTTTTGTAAAAAGGTTTTAAGATGGTTTTCCCAAACCCACTCTAAAAACGTGTCCGGGTCTTCAATTGATCAACGATCGTATAAAATCACATCCCGGCACCGGCTTCTCTGCATTTTTCCAGATTCAGCTTGATTTTTCCCGTTTTCAATCCTTTTGTACCTGAAAGACATAAAATACACTCCGAGGATATTTTTAACATATTTTGATCGTATTTGGGTGTTTTTAGCCGTTTTAGTGGCATTAGGTGGGTAAAAACGATGAGTGAATAAGCACTCATCAAATTCCCCCACACTAGGCAATTGCTAGTCCCTAGCAATCAATCATGTAAAGTAATGAATGAAACTCACGAGCATACCCCATTTTGACCTTTTTTATTCGATGCGAGAAATTTAAACTAGACTGAAAGTAAACAACATGCTTGATTAACAAAAAGTGGTATCATGGAACGGGATTCACACAAAATGGGTGTCTCCATGGAATTGTGATCGTCATCCTCTTTTTAATACTCTCAAACTAAGTCTAAACTTATTGTGCAAATGTTTTGGCAAAATGCTAACACTACTTATACAAGTAATCTATGTAAGTCAAGACTTAACTTTTACCGCCGTAGTTTATACAATTTAAGTTAGGTGTATTTTCAAAAGTTTGACCATTGAAATCGACCTTGTTATGGTTGTTATCCACTTAACTAAAATCTTAACTTCCCGGAAACTACGAAAGTCTAAGGATCGAAAGGGCCTCTTCCATGTAGCGGCTTTCTCCTCGGCACATCCCAAACCAGTTGGCTTTAGGTGACCGGGCTTTTGACACCTCACGGAGAATAGTACCGAATTAGCGGAATTGATTCCAAAGATTTATGAGGCTACCGTTAAGTTAAAACTAAACCTAAATGGACAACAACCGACGATAATTTAGAAATTAAAGATTCAAAGGTGAGATCACTCCATGTAGCGACTTTATTCTCAGCTTGTCCATTTAAGGAGGCTAGGTTTTCACCCTCGAGAATAGTATCGGAGCTTTCGGGGTCATTGACTTCAAGAATTTCTAAATCACCGTCAAATTTTTAGACAACCTTGACGAATCCTAGTTCAACTTCTGATTTAAATTTAAGAAAAAGCAAGTTTCGCACATTTATTCATTAGCAACTTGTTACTTTTATTCACGCAACTCATTTTTTTCATTTTTCATTTTTCAACTTTTTTTTTTTTTTTTTTTTTTTTTTTGACTTTGACTTGCGATTTATTTTTGCATCATTCAAGCATTTTTACGATACTTTCATTTTGCAACTTTATTCCAATTTTAAGAAAGTATGCTTTTCCAAAAATTTAAATAAAAAGTTGAATTTGAGCTCTAAATCAATTTTGCTTAAAAACTTTTTGTTGTAACAAGACGATTTGAATGTTCAAAAGTTTGACAACGAACACGTATTTTAGGTTCAATTAAGAGCTACTGGGAGAAAAAGCCATAGATTACTTATATAAGCTCTAAAGAGAACCAACTACTCCACGCTTAGCATTTTCATTTGCACAACTCGTAAAAACTTAGCCTAATTGTTAAGAGAGCAGCTAGATCAACACTCTAGCAGAGTCGGGATTCCCTTTGTTCTAACCTAATCAAGACTAAACTACCATTAACACCGAAGCATTAACACTTTATTTTCGTGCAAAGCACTTCTTTTTAAATAAAAAAAAATTAAATTAAATTTAGAGTCAAAACGGGGGTACTAGGGACTGAAGGGTACAAATGTGACAAAATTCCCCCCCCCCCACACTTAGAATTGAATATTGCCCTCAATATTCAAAGTCCCGGCCGGAGCCGATACTATTGAACGGAAAAAAGTAATACCACTAACCAAGTGTGTGGACGAAATCATCATTTTTACACAAAAAGGATTTTTGAAAATATATCCCCGGATAAACGTTAGTAACATGATCGGATATTGGGGCTAGATTGAAAAAAGGCGCATCAATCATCAACGATCAAAGGGATACCCTGAAAACATGAGCAAACACACAAGAAGCAAAACCATCGGATTTCCCCCCACACTTAGTTGTTAGAAAGTAGAAAGAAGTCCAAAACATGGGTGAAAACCCATGTGATGCTACTGTTTTTGTTAACCGAGTCGCTAGCTTGACTCGACCCTGAATTCATTGGTCCATGGGAAGTAAGTGAAGAGAAAATCGCTATCGGACTTTCATTCAAATAGTTTGGATAAACATTGAATGTGCTGAAAGTTCCACTACGATGAGATATAACCGCTCAAAAGAAAGAGAAATGCCGGGTCAAAGATGGTGTCTTCTACCGAAGGAGTTAAGACATGGAGAAGAAATGGGAGAGGAAAGCAGAGTGTCAATGGATTGACAACGGGTGGGATGGGTGGGCAAAAGATTAGATTGAGGAACATTAACGAAATGTTCAAAAATCTTATCCACCATGAAGTAATGAAACATCCGTGTCGGGCTTAGAAGAGGTTCCATCATCGTGGTTTAGCAAAGGACGAGTGGATGATGGACCTAAGCCATAATCGTCACCAAAACCCGGAGGTTTCGAGTCGTCCGAAGAAAGAAAGTCGAAGTGGACATCATCATCTCCCGGTGGAGAATGATCAACGAGAGCAAGTTCATCGGAGAACTCCTCGAGAAGGTCTAACGTCGAAGTGTGATTGCCACTATTCTTTCTTCGAAAGATGGAGATATAACGAGGTTCTACATGTAAGAGTCACTATCCTCATTCTGAATATCAAAGATGGGATTATCCGAAACTAGAGTGAATTCAGAATCAAAGTCAAACAGAGGATTAGTGAACGCCATAGCAAAAGGTTTCTCGGACATAACGAGAATATCTTCATCATCGTTTCAAAATCGTCCATATCAAGATCATCGGGATCAACATCTCTCACTTCCTCTAAGCTGACGAGCTAAGAAGGAATTTCCTCCACATACTCGATGTCTTCACACGATAAAGAATCATCAAACGTCGTATAATCATTTTCGATCAGAGATCATCTCAAGAATCATTATGGGTGGGAGGAGAAGAAGAATCATCATCAAGAGGCTCATCACACACATCACCGGAGATAACCTCGAACTCACTTGGGGTTGGGACAAGGCTCTCAACAACACAAGACGATTCCGTTTCCGGAATAGTGCTAAGATGCTCATCCCCCATACTTAGAGAGTTTACGGGTTCTTCGGGTGTGATTCCATCAGATAAGCTCTCATAATATTCTTTCATTTGAATGGAATCCTCATCATCGTCAATGTAAGTCGTGAGCCATCGAGCACGTCTTGCAAGTGCCATTTCTTCGATTCGTATTTCTTCAATACATTTCTCAATCTGAGCGGCTCGTTCCTCTTCTTCAAGTAATTTAGCATAGATTTTTAAGCGCGAGATGCTTGATCTTCGGCAAGTTCTTCTAGAATACTTTTCTCACAAGGATTTTGATCAATGACGGGATATGGTTCAATGACGGGAAATTGTGGGGGTTGGAAATTGTCAAAACAAGGAGTGTTATAACAAGGGTCAGGCCCATAGTTTTGATTCCATGATTGACATTGATAATCAAAATGAGGACCCCAACAATTTGCACAACAAAGGTATTGAGGAGAGAAGTTCTGAAACGATGTATCATTGAATTCTTGATAGATATCGTATTTAGGGTAGTTGAAATCGTTTTGAGGAAAATTGAAGGAATTAGGATTAGAATCATAAGCGCATGAATTCTCGGCACAAATCGAACAAAATCCATCAGTAAGATAGTTTCCACAACACTCGCACATACATTTGTAGCAACGAAATCCTTTTGGTAACACGTCTCCACAACCGTAGCAATAATCGTGATCGAACAAAGATATCTCGGGTTCGGGAGTATGAAACGAGGATTCACATTTGGCAATCGCCGAATTTATATCTTCACGAAGTTCATTATAGTAGTTTTTAATTATGTTCATTCCGCCCCTAAGGAAATCATCCTCGTTTGAGAAACGTCTTGAAGATTCCGGAGGTGGGACAAGTGGTGTGCTCTCAGAGCTAGCAGTTTCCACCACTTCCGTTTTGGTCTCCGATTCTTGCTCTTTTCTCTTAACCTTAACCTTAAATCGCGAAAGATTTTGATCAATTCTAGACGGTTTGGGCTCAGAAACAATAGAACAAACATCGGGTTGTGGCGGATGGTCGGAAAAACTTGGAGAATCATCGAGAGAGTTTTTATCGGATAATTCGCACCAATAGCAATATTTGCTTGCACCCATCCTTCCACACCGCTTACATAAACAATCCTGATTCTGACAATAAAGCTGATCCTCTTCCATACGGCTTTTGCAGTGAAAACAGCGACGATAATCGAACGTCGCCATGAGAATTAAACATGTAGAGGGTTAAAGAGATAGAATCAAATGGATAAGAGGAATGAGAAGAATATTTTTGGATTTTTCAAGACGAGTGCACATGCACTATCAAAAACAACACTTTCAATTAAAACAAGACCGAGGCAAAACACAAGGAACTTAAACCAATAATTACAAGCGTATTCACGCAAGTGACACAAAGGCAAGTTTTGAATCTTTTGTTCGGGAACTTATAATGATAACACCTGTGAGAAGTGTTATATTGATTGTGTGTTCTATTTTATTAAAAACAACAAGCAAAAATCTTTTTGTATTTTTAATCTTTTACATATATATACAAAGAAAAGAAAAATATTTTTGTATTTTTGGATTTTTATAAAAACAATAACTTCACGAGGAAGGTTCTTCAAGTCACTAATCGCAAAAACTTCACGATATTGTCGCAACACACCTCCCCGGCAGCGGCGCCAAAATTTGATTCGTTGAAAAGTGGTGAAAATAAACACAATATCAAATATATCAAATTAATCGTAAAATTCGACAAATCAACCTTTTAGGAAAAGGGTTAACGTGCCAAATCTCACGAATGTGATAAAAGTGATACCGGGAAAGTGATTTCCCCCGGGCCGTGTCCCAACGAGGTGTGAAATTGACGGTGTCGTGAGTTTCGTGATTAGGACTTGAATTGGTTAAACGAATTTGGGATTTTTGATTATGCTAATCTACAAATTAAAGAACGGGAATGAAAATAAAGTAAGTAAAACAATGTGAATATTAAATAAATTACTACTAAGCCTAAGGAACAATAAAACTAAGCTAAACTACATCCTAGGGTGCTAAAATGCAAAAACGCGAAACCCGAGCTAATCCCGAGCCCCGAAAGAGAAAAATATGCAATTTAAGTCCTACGAGTGCAAAAACAATTTTCCTACATTCTACATTACTAAAAATAATTTTAGGAAAAAGCCGGGTATTTTTTTTGACTTTTAAATTAATTACTACGAATTAATTTCTAATATTTAGAAAATAAATGTTTAAAAATATCAAAACAATTTGGAAAATTACAAAACTTTATAGTACATAACTTTATAATAATTTAATCCTAAGAAAATTAAAAACTTTGAAAAATCAGTTTAGAATAAGCAATAATTAAGCAAAACAGTTGGTTTAGCTTATTAAGAGAAAATAAAGGTTAAATGATTTCATTTTGCAACTTACAACAAGAAAAGTCCCAAGGGCAAGTTGGTAGTGGGTGTGTTGTTTGTGGTCGTGTTTGGGAAGGCTGGACGTGCTGGGTTCGAATCCCACCTCTAACTTTTGAAAACTTTTTTTCTTTTTTTTTTTCATTTTTTTTTTGCAGCTTAATCCTAAGACCAAAGGTAATTTATGTTGACAACTTGAAAGAACTTAATAAACTAAACAACAGCTTATGTTCTGAACTTTTCCAATATTAATCCAAACATCCCATAACAGTTTGTAAATGCAAACAGCAACTGACAAGCACTCTAGGTATAAGCTATCACATACATTACATCTAACAAGCTACAAACAACTATTAATAGATTAAAACAGTTGGGAAACAAGCCAGGCTAAATGGATATCCTAAGCTAAAGATTGGGAAAATCAGTTGGCTAAGTAAACTTAACTAGGGGAATCCTAAGCTAAAATCAAATTGAAACATAAGCAACAAGAGACTATAATTAAGCATTAACTAAGCTAACTAGGATCTAACTAATCCAACATCTCTAATAAGCAAGTACTACCCTAAATAAGCCTAAAGTGATTTCTAATGAGTATAAAGAAAGGTTACTTAGCTGCTGTAGTGGTGACATGCAGCACAACAGGCCAGTGGTGCCCTTTTGGAGCTTATGTGGAATAAGCTAGAGTGAGAGTTAGATCATGAGCTCTTGGCTACTTAGTGTCCACCAACCCATCAAACTTTTGCCCCCATCAGCTACCCTTAATAAGCTGCTAGCAGCTTATTTATAAGCTAAGAAAAACTTGGAACTGGACTGGATCCCCTGCACAGAACAGCAATATGACCGAATGACCCACTTTGACCTATTAGCAGACCCACTAAAACATTTTTTTGATTTTTTCTCTTTTGACCCAAGTTGGATAAGCTACTGAGCTTGTGATTTTTATTTTTTATAAATTTTTATCACATCTAAAACTTGACTAAACTACTAAGGAAAACCTACAGAACTCAATTTTTTTTTAACCAAAGAAAACTTAAAACCTGTGAAAACTTGTAAAACTCGTTTCTAACTCAAACCACTTGTCCTGGATACTTAAAATACGTTTGACTTCAGTTGTCAAAGTGGGTAAAAACAAGTTTTTGACCCATTTTGAGGACTATCCCAAACAACCTTTAATGGAGTGATTTCTTTAAAAACTAATTTCTTAAAAGAGAAAGACTTAGGATGTATTTTGAAAACTGATTACTAACCAGAAACTAATGCTGTTGAATTTTGGTTAATTGAGAACAAGTAAAAATCAAATAAGAACAAAAGTGCTTATTTGCTGAAATGACAATGAAACAGATATAAAAAAAAATTCATTCATAAAAAAAAGACAATAAAACTGGAAAACTAAAATTAAAAACTAATTTTTAACCTAAAACCTAGACTGCCCCATAACAAAGGCATACAATTGCTATTTATACTAAAAAGCTAGGTCTTCAATCTCTATGTGTGCTTCTTGTTGTGCTTCTGCTGTGAGACAAAACAAGCAAAAGCAACCTTTGTGCTTTCTTGAGATGATCCAGTCCATCCATTAAGTAGGTACACATGAGCATGAATCTGAGCCCTCCATGGGGCTTTTTGACTTGGATTGCTGAGGTGGAGTGGGAAAGAGGAGGGAAAGCTTGAGTAGTGGGTTTGGGAGTTGGGATGGACTGGGTAAAGGGTTGTGATGAGGCTGGCTAAAAGAGATGGTGGAGTGTTTGGGTTTTTGGGATTCTAGGTATTAGAGGTTTTCTAGGTTGGAGAGAAAGCAGGAAGAAGGTGGGAGGGAAAAAGAAAAGACTTTGGGTCGTTTGTGAGTGTGGGCTGAGATATTATTGGTGAAGGGGGTCAAAAATAGAGAGGGTTCAAAGGGAATAGGTGGGGTTTAATTGGGGATGTGGCAGGGGTCAAGTGGAAGTGGGGGTTTATGAAAGGGTTTGTTAAAGAGTTTTGTAAAAAGGTTTTAAGATGGTTTTCCCAAACCCACTCTAAAAACGTGTCCGGGTCTTCAATTGATCAACGATCGTATAAAATCACATCCCGGCACCGGCTTCTCTGCACTTTTCCAGATTCAGCTTGATTTTTCCCGTTTTTGCTCTGTTTTCAATCCTTTTGTACCTGAAAGACATAAAATACACTCCGAGGATATTTTTAACATATTTTGATCGTATTTGGGTGTTTTTAGCCGTTTTAGTGGTATTAGGTGGGTAAAAACAATGAGTGAATAAGCACTCATCACTCAGCGACTCATCTGAATCGTAGGTGTACTTCGGTACATCGTGTTATCTCACTTGTGGGACTCATCAGTGAAACGCCTTTGTAAGAATTAGAGTTGTTTTCACACTATGCCGTCAACACCTCGAGTTCAAACTTGTAAGTGCCGGAATCCGTTTATTACTAACCGCTTTAATGTTTACTTATGGAAGCTCGAGCGAATGATCGTGCAGATTCTCCAATTGCTCACACCAACAACATCATCAAAGAAGTTCTATCTTAAAGCAACACAAAAGTCATAATGATTCTTTGTCAAATCAAAGAATCTACAAAGTTAAAGACTTAAAGAACTTCATCAGCACTGCGATTCCAACGTTAAAGAGTGTGTGAGCATGTTGAGAAAGACGGAGATACTGAAGCAATGAAGGCACCTAAGGTAGACTTGATGCAGATAACAACATACTATCGCTTTCATCACAAAGAACAATGATCAAAGAACAAAGTTAAAGATGACGCCAAAGCATAACTGTTCAAAGAAAACTATCTCGCTACACTGGGGAGATGGTTTGACTCCAGACAATTCTTCTCACAAGAAAGAAGAATGTCAGAAGACGTCAAAGCTACTATTACATCAACGCCTTCACCGTTTTCATCACCAACACTTGAGGGGGAGATTGTTGGAATCACTCCTAAACCATAATCAAGTGTTAGTAATTAATATGTAATAGGTAGCTTAATTATGGCCTTTATGTTTGTTATTAGCCTTAAGCTTATGTAGAAGGCCCATGAGCTTAGGCCCATGTCCAATAAGGTAAAGGGAAGGTGTGGGAGTGTTGCCCTAGCTCCTTGCCTATAAATACCCCTTGTAAACCTTCATTTGAAGGTTGGTTGTTCAATTTATCTTTCTTTCACATACTTACGCATAACCGGTCATAGTCTTAACGTGTGTGTGGGTTTGGTTTATTTTTCAATCGCCTCTCTATCTTTCTATAAAGCTTGTGTTGTAAATCTAGTGACCTAACAGAATCATTGGTGTAAAAGTATTGCAATTGATGATGGAGAATGCTACAGTTTGTGGGCATCATGTGATCCTCGGAAAACCTGCGATGGCGGTGTTGATAAGAAAAGAATATAAGATGACAGATACAGATGGACTACTCTGAATGACGAAGAAAGGGTAGCCAAGTTCTCAATTAACGAAGTGGAAGGGCCACCCATCAAGCATTACTGCAAACCCTTACTCATCATTGAAGATGAAATCACTAACGCTTGGCCTACGTGCAATCCTTTTCGTGATTATTGCAACGGAGGAGGGAATGTGAAGAACAAAGTATGGATATGCCCAAACGAGTCTGGGAGACACGACGTTGATTTTGGAAATCTATCATTCAGTGATTGGTATTCCATTAGGTTCGGGGACGCGATAATTAATTCAACTCGTTCAGAATCTGAATGAAATATGAGAAACACTTTCTTCGAGGAAAAACCATTAAACCCTTCGATGATATTCCTTCTGAAGATGACTATGACAAAAGAGTTAGGAATCATTGGTGCAAACAAATTAAAACCATCAACAGAATAGTTTGGGCCTCCTGTAACCCTTTTGAGTATGAATGTGATGGAGGAAGCAGCATCGAGAGAGCTGGGGAAGACGAATTCCTTTGGAATTCGACTAATGATTCTGAAAGAACATAACTGCCTTGGCCAGCTGATCTCGGATTCGACGATTGGATCAAAATCAAATACGGAAAAATTGACACGTTTACCAAAAAGAAAATTTGGGAAGGTTGTATGAGTAAAAATCAACCAAACAACGAAGTTCCTGATAAAGAACCAGTTGATGACACCAAAGACTTTGTAAACAATGAAAAACGCAGACATATTCTCAACCAACTTGAAGATACCGATTCCGATAATGATTTCGATTATCTCGAGTTGCAAGGCGAAGACGGTTTCATCGACCCAGATGATGAGATACACGAGAAACGAAGATGCAAGCTTCTTGGCATCCCATTTAAAAGGCCACCTCCTATTATAGCTGAAAAGTTTGAGTTTACGCGATACCATTTGGGGCCTGAAGAAAAATTTTGCAAGATACGGAAAATTGAAACCAAAGAATACCTGCGCACTGCAACAAATGTCGGATGGGTTGGGAGCAACTTAATGAAAGACGTGGATGAAGTGGGGCAAGCTCAAAGGCCCCCATAGGAGCCCGCGGCTCTGAGTCTAACTTAAAGACTCGTTAATAAAGAAAAGTGCTCTTTCGGGAGACAACCCGAATTATCCCTTTCTTTTTTTTTCCTTTCTGTTGGGTTTTGTGTTTTCTAACCATTTTGCAGGAGACAATGAAGTAATTACTGCTGCAGTTGCTGATCTGAACAGAGTTACGGCGTAATTCATCTTGGTGATTACGCCGTAACCAACATTTGAGCAGCAGAATTCTTGACGCATTACCAATTACGGCGTAATACCATCTCAATGGTTACGCCGTAACTATTCGCTTCTCAGCCATACAGGTTTTGCAAGTTACGGCAGTAACTCTCTTATTGGAGTTACGACGTAACTCTCCTCCGCTTTAATTCTTTCATTTTAAAACACTGTAACCTTGTATTAGTTTTAAATGAACTTTGTGGGTGTGTTCCCTGTAAACCCTCACGAGACTTCACTTCACACTTGGGACACCAAGTGGTTTAAAAGGCTTATTGCATTCGCTAAATGCAACCGTGATTCCTACGAAAGTGAGTTAGGTTTATTTTTCATTTTATTTTTTCTTTTAAGAATTATGCTTGTCGGTATTGTGATTTCAGGGATTGAAGTTTGTTCATGACGCTTTAACGAAGGCACGATCCTTTCTCGTGGGCCTTCTTCTTTTTGGAGCAAATTTCAGGGAAGTTCTCGCTCTAATTCTACCTTTCTCTTCACCTTTATTTTAATGCCTAGTACAAAAGAGACTTTGTACAATTCAAGTGGGGGGACGGGAGTAGAATTATTTCTTGAACATTATTTCACCCTCATTTTTCTAGTTTATTTTGAAAAATTATGCCATTTTTTATATTTTTACATGTTTTTCCGAACCTAACTAGATTAGACCTTAGCCGAGCACATACAACCCTTGATATTACATGGTGAGATTAGCCTTATCCGTTTCCTATATTTTACCCCAAATCCATCAAATTATGAGTGTGCCGGTAGCTTGTAAACTTTAGAACTTGGCCTTTGCATCATTTCGAGACCATAGACGAGGTATGTTGAGTTAGCTCGATGTATTTGGACTTTTCAGTTTTAGAAGGCAGTATTATAGGATTATCACCCAAACAACCTACCATTGTGAGTCTATCGATTAGTCACCTCGACTTTTCGACCCCCATGTGAAACCCTTTTGTTGCACTCCCTTTAGTGCAAGATACCCTAGATACACCCTTCTGAGCCATTCCTTTCATTTTGTCACCCCAATATATTGTTTCGTTAAACCCTTACACCTTAGCCTACCCCTGTAGTCTTTATTGGTAATTGGGAAGTCATCATTTGCCTAAGTTCAAGGTTCGAGTGGAAAGGTTTGGAAAACACGCTTTCATCGACAACAATTATGAAGATCATTGAAGAACCCCCGAATTCCCATTGTTCATCTCAAGTAGGGGGATGTTATGTTATCATGTTTTGATTCAAAAAAAAAAGAATTGATTGAGTATGATTTTGTAAAGTGCGATGTTATAAGCACTATAGTATGAGCTTTATTGTTTAGTATCGAGGAGGCCACTTCGGTCACATATGAAGATTGGAGTTGGAGTTATACCAACTGAAGAAGAAAATGTAGTATGCCCATCACGACGTCCTCTAATGACACATCTACCTTGCATTTCATGATCCGATCTCTAGACTTCTAAGCTTGAACTTTGGGCGGACGGTAAGTGGTGATGACTTAGTTATAGATATAGACTACCTGCTTGTTTTTCATTTTACACCAATTATACATCCCATGTCTTATCCTACCCTTTAGTCATGAAGCATGTCTAGGTGATGCAGCGAGCAATCTTTGGTGTCTTCGCCATGGATTTGGTCATGTATCATTGATTTTGTCCACTTTGCTGTGACATGTTAGTAATGACAAGTCACCCCTTAACCTTTGTCGTGTCTACCCATATTGCCTTCGAGAATTGTTTAGCCCTTAAATCCAGTGGTGGAAATTTGTGTAACCTCCAAGCTTATGATAGAATACATGCTATGACTGTGCGATTGAGTGATCACCCGAAATTGACACTTAGAATAGTTGAGAGATTTGAGTGTTTGTTCCCATTTCGCGAGGTGTTCGGCTTTGTTTTATTCTAGCATAAGGGATTTGTAAACTCATATTTTCCGTGTTTTGGAAGATATCTGTTTAGGAATCTATCTAATAAGGTCTACTTGAGGGCAAGTAGAGTTCAAGTGGGGGGATATTTGATAACATCAAATAGTCCTGAATATTAAGTGTCAATTTCCCCCGTTAATGCTCGTTATTTATATCATTTATATAGATTTACGCTTGTTTTTCATTGTTTTACACTTTCAGGTAAATTGCGAGCATTGGAGCTAAAGAGACGCGGAAATGGAAACATTACTAAGGATTTATCACAGTATGCTTATTTTGAAGAGGTTACGGCGTAACTCGTCTCTCACATTACGCCGTAACTATTGCGTGACCCTGAAGTCCAACTCATCAAGAGGTTACGCGTAACTCCTTCCAAAGATTACGACGTAACTCCATTAGGTCAAAAGAGGTTCCACGCGCGCGATACTTACCGTAACTACTGCATCACTTACGACGTAACCATGTTTATCGAAGACTACGGCGTAACCACTTATAAGGTTACGCCGTAACTAGCAGATCTAGTGCATTTACGAGGAAATAGAAGGTTACGGCGTAACTCATCTTTTTGTTACGCCGTAACCAGCACTGCCTATAAATACCCCACGAAATCCAGCATTTCTAATCATCCCATTCCACACAAAATACTCCGAGAACGTGGGAAAAAGCTCAAGGAAGGTCTAGGGAAGCATACGGAGCTGTTTCCAAGGGAGAAGTCACACCATTACGATAAGCTTTAGCGTTATTTATTTCTTTTACTTTCAATTCATGTATTTCGTACCTTTGAATATTGAATTGATATGCATGATTAATATGGGCGGCTAAGCACCCTTTGGTGCTAGCCTAGTTATGATTCCTTAATTGTTTTGTTTGCGTTTACCTTTACTTCCGTACAATTATTTCTAAGTGTATGCATGCATAGTTCTTTGGTAGTCACCCCTGGTTCGGTAGTTTTGAATAGAGGCCAATTGCCTAGGAGATATGACCAACTGACCCTAGGTGAGCGGACTGAGACAGGAAGGGTAAGATATGACCAACTGACTTTCTACTTGTACGATTTGACCAACTGATCACCTATCTTTTGGATGAACTTAAGAATTAGGGGGTGTAGTGTCTAAGTTCCTAACGGCCGGGCACTCACTATTTAGAATCTAGCATGTAGCGGTACTTAATGACTCGCTTAGGGGACCAGGGAACAAGGACTTATGACGGTGCTGATTTCTCCGTGGTGGCATCTTTGCTGATAAGTTAGGGTGAATTGACCAAATGCTGTCCTCTCGAATTTGACCCCACCTGAAGTAATTGGATGTAGGTAGACGTAAACATTACTAGTTAGGAGGATTAACTAGGTTAGCACCACTATTCCTCTATTGATTTCCTTCTACCATTTATTTGCTTTCATATTCTGCATTAGTAGTTTAATTAATTAAAACCCTATCAAACCATTTATATTCTATGACAATTAGACTTAGTAATTATCCGACACACATAGCTCTTGGGACGACCTCGGCTTTACCATTTACTACACTACACACGACCGGGTACACTGCCCGTTATTGCATTAGGGTAGACCATAGGTATAGCGAGACACTATAAATATTAAGACCTGGTCAGTAAAACCTGCATCAATCACCAAGATGAGTTACGCCGTAACTCTGTTCAGATCAGCAACTGCAGCAGCAAATAGTTCCTCGTTTTCTGCAAAAATGGTTAGAAAACACAAAACCCAACAGAAAGGAAATAAAAACAAAAGAAAGGGATAATTCGGGTTGTCTCCCGAAAGAGCACCTTTCTTTTTTAACGAGTCTTTAAGTTAGACTCATAGCCGCGGGGCTCCTATGGGGGCCTTTGACCATCCCCGACTTTTTCCATGTCTTTCATTAAGTTACGCCTAACCCATCCGACATTAGTGGCAGTGCGGAGATATTCTTTGGTTTCAATTTTCCGTATCTTTCAAAATTTTTGTTCAGGCCCCAAATGGTATCGCGTAAACTCAAATTTTTCAGCTATAATAGGTGGCGGCCTCTTAAATGGGATGCCCAGAAGCTTGCATCTTCTTCTCTCATGCACTTCATCATCAGGGTCAATGAAACCGTCTTCGCCTTGTAACTCGAGATAGTCGAAATCGGTATCTTCAAGTTGGTTGAGTATTTGCTTGCATTCTTCATTTACTACCTTAGATGAACCCTTGGTGTCTCCTTATGTGTTATGGTGAACATCATTGTTAGGTTGATCTTTACTCATACATCCTTCCCAGATTTTCTTTTTAGTTAACGCGTCAATTTTTCCGTATTTGATTTTGACCCCAATCGTCGAATCCGAGATCATCCGCCAAGGCAGTTCGTTTTTCGAATCATTAGTCGAAGTCCAAAGGAATTCATCTTCCCAGCTCTCTCAATGCTGCTTCCTCCATCACATTCATACTCAAAAGGGGTGCAGGAAGCCCAAACTTTTCCGTCGCTGGTTTTAATTTGTTCGCACCAATGATTTCGAACTCCTTCGTCATTGTCATCTTCAGAAGGAATATCATCGAGGGGCTTAATGGTTTTTCCTCAAAGAATGTGTTTCTCATACTTGAGTTCCGTGATTTCTAAACAGAGTTGAATTAATTATCGCATCCCCGAATCTTATCGAATACCAATCACTGAATGATAGATTTCCAAAATCAACGTCGTGCCTCCCAGATTCGTGTGGGCATATCTAAACTTCGTTCTTCACATTACCTCCTCCGTTGCAATAATCACGAAAAGGATTGCACGTTGGCCAAGCGTGAGTAATCTCATCTTCCATGATGAGTAATGGTTTGCAGTAATGCTTAATGGGCGGCCCTTCCACTTCGTTAATTGATAACTTGGCTAACCTTTCTTCGTCGTTTAGTGTAGTCCACTTGTATCTGTCATCTTTTATCCTTTCTTTATCAACACCCCCATCGCAGGATTTCCGAGGATCACATGAGGCCCACAAGCTGTAGCATTCTCCATCGTCAATTGCAATAGCCTTACACCAATGACTTCTTCTTTTAGGGTTGTCGTCCTTGGTGCCCGTGTCTTTGCTTGAATTTGGGTTAAGTCGTAACTCTGGAGTGTGATTACGGCGTAATTCACTTTCGCCATCAGTATCCAACTCATCAGAGTACTTGTTGTTATCAGAGAACACAACCTTACATATAGTGGAATTGCTCTTTTGCTCTTCGTTTCTCCTTTGTACCTCGCCGCCAAGCTTTCCAATTAAAGTTTCCAAGTTTTTAAGTGATATGTCATGAGAAGAAAGGCTTTTGTTTGTATTATCTTGGAAAATTTTAAGCCATTCCTCTTGATCCTTTTGCCTTTTGGTAGTGTCCATAAGGTATTTGTTAATAATATCCTCCAGGTTAGCTCTTCTCTCATAATACGGTGGGGGTCCTCCACGAAACCCATTACGATTATCCCCGTAGAAAGGCCTATTCTCTCCATATTTAGCTTCCTCGATCGTATCTTCCTTGTCAACTTTAGGACAGTTTTAGTCAAATGTCCCCCACCACAGTTTTCGCAGCCGACTTGGATGGCATGAACAGTTTCTTTAATTTTCAGCATATCTCTACCGAGATTTTCAAGTTTACTAGCTATTGCTGCAATTCCGTCAAAACTTCCGCCTTGGTTTATTTTGCTCCTACCGTCGTGCCATTTTTGAGAGTGGTCTGCCATTTTTTGAATGGCTTCAATTGCAGCGGTAGGAGTCATGTTTGGGATAGGTCGTTGATAGTCCAGCATTTGCCTTGTAGTTACGTTAATTCCTTTGTAGAAAATATTGACTTTCTGCTGGTTATTCAGATCATTGGTAGGACACTTATAAAGAAGATCGTTGTATCTGTCCCAAGCTTGATACAGTGTTTCGTCGTCTTCTTGTTTGAAATTGTGGATTTCCAAAAGCTGGTTAGAAATCTTCGATGGTGGGCAATATCTTTGGATAAAGTGTTTCTTTAGTAGCACCCAAGTATTAATCGCCCGGCGCAATCTTTCGATCCATCTTTCTGGCTGCTCCAGAAGAGTCATTGGGAATACCCTTAGCATAACAGCATCATGAGACACGCCCGGGATGTTGAAAAGGTTGGCGATGTATAGGACATTTTCAACGTGCTCATATGCGTCTTCGTCCCTGCTTTCAAAAGGGTTAGCGAAACTCCCTCATAAATTGATCTTTAATTTCGAAACGAACATCCGCTCCGATTGCCGGTCTTACGAGACCTGGCCCCTGTTCAGCTCTTGTCAACGCCAAGTATTCCTCAAGAGTGAGGTCATCGATGTTAACAACTTCCATGGTACCTGAAATCTAGAAATATGATCGTGAGAAAAGTTTAAAATAAAATGAAAGACTTAATATTAATCCTAAAATAACTCCCCGGCCAAAAACTTGATGCAGACTTTACTGACCAGGTCTTAATATTTATAGTGTCTCGCTATACCTATGGTCTACCCTAATGCACTAACGGGCAGTGTACCCGGTCGCATGTAGTGTAGTAAATGGTAAAGCCGAGGTCGTCCCAAGAGCTATGCGTGTTGGATTATTACTAAGTCTAATTGTCACAGAATAATGATGGTTTCGATAGGGAATTAATTAATTAAACTACTAATGCAGAATAAAAGCAGATAAATAGGTAAAGGGAAATCAATAGAGGAATAGTGGTGCTAACCTAGTTAATCCTCCTAACTAGTAATGTTTACGTCTACCTACATCCAATTACTTCAGGTGGGGTCAAATTCGAGAGGACAGCATTTGGTCAATTCGCCCTAACTTATCAGCAAAGATGCCACCACAGGAGAAATCAGGCGCACCGTCATAAGTCCTGTTGTTCCTGGTCCCCTAAGCCGAGTCATTAAGTACCGCTACATGCTAGATTCTAAATAGTGAGTGCCCGGCCGTTAGGAACTTAGACACTACACCCCCTAATTCTTAAGTTCATCCAAACGATAGGTGATCAGTTGGTCAAATCGCACAAGTAGAAAGGGTCGTCAGTTGGTCATATCTTACCCTTCTGTCTCACCGCTCACCTAGGGTTCAGTTGGTCATATCTCCTAGGCAATTGGCCTCTACCGCCATTCAAAACTACCGAATCAAGGGTGACTACCAAAGAACTATGCATGCATACACTTAGAAATAATTGTACGGAAGTAAAGGTAAACGTAAACAAAACAATTAAGGAATCATAACTAGGCTACCACCAAAGGGTGCTTAGCCGCTCATATTAATCATGTAAATCAATTCAATATTCAAAGGTACGAAATACGTGAATTGAAAGTAAAAGAAATATAAAACGCTAAAGCTTATCGTAATGGAGTGACTTCTCCTTTGGAAACAGCTCCGTATGCTCCCTTAGACCTGCCTTGAGCTTTTTCCCACGTTCTCGTGAGAGTTGTGTGTGGAATGTGATGTTTAGAAATGCTGAAATTGTGGGGGTATTTATAGGCAGGTCTAGGTTACGGCGTAACCAATATAGGAGTTACTGCCGTAACCTTCTATTCCTTCAAATGCACTAGATCTTCTAGTTACGGCATAACCTTATTAGTGGTTACGCCGTAGTCTTCAATAAATACGTTACGTCGTAAGTGATGCAAGAGTGACGGCGTAAGTATCACGGCCGGATCCTCATTTGACCTAATGTAGTTACGCCGTAACCTTTGAGAAGAGTTACGCCGTAACCTCTTGATAAGTTGGTATTCTGAGTCACGCAATAGTTACGGCGTAATGTGAGAGGGAGTTACGCGAACTTCTTCAAAATAGTCATACTGTGATAAATCTTTAGTAATGTTTCCATTTCCGCGTCTCTTTAGCTCCAATACTCGTAATTTACCTGAAAGTGGAAAACAATGGAAAACAAGCGTAAATCCATATAAATGATATAAATAACGAGCATTATCGGGGGAAATTGACACTAAATATTCAGGACAATTTGATGTTATCAGCATGTTTAACTTTAACGTCTTCCATAGGGGTTGAATACTTAACACAATTAATGGAGTTCGGTACTAAACCACTTGTAACAAGATTGCTTATAGTGGGCACGAGATTCATACAAGCTCTCCAAACAAAAATCTTTACCTTACTAGGAACATTTGCCAACCAAACGGCCTTCAAGTATTTTCGTTCATGCTGTGATTCTTGGAGGCGATCTATTCATCTTTAAAGTCTATTAGTGTCTGACTCGTGCGTACATGAATTTAAAAATACTACTACGTATATTATTAGCGGAAAATAAATATTAAACTTAAAAAAGGGTATTTAGTGTCTGCATTGTCCCCCACACCTTACGAAATCTTCATCATAGTTCGACTTTCTCTTCATCCTCGATTTATCGACACCACTCCTAACAGAGCTAGAGGGTGATACCTCTCTTTTTCTCTCCTTGTCTGCTTGACTGCTTCCCATTCTGCTCTTGTTCTTCTTCTGTTTCCTGAATTTTCACAACTTCATACTCGTCACTTTGTATTTCATTACACATTACTCGCGTCTATATGACATTATAACATTCATTTTGTATCTTACATTCGTCAGATGGCCCATACAAATCAATTGGCCCACCCATATCTTTATTATGGTCGCTAAAACCTTCGCCCATCCACATTACATTTGTCCTATGGCATCACATTTTCTCGTGTCAAGGATAATGGCCAAAATGTGATGCCATAAGATTTCTGATGCCATAAAAGGTCTTGCCAACGTAGCAATATTTTTTGGCTACGGCACCACCTGTATGACACGAGAGTACCTAGTGCTTTTAACACCATTTTCCATGACAATTTTTTTTCGTCTATGTTCACGTTCCCATGCTCTTATTAATGCATTATTTTTCATTATATTCCCCATACGGATCTTTAATATGTTAGCCACCATCTAATTATTTATTTTGTTATATTTACCGTTCTTTTGTGGGATGTGTGAACCTGCGATCTCATGCGTTGACTTTTATCATTGCATATATTTTTATTCATTAGACAACATCTTTATTAATGGAACGAATCTAAGACGTGTAATCACAGAGTGGGAATCCATTGAATTTCATTATCGTTCACTTATTTATCACAAGCAATTTAATTATAAATATCAACAAGCTGGCTACTTGAGTGCTTGATCAAGTATCTTATACATAGTAAGAATCTTGTTTTACATACCTACTTGGCTACTTGGTGGTTTGTGCTTCGTAAATAATACCCAAATTTCAAAAAAAAAAACATACCTTAAGTCATACTTGACAGCCTAGCATCAAATAAGTTTTTACTTTACTACGACTTTTAAGATATGTAAAACAATACTAGTATGGTAAGAGTTCAAATAAAAAAGCTTCTTATTGTAAAAAGGGCAAGACACAATTCCAACCGTTAGATTAGGAGATCAAGGGTTAAGATAGATTGTGGCATTTTAGCAATTATTCTGACTTTCATTTATATTGATTAATTAAGAAACTAGGAAGTATCTGCGGCCTAAAGCGGCATCGGTTTCTAGCGGCAGACAATTAACGATATGCAATATTGTGGTAAGTGTTTCGTATGACGTTCAAAATAGAACGAGAAAAAATAAAAATTTAATCACAAACGGTTATAACATGTGATAATTCAACTCTAGCAAAAATTCTTAACATGTATCAAACAACATTTAAAAATATTTAATGAAACTTAAAATAAAACATTATATCAATTATGAAATATTAACTAACAAAAGCTGGCCATGAGAGATATCCCTTTGTTGTTCTATGAGATATCCGTAGACTCGAATCCACAATTTGTGCTCGTGTTCCACGTCTTATGACCGGCAAAACCTGTCTAAAATCCCCTCCTAAAACCATAAACAAAGAAGTGTCAATTCACATTACAAACAACAAACAAGATCATAAAAAAATCAATTACTAACCTCGAGATCATCATCAACCTTCGTTGTTTGTAATGGATATGCAAAATCAAACGAAGGTTTATGTAGGATCCGGATCGTTTTTGCTTTGTATTATCGTAAAATCGTAAGATCCTAAGATCAGGATCGAGATCCTGACAACTATGGTTACCATACAAAGTCACCATGCAAAAAATACATTGAAATGAATTTTGACTTTCCATGCAAAGTATATTAATAAAACTCTATTTAACTCTATTTATTTTGACTTGAATGGATGGGCTGGCGTTTATGTTGAACATCTGAAGGTATCATATTAATAAAACTCTATTTAACTCTATTTATTTTGACTTGAATGGATGGGCTGGCGTTTATGTTGAACATCTAAAGGTACCATGCAAAATCAATTTGAATAAGTCAACTTGAATGGGCGGCATTTATCTGCGCATATTAGAATGGCTTTTTAATAAGTAAATTGAATAGTTACAATGCAAAATCAAATTTAATACTTTCCATGTAAAGATACTATGCAAAAATTTCATTTTTTCACAATTTCACTTTTCACTTTTCCAACATTGACCATGTTGACCATTTTTCCATTTAATGTAGTATAGATATATATATATATATATATATATATATATATATATATATATATATATATATATATATATATATATATATATATATATATATATATATATATATATATATATATATATATATATATATATATATATATATATATATATATATATATATATATATATATATATATATATATATATATATAGAGACAGCTAGTACCAAGCCTAGCGTAATCGATGTCTAGTTTTCTAAGTTCGACGACCCATAAGTTTCTTTCAACAAACTGTATTTGTAGCATTAGAGAATCGTTTTTAATAACTACAATTTGATGCGTGGTTGCATAGCAGCATAAATGTATAGCTTTTAAAAAAATTATGTGGAGTCGATCTAAGTGTGTGAGTATATTTTCTAATAGGATTGTTTTAAGTTATTAAGATTTTAGTAATAATAGATTCAAGCATTACAAAAAGCAACGGTATTATGTAGTTGACAATATTATATTGTAGTTTAGAGGTATAGCCAACATGTGTGGCCGCTTTTTCTTGTTTTGTCAGTAATTTAGGCAGTGATAACTATTTTTTTTTACATGTGTAGCGTTTATCATTTGGTGTGTGGCTTTTAAAATTGTAACTTTGCAAATTGGATATCACCATATAAGATTATTTTGTACTATCAATTTGTATAGATATTTATGCATTGTTCAAAGCTATTTGTTTGAGGTACAAATAATTATCTCTAAAGATAACAATACTATTTATTTTTTGTGATTTTAATAAACTTACATAACATTAGTGATATTAATGGACAAGGGCTATACAATATATATTAACATTTAAACGACGATTCATATATGCTAGTCCCTTAAATGGTGCAAGAGCAACATTTTATAAAATAACATTATAAAAATGACAAATTACATGTGTCAAAGCAAAATAAACCAAAACTACAATTACTTGGTCTCTCCTTTAAAAAAAATTGTCACGGGTTCCACAACTACTTCATCATTTCTCATATAATTTTGTCAAATTTGAAACCCGATTTCACCCGGTGGTTCAACTGGTTGAACCGTTCCGATAAAAGTCGATTTAAACCGAAGTCAAACCGATAGGTTGGGTCGAAAAATGTCAAATTAAATCGGGTCACCACGGGGTTTGAAGCGTCACGGGTCAACCCGCATCGGTTTCAACGGGTACTATCTGGTTCGTTTTGGATGACTTTAATTGGTTAGCAACCGGGTTGTGACACCGTTCCTAGTTGAACACGTTGGTCCTGCTCGTCCATTTTCAAAACTATATGTACCATCAACGTTTTAGCTTGTATGAAGCTTTGCGTATTTTATAAATATGTACAATGTGTATAATAACATTTACTTTTAATTTTCGGGTGTTTAAAAAATAACATTAATTAGTGTGTTTAATTATTTTATATTTTGTATTATGTGGTAGCTTTTTTAAATTGTACGTTATGAAAATTTTATTGTACTTTTTAGTAAAGGGTGTTTTAATTGGTTGTTTTTAATTTGGTAGATGTGCTTTTAATTAGTTGCACAATGTGAATAAATTATTGTACTTTTAAGTAATGAGGTGTTTTAATAAGACTATTAATAATATTATTTATTTCTCTCTCCATTGACAATGTTTTCAACATTCAACTTTCAACATTTTTTACTTTTTCCACTTTGACCATTTTTCTATTTTATATAGTATAGATTTCAACATTCAACTTTCAACATTTTTCACTTTTTCCACTTTGACCATTTTTCCATTTTATATAGTATAGACTAACTATAGAGGGGTACATATGTCTTTTTAGAATGCAATGCAATGCAACCACACGTATGAATTGGGCTTATAAATTAAAGTCAACTCCACCATGTTATCTTCAAATCCTCCATTACAGTTCTAATAATTGATCTAAAAAGATTGATAGATGTATCTTAACTCTTAATTTTGTAACTTCTGTAAAAGAAGATAACAAAAATCTTTGACATCTGCAAATTCGAATTTATTGATCATCGACGACGAAGATTTTCTCTGATATTTAAATTAGTTGTTCATGATGTTAAAATGGATGATGATGACATGATGCTAAAATGGATGATGACGATGCATATGCTATCACTAGATTCATCTTTTGTATCTTCATGTATGCATCTCCATGTGTTTGCATCTTCATGGAATATGATCTCACAAAATCAAGGATGAAACAAAGGCAGATGATTTTATGATAATAGATGCATCGTTTGAAAATCGAGATGTTCTCAAGATCTAATTTAATACATCATGAATCTTGAAATAGAAATCTAAAACTGCTCCAAAAAATGTGGTTAGTGATGCAGAACAAACTGTCAGCCATATTAGAATATGGATATGACGATCTTACCCTTATGATGCATCGACATGTGGTGAATTATTGTGGTGTTTTACTTATTTTAGTTTATTGGTGTGTTTTACAAGAACTGATCTCTATAAGACAAGTTCTTACAATGTGGCTTACCAAACTTGTTATGAACTTGTTGTCGTTACACTAAACGCGTTGTACACTTATTTGAAGTAAAGATAAAATTACTTTGGAAGAGTCGAGGATCGAGAAAAAAAGTATGTGCAAACACAAAAACGCAGTCATGTATTGTAAGAACTAGCTAGTCGCGGACTTGCAGGAATTTGTCTGTGAAACCAAATCTGTCATCTAGCATTAGCATATCTTTCGATCAAAAAGCATTTACTAACATAACATATTAACATGTATCACTGGTTTGAAAAATCTATCATTGTTTTCGCTCGTTGGTTTTGAATTAAATTTCGTCTTATTTTCTCTTAATACAATATAATACCTGTCATAGTTCATGATCCGAAAAATAAGCAATGACATGATATAATAACACATTACACTAATTTATTATTGAAGTCTATAGTCTCCGCAAATATAATAGTAACAAAATAACAATAACAATGTGGAGAGAGTGATATATAGCTCATCTTCTTATATATATTTTTTCCTTGTTTGTTTACATTCATAGACAACCTCCTTGTGATCAAGGCTCAATTCATTTCTTTTCACTTTTCACATCAATCTTAATTCCTTTAACTACAGAAAAACCGATTATGTCGCTCCCACTATACTCACCAGACCTCTATATTGTGTATGCTGATATCGCAGCAGCCACAAATAACTTCCAAAACATTCTTGGAAAGGGTGGTTTTGGCCCTGTTTATAAAGGAGAACTCTTACGTTTTGGGAAGCTTACTACTGTCGCTGTAAAGCGACTACAGTATGATGAGCGTTCTGGTCAGGGGCTTAAGGAGTTCTTAACAGAAATTCAGTTGCTCTCTTGTTACAAACATTCAAACTTAGTGTCCCTACTTGGCTTCTGCGAAGAAAACAATGAAAAAGTCCTTGTTTATGAGTTCGCAGAGCATGGAAGCCTTGAAAGGTACCTAAGACCGTATAAAACCAAGTGTCCACTCACATGGAAGCAAAGGGTGAATATATGCATAGATGCAGCACGCGGTTTGAATTATCTCCATAATGAAGTTGCAGAAAATCAAAGAGTTATCCATAGGGATATAAAGAGTGCAAATATTCTTTTAGATCACAACTGGAAAGGTATGATTGCGGATCTTGGACTTTCAAAAATAGGTCGTGCAAACGAAGATGTTACTTATCTCATAACTAATGCGTGTGGAACAAGTGGTTATTGTGATCCGGCATACATAGACAGTAGGGTATTAACTGACAAATCAGATGTTTATTCATTTGGAGTCGTATTGTTTGAACTCTTATGTGGTAGGTTGTGCTACATAGATAATGTGGATCCAAAACAACGATTTCTACCTCAAGTAGCCCAACAGTACCACAAAGAACAAAGATTGAACCTAATAATTGATCCAGATTTGGAGAACCACATGAACTCAGATTCCGTGAAGGAGTTCTCGGACCTTGCATATCAGTGCTTAGAGCCTGATCGGGCACAACGACCCTCAATGGGGTTGGTATTACAGACACTTGAGGAAACTCTGAAATTGATAGTAAGTTCAAATTTGTTCATATTTCTTCAAGTTGTGTAGTTTGGGTTATGAATATACATTTATCAACTAGGTATAACAAAATCTTTAAGAAATTGCTTTATACCGAAATAACCATCAACTCGGCAAGTTTTATTACAGAATTCATTTTTTTCTTGCTGAACTTTTTTCCCTACAAATTACTTGAAAATGAATAACAAAAATTCAATTCCACAAACGAATGTCACTCTTTAAAATGAAGTCCAAATTTGCATTAAAAAAAGCAGTTTGCAAATTATTTTGCAAAACTGATGTCCATTTTGATATATATGAACACTGAAATGTCTAGCTTGATGAATATCTTGATAACTTACTGATATACATACACTTATATGCTTGAAACTTTTGTAATTTCTTTTGTGGTGATGCAGGAATTTGAAGAAACAGGACATAATCAATTGCAAGTAAGTTCATTTGTATTAAAACTTAGAAGTTCATTTTCGATATATGTAAATGAGTTCTCCCTACTCTCGGGTTTTCCCTAGGGTATGGGTATGATTTGTCTACATTTCACCTCCCCCATACCTCACTTAGACGGGATTGGGTATTGTTGTCTAAAGTGATTCATTATTTGACTTTGGAATCTTACCCGAAAGTTCATGCCCAGAAAATACTCCTGCCAAATGTTCTTCATACAAACTTCCATCCTGCCGTGGTGCTAGTCACAAAAGACATTTCTCACATGATGCTCAAGATTGAAATTTTATGTAGGGTTTTGTTAACAATAGCCCTAACGTTAGGGCTATAGTTCCACAATAAAGGTGTAGATTGGCGGGAACACCCTGACCCGGGTGCCTTTTGACACCAACCATTGTCTACCTTACAAGGAATAGCTCCGGCAACTCTCCTGGCCTAGTGGGGCACCAACTGGAGTGAGCACGAGCCAAGACTCGGACCCCTGAGCTCTTATTCCACAAAGTATCTCCAGTGTGCCCACAGGTTTTGCGGAGGTGGGTACCTATATGAAGCAAATGCCAAGGATGGGACTTGAACTTGGGTCAATTGACTCAAGCACAAGTGCTCCAACCATTGGACTAATGCTCCATTGATTAGGGCTATAGTTAACAACCAACTTTCCCCATCTATAATCATCGTCAATTAGTTATTGTCTCCGATATTGTGTTTTTCTTAAACACATTTATAATTCACTCTTTTAATTGGTTTTACAAGTGGAAAAGGTGGAAGTTGTTAGTTATGTCTTAATGTTAGTTATCTACATGATTAGGCTTTACATTTTCTCATAATGTTATTGAAAAATCCTTCTTATTCCCCGAGAATCTAAATTTCAGCATATTAAATGAGTTGAACAATTACTTAATTTCATTAGAATGGTGCATCATGGATGGAATATGAAGCTTCAAAAGCCATATCTAAGATTCGGCATATTCCTATCGAACATATTACGAGAGAGGAAATCTACCAACATCTGTCTACTGGACTCCTTGTCGATGATGAAAAAGTGGTAATGTACTACATTCTAATTAGTTATATCAATTTTCTAACATAGGTTTACACTGAAGTACTGAATATACAACATTCTGGTTGACTTGGCCTAATAAAGATTGTTGCGATTTACAGTGGATTTCTATAGATGAAAATGGAAAGAGTCGAGTAATGATATCAGCAACAAATCTCATATTTCTAGATGGAAAAAAATGTGGAGCAGTAGCCGTTTCTAAACAAAGGTTATATCTCTACCTTGTTCCAGAAATTTTATACGATTATATATGTGCATAGTGACATAGCAAAAGAAAACAAGATGAATTTTGTACATACTGTCACAAAACACCTTAACATAGTTGTATACTAGCAGCATGCGTAGATTCCCAATGGTAGCTCAGATATTGGATCCAATACATCTTAATGCAAGATTCATGATACGAACACACTCTCTATCAATGGGGGTAACATATGCAGCATATTTGGTACTCAAAACTACATATTTGCGCCAGTTTGATTATACGAGTTTACGATACAGACTTAACGACAAAAGTGAATCCTTTACTTCGTCTCCTAGCGAGTGGATGGACAATCGTTGGTTGATGATTGAACTCTTTCACACTGTCAATTCCAAAAAAACTGCTTATTTTGAAGTTATGTTAGAGGGATTTGATATTTCTCCGGTATACAAACAAGAAATCCATATAGAAGGGATTGAATTTGTTCCGGTAAACAAGGTATGATTGATTATTACTTTTAGTTCACCTAAATTTATCAGGGTTTTATAAATATAAAGTACACGGATCACGGATGGTCCTGGTTGAGTTGACACAAATATACGTCTTAAGCTATGACCTTGATATATTTTTCAGTGTGATCAAGACGAAAGCGAAAAATATGATGTAGAGCATCAACCCACATTGAATATGGAATGGGATGAACATTTGCCATGTGATTATAAACAATTTATATCTCACTTAAACAAAGGAATGATGAACACTAATGAAACAGATTTGAATTGTCTGAACAAAAGGGACGCATACTCAATTCTTTCAAAGGGTCTGCTAATTGACTGTGAAAATGAAGTTCCCATGGTAAAATTTCTTACCCTCATATTTTATTTTAGAATTTATCTTACTAACTTAGAGAACTTTTCGATAATTGGAGAAAAACAAAATCACTCTAAGCGATAAAGATGCTAAAAAGGTACCCCATCCATCCAAAATAAGTGTTCATCTTGTTACTTTGGTTTGTCCCAAAATATATAAGTGTCTACTTCCACAAATCAAAACATTTCCAAGGGATAAAGAGAACATTGTATTTTGCACTTTCCTAAATCTACGTGTGACTTCCAACGTGGACACTTACTTTGGGACGGAGGGAGCATTTATGTACAAAGTTTATGACAATAGTCTACAAATTTTATTAAATTTTATTACTAAGAAAGAAAATTATGAAGTTGGCCGGACACGGTTATTCCAAACCAGTGCAGATTCTCTAGATTCACTGTTTATTAATGAGCAATATTGATACCATCATAACGACCAGTTTCTGCAACCAAAACCATGACTATAACTATCTCCTCCCCTGCTAACGTAGTAATGTTGACTATCGCCGTTGACTCCATTGCCTCCTTTCTTTATGTTGTCGCAGCATAAAGAGAGTAGTAAGCTGTTAAATAATTTTTCAAAATTGTTTGTTTGTTTGCAGTGGTTTTGGATAACCAAATTATATGGGAAGAAATGTTTTATGCTTCCACCAATATTGGACCCATCAGAATATAATTCTGCAAAGTTAATACCTTCAAATGAATCAAGGTTCGCTCTCTCTCTCTCTCGACCTTTTTAACACAGAAAATATTTTTGTACAAACTGCCAACCAGGATATATTAAAACTCAGTACATGACAATCTACGATTAAGACTTCAAGGGATGGGCCTAAAATTGGCTTAAATACTAAAGTTATTGTTTACTATATTGGGTAGTTGAAGAGTTACCTAAGTTTCGTGTTTTTGATGATTCAATTATGTAATCAATGTATAGAAATACAATAGCAAATAGCTTTTAAGTTTAAAATACTAAAACTCAACCTGGTTTTGTGAAATGCAGATTTAAGCATGTGCTAGAGAGTGTTGGATATCTATCTATTAACTTCAATTTTCGAAAAGGTCTATTGTCAACAAACACTACTTATGCATGTTTCCTTGTTTACAAGATTCCACAAGGCCTTGTTTACGAAACTCCAATGGAAGTGACCATAATTGATCGTGATTATTTCACCGTGGTTAAACGGTCTAAGAAAAAAGAACTTGTTTATTTGATGATACCTCAAATCCCAGTCATTGGATTAGATGGTGAAAAACGACGTTTCAATTCATCAAACAAACCTAAAACGGCCAACTTCCCAAGTAAGAGAAAAGATGGTTGGTGGGAGGTGAATATAGGAGAAGTAATCTCAGATGATCAGGAAACATTTGAGGACTCTCTCCCATGGTAAGTTACTCTAAAAAAAATTCTAAAGACGCACATGATAATACGTTTTTATTTTCATAATAAGAACCTATGATAAAATGCAAATTTTCTTCTTCAGGATAGCAAAGTGCATACCCATGTGTATTCCATGGATGTTTCTTAATGACACATATAATGCTCGGGGTACTATCTCTCGACCCGTCGCAATTGGTTTGTCTATTCTGAAGAACACCACGTATCCACACCTCATTGTGCAAGGTATTGAGTTTAGACCCATATAGAATCCATATGGTGTGCACGAAGAAAAATAATATCCGTGCATTTTAATGATTCGCTTTGGATTTAATGTAATCACTCATTCATGTTTCAACTAATTCATTTGAGGAGATGAATTCTTCATATTTTAAACCACCACCAAATGGCCTAGTGGAAGGTCCTTGGCTTTCAAGCAAGTGGTCAAGGGTTCAAACCTCACTAGGTGTGTACATTTGGGGGTAGCCAGGGAAGGTCCGGAAAGGGTCTCGAGATTAACCCGGTGAGGGTGGGTACATCTGAGTCAAAAGCTCGCCCTTCCCAAGTAACCAGAATAGGAAACCACATCCGTTTAAGTTCTTCATATTTTAAATAATACCAGGAATAAATCAGTATTCACTATATGCAACGAAAAAGTCGCGGAGTAAAGACAAAAAGTAAAAAGACCAAAGTACCCCCAAGGGAGAGACAACTTGCCATTTTTTGAATGTTAAGAAGATCTTAAGTTCATTTATGGCTTGTTATTGATCCATGTGTGATTCCTGGGGTGTGATAGTAAAGTGTTGAAAACTTGAAATGGATAGATCGGTTTAATTTAACTCGATAAGAATACATAAAACCAATATCTTGAATTATTTTGGTTTCTAATATAGAAAAGCGAACCATCCGAACTATCTCAAAGCGGTTCAATCAAATACAAATAGGTTAATTAAAATGGATCTTCATTATGTGAACCCCCAAAATATCTCAAGATTGAAACTGATCCGAATCAAATGAAACTCGTCATATGTTGTGCTTCGCGCAGCCAAAGCACATCTCGTGTTGTAGATGTAGTACCCTTTTTCTTTTCTGAGAGAAGATTTTCCTTTCGGACATTGAAAACCGGCTTATGTTGTTAATCATCGACCTTGCATGCTGTTTCTTGTTTAGAGGACACAGCAATGATGTTTTGAATACAAATTACAACTCATTGAGCAACTTAAATCTATTATTTCATCTTTTGCAAACCATCTTCATGATCACAAAATAAATTAGTTTATAACCTTAAAAATGTTTGATTATGTGAACTTTAGATAATTGTCGACTACACCTCAGTCGTACTCTGACATTTATAAGGACAATTTGGCTTGACCTCATAACAAACCAATTGGTCTGCACAAATTTAAGACACCCTCCTTAAAAGCTGGGTACATTCTTTAGCTCGTAAAGAGACCTTATGCTTGCCTAAACAAAACAAATTGTTCATAATTTCAAGCATAGCCTTCTAAGATTTCTGCAACGAGTGCAAACAAAATGTTTCTCCAAAAGCTAAAGCAAATACAATAGTTACAAATGTTAACCAGTCGCTAGTTGAAGCCACAAATAAATGTTTGCAATAAGAATGAATTTAACACGAGTTCTAGATTTATCGACATAAACTTAACTCGTCTATAAACAATGGGTGTATTTCCCTTTCATGCTACAACTATATATGTATAAATGTCATTCTATTTTTTCAATCCTAAATAACAAAATTTACTCCCACTTCTACTCAAGTCCTTCACGGCTTCACCTGCTAGGACCATACTTAGTTGGGCCCGCTGCATAATCGTCAAGATCGTCTCCTATCTCCTCATAATGTTTAGGATTTCGTTTTAATTTGGCAAATATTTCATCAAGAGATTCTGAAGCTGCTACTTGAGGTGGCGCTTGCGAGTCTTGAGACTGGCGCAAAGGTATGAATTTCTTAGCCGCCATATTAGATCTCAAGTTTTGAAGATTCATCTTCATAGACTCCCAGGTCGAGGATATTCTAGAAGCTTGTCCGTTTACGATATTGGGTTGAGTGTCTGCACTCGAGCTGGTTTGAGTTGAGGTTTGATCCATTCTTAATGCTTTGTATTTGTTGGTGCTATCGTGGGGGTCAGTTTTGAGTCGTTCGGCGAAACCCTTCTTACCATCTTTGATTGAAAGGGTTTGATTTGAATCGGGGGTGACCTAAATCATAACATTGAAGCTACGTGACTTAATTTCATTAATGAATAAAGATAAATAAACAGTGGTAGATCACTTACCACACTAGTGCTTCCTGATTCAATATCTGTAGCCGAGTCGTTAAAATATCTTGCTAGGGGAATGACAAGTTCACCAGCCTTATGTCCTTTCGCAATGGAAGAGCGTTCTGTGAGCAAAAGAAAGCTGGAATTATTCGAGCAAAAATATAAAATTAAACAAAAATCGGCAATGAAATTGTCCAACACAATTCTAAAACTAGACCAATCGTTTGGGAAAATACTGAATATATAAGAGCAGTAGAACTAACCTTTCTTCAAAATCATCAATCCCGATGCATCAAAGCCATCAAGGTCATCATCAGCTTCGTTTATCAGCTTAAATATCTTCCAGTTTCCAAAGTAACTCACAATCCGGTCAAAAAAATTGCTTGCTATCATTACGGTATATACAACCATGAAAAGTGGATAGATTCTATTAAAGTTTTGCCCGAAAAAGGGAACTGCATCATCAATTTTCCCCATTCTCTGTAAGTAGGTTATTAGCATACATATATGTTAGTCCAAAGATTACTGCCAAACTAAGTTTTCATTTATAGTGCATATAAAAGTCTAACCCGTTCAAAGACTGTTGTTGCATCTCCTGGAAGACGAATAAGATTTAGAAAGTTATATGAGATTGGAGGTGCATATAGCGCCACCTGTCTGGAAGAATATTTATGTCAATATATTATATAACCTTACAGTTTTGAATATATTCAAAGGCTAATTGGTTAAGAGTATTTAACACTTACGAGCATATCATCAACAGGCTGACTGAACTTGTTTGACTTGGAGTAAGTGAGTAAAATGTCAACCTTCCAATTTTGTATAATGTATAGTAGGTGCAAACACACATATACATCAGGGGGATGAAACCAACAACCTGAAAACAGATGCAAATGTTTAATATAGGTGTTAATCATGGTACAGGAAAAGTTTTCTTACTATATACTATTCCACTACCACCTATGTCCTATAATAAATGCAACATTCACCATGGAAATGCCCAGAAAGGTAAAACAAAATACCAAATTTACCAATGTTGGGTGTTCACTACAATCTCGCTCATCAAAGATAACATATGTTTAATTTCTTTCCAGAGTCCAGAATTGAAATAAATGTTTGATTTCTGATAAATTTAAGTACCATTTTTTTCCAATTTTGACAAAAGGGTTGTTCAGATAATTGAAGGGTGTTCAAATAACTTATACGCCCTTCGATGAAGAGAAAAGCGAGGGCACTGGTGAAACAAAATTAATGTTACTAGCATATTTTCAAAAAGTAGATACGGAGTGTTACGTTTCCAAACAGTAAAATGTTGTTATTATTACGGAACTAGAAATTATTATATACTTGACAAGAGGAGAGCCATTACCTGCACAAGCACGCCATTTGTTTGAACCGCCTTAATCAAAATGGAAAAAAGAGAAAAGTCAACTCCACTAGGAAGTATAGTGGCTTCTGCTAGAAGAATTGCAACACTTAAGCAGCCCAGCATGATAGCCAAAAGCTTTTTCAGTTGCTTCCTCATGATACACCGCCATACCAGCTCTGTGTAGTAATTAATTACCAAGATTTAATAAATTATTAAAGCGAATAGGAACCATCCTTAGAAACTCTATTAATGCAGATTTAGAATATATATAAAATCTATCAAGATTTGAGAAGATCTAAATATTACCAATTGTATCAAGAGAAGACCCTATCCTCCCCTGGCGTTCAGGCCTGAAGCTTGAAATATATTTCCTGCAATGAAAACAAAGTGCAATCAGACAAGAAGTTCTCAAACGTGCGGTATAGGTGGTATTTACGTAACTTTGTTCAAATATTAAACTTCAGATTATAAAAGCGCTTCTACAAGTTCGGTCCATATATGAAGAAAGGTTACCATCTTATAATTATTGTATTAATTAAAGTCTTGCTAGCATTGGTTAAAGCACGTTGCGGCAGCAACAAGATTTTTCGGTTGATGTTTGATTTCAAAAGCAGTACCGGATGAAGGTTGACTATCAAGTGGGTTACCATCACAACTAAAAGACACTGGGAATGAATTCGTTCAATTCGTCACTGCATTTTCCTCACAAACTTACTCATGTATGATGTACTCAAAGAGCATTTAGACGTATATACTTGTATAACAGATTCCAATAGATTCGACCATTAATCTACATAATCGATTTTCCATAATATATGCAAACTTCATAATGTTATTTTATTCTTCCTCAACAGCAATAATCTCTAGGAAATTTCTTTTCAATACATAAATGTTGATCAGTGCTAATTAAAGGAAACTAAAAGCAACACATTCTCAAACTTATTAACGAATTGACTACGCAGACACAGATGCTCCAATTAAAATAATATCACATCTACGTAATCAACTCTAAACTTCGAAGTAAATTTGATGAGTCGTGTATTAATCCCCAATAGAGAACTTGATTGTCAATTTTATTTTCTTGTGAAACTTTTAAAAAGGATAGTGGTATGAAAAAAAAAAATGATAACTGCATTAGGCCATTAGCTATAAAACAATGCATCATGACAAACATCTTAGTTAAAAATAACTAAGGAGACTCAATGGGAGGGATAACAAGCCTGGATTGAGAGAGCAAACCATCCAGTAGCATCACGGCGCTCATAATTCTTTATTGTGTCCTCCAGTTCAAGAGCTTCCATCACGAAATTCATATATTCACTGATCAAAAAGGAGAAAAAAATAATAATTAAGCAAACAATAAATAAGAGAATAAAGACACATTTTCAAGCATTCTGCATTCATTTTTATAGTATAAATGCTCGTCAAACCCAGCCGATCACATCTAATTAACCTTAGCCCAAAAAAGTAATCATCAGAGAGATATTTAAACACCCTGATGTTAATTGTTTACTTTTCTTTTTTCTATCTATCGGTATTTAAAAAGAGGCGAAGTAGCCTCCAAGCTCTTTTATACTAATGACCAAGGACAATATCTTTTTTTAATTGTTAGTAACCAAAACTTGAATTGCTTCTAGCGCTAGCAACGTTTATTTCATAACAGCTTGAAATATAATACTAACAAAGAGAACAGCTTACTCCACGAGAGAAAGACAATCATATAATCTATGGTATCATTGGTGTTTACCTTTTACAGCGGTAGTACTCGGCTTTAGCTCTTCTGAGTTGGCGTCTTAGTGTTGCCATAGATTTCTCATCAGTGTCATAATCCATATCATTTTCCCCTAACCTTCCACCTTGGGGTTTGAAAGAGGGGTCTTCTTTAAACTGGATAGAATATTATATATCAATGTGTCTGGTAGCTCCAAAAATAGAAGTTGAATATAGCATAGTATTTCATCAAGTTTGAGAAACAAACCCACAGAGAATAATTACCATATCCACCAACATCTTATCAATGATATCCATATAAGGTCTTAGGGGATCACGTTTTGACATCTGCTTTGATGTCGCTTGAGCAACCTGATGCAACAAATCATTTAATTAAGTTAGAGAAAGAGAAAACAAATAAAAGTACACAGCTTAACCTAGTCATATTGTATTCATATCATCAACATTTATACATGGTCATCACCACAAAAGATGGTAACAACACCATAACATATCTAATCCAACTAAATATAAAAACACCAAAGGCAAAAATGACATAGCATTGTTTATAGAAAACCAATATCGTCTTTTTAGTTTCCAATAAAGTTACTATACTTATAGGATGAAGATAACCCAACATTTGGCTCATACGTAAATGCCACTAGAGCGTATACTCTAACAAACACAAGACTGAAGTTCAAGAACAAATATTTGATGCATTGGTTTTTCCATATGCTGAGATATAAAGCATGATTTTCATCCTACCAAGAGCAAAAGCAACAAGCTAACATATCAAGATGGGTAGAACAAAATGCACATGAACCCTGTAAAATTCAGATCATTTACAGTAGTTCTTTTCTGGTAATAACAGGAGCCATATAACATCTATAAAAAGGTACAATAACTCTGCTCAATAGGCCAGGTTACTTTCTGAAGTTCACCCTTTATATACCTACGCTACTGGGAAGCCATACAACCAACACTAAGTAGAGTGTAGTGCTCCTTATATTGTATTATCACATGTATTTATCTTTAAAACTACTGTTTCACAACTTCATAAACATTAACTGTATTATGAATTTTTTATAGTTCTATTTTCCAAAAGAAGCCCAATGTAATCAAATTGACAGTGAGACTTACTACAATAGCATTTGACAAGTTTTGATGAGCATCGTCAAGTTTTAGAGCCGCCCTAGCCACTTTATGAGAAAGAACTTTTTGACGAGTGACATAGTCAGCCATTATCCAAATTCCCTTTGGTATATCACTTAAACCAAACCCGAGGAGAAATGCACCAGTGACGAGCCCAAATGTATTTGAACAAGCCATGGCAAACCCCATTATACCACCACTCCTGTCAACCAATTGAGGAGTATGATAAGAAAAGAATAGTTTCAGACAATTAAGGAACTAATAAAGTAAATTGTGCAATAATATACATCATCTAAACATGCAAACGTTGATTTACAACATTATATGCCATCAAACAAGTAAGGGTATCAAGAAACAAACCAGTTATTGTGCAGTAATATAAGAAATATAAGTCCAAAGAGTGCAACAGAGCCAACGATCACGTAGAAGAGCAAATTCACATGTAAACTGGTCTTCAATCTTTCGGTAACTGTGAAATCCCCGGCATCTTCATAACCCTGAAGGATAGGCACCACGGCCCTGTTTAGAGAAATTGTTCAATATAAATGTATAAGAATAAAACCCATTCCTAAGTCCACATGTAATAGGGTAATGAAAGAATATCCACTCAGAAACCTTATAAGAATGTTGCAGACAAGTCTCAAATAAATGGTACAAGGATAACAACTACAGACTTAAAATCATACCACGTGAGTAAAAAAGTACTCCAATATGACCAGCTCCAGAAGAAAGAAAGACCTCCTTTGTTCTGATCACTCATAGCCTGCACAAAAGAAGAAAAGTATCGACAACTTAGAAAACAAGTATTGTAAATGTAGGAAAGGGCCTTCTCAAAGATGAAATATCCATGTCATCATATTGATTTATACTTCGGAAGCAAATGTACATTTAATATAGAGCATTTCATATCAACCAGCATGACAACACCCAAAACTAGAAAGTAAAACAAATCTTAACTAAAGGGTGTGTCCCAATAGTACCCAATGTTGTGTGAGAAGCTCATCAACCAAATAGTTGTGGGTTCAAGTCCTGGTTAGGACATGTGAGACAGATTTGTGGTGTATATAGTGTGAGATAGCTGGCTGCCGTTCAAAAATGAAACAAATCATAACATCTCCTACTTATTGGAAATATGGCATCGGCTTCAGGCGCAGAACATTGAGCCTGCTTCTGATTATACCGCCAATGCCATACTTCAAATTACAGCAATGTCATGAACTTTCCCTAACCAGTATCAGATAAGCAACAAACTAAGGCTAGATACCCCAAAGTCATACGCAAAATTTCACAATAATTATCAACTAACTGCAATACAGTTGGATAAACTGAAACACGCTTAATTTCATACCTAACTAATCACAATATCAGTTTCATATTAGGGCTAACCAAATTCAGATTGAGCTTATATGCTTATTTGTTATTCGGCTTATATTTCATAAGAGCCTCAGTTTTCCAGATTATTTCGAGACTTATGGGCTTATAGAAGTTTATTATGATATACAGTAATAAACTTATATAAGCCAATAAAGTCTCAAAATATAAGCCGAAATCAAATAAGCTGATAAGGCCGCATATAAGCTTTAACAAACACCACCTTATTAGTAACAAATTACATTATCAATAATCAACAATTAACTTCATACCTAAACTGATCACACTCCAATTTCAAACACATGATTCAATTTTCAACAAATTGCATAATCAATTCAATTAAAATAAAAACTATAAAAAGATAGAGAGATCGTACGGCCCAGATATCAGCAGGAACAAGGATGATGAAAGACAAGGAACAAAACCAGGTGTAACCGACGGTGAATAAAACGTAACGAGGGATATCTGGTCCTGCAAAGTATCTTAATGTTATTATCACCATCCCCATTGTTAATGGTAACGATATCAGGTAGAATAACCACATTTTTTTTAACCCTAATTATTATGATTTACAGAATTTGGGTGGAAATAATGAAGAAGGATGGTTGGGTTGGGTCAAAATAATGTTCTTCCTAGTCACGTCTTTGGTTTTTCTACTTTTCCTTTTTTTATATTTTGTTTACATTTTTAGAAAAATCTCACTTTTCACCCATCAAATATCATATTCGTCTTCTAAAACTTTTTCTCACTGGTTAAAATAAAAAATAATACTTACATTGCGACATCTCAAAATAGCAACGTGAACAGAATAAGTAAGTTTTAACGTGACATTTGTTTCATAAGTTTTCATTTAAGCATGCTTGTTTATTCTTCTACTTGCATAAAATAATAATATTTAAAATACATTTATTTATCATATCATTTTATCATTTAGACACATGTATTTCCATTACACATATGGGTAGTAAGATAAGTAGAAAAAAAATGTAACAAAATACATCATTTTTCCTTTCCATTTTAGTTCATCTAATAAACTTCGGATGCTAGATATGCAAAAATATTTTGTGTGTGTGTTTTTTATATATGTAAGTTTTAGGAAACTATTTGGTGGGTTACAAATGCTAGATCTGGAAGAAGGGAGTGCATGTTTCACGACGACGCACCCTTGAAACCCATATTGTGCGTCGATGGTTACACGTGTCAGAAATTGGTTGCTTCCATGTAGATGGCGCACACACATTCTTCATATACTTGCGTATGGTGGACCAGTTGGTTTATTTGACTAATTTTAGTGTGTTTCAATAATATATAGTGGTGTATTAGGCCGTTTTCATAATTAGGACTTTATAATATGTATCTAAAAAGTGTTTTAAAAGGTAAATAATGATAATGGTATTGAAAAATGGTGGTTGATTTCATAAAACGAAATAATAGTGGGCAATATTCCATTGCTTCATATGGGGGGTCGCCATTATTGGTATGTGTGTGGTAATGAGTTTGTACATTTTGTATCCATTTTGTATCCACCTTTTGAGGGAGATTTGGAGTCAAAGGATCAAAACTCCACGATTGGTATAAAAGTTGGATGTAAAAAGTTGTCAGAAAACCCAGTTGGCCCACACTTTTAAAATCCCATCTAGTTTACAGGGGTTGGTTTCTTTTTGTCAATATGATGAGCCCTTTTTATTTTACTACCACTAACTTTTTCTTTTAGCATATGAAACTTATTTACAAACGTTAATTTTATTTTTAATAATATTTTTTATTTCAATTTTATAATATTAATTATTGTATAAATATTATTTCTATCTCTCAAATTAAATTCAAATCTAAATCCAAATCCAAACCCATCTACAAACCAAACGGCCCTTACTACTATTGTTATGCCTACTTTTGATTACTTTTGTAGATTTAGGTGTTGTTCGCTTTGTTGTGGTTTGTTGTCCGGAATGATAATCGATATGGATTTGATATAGGGGTGGAATAGGAATGACAATAAATTTAGGTATCAATAGCATAAATGTTGTTTGGTATGATAATTAGATGAAAAGTGTTTTTAAATTATTTGAGGGAAAATGATAGGCCTGAGAATCAATTTTCATTCCACACCTTTTAGGTGACTTTTAAGTATAGCAACATATTTAGTATCATACCCTTTTTTGATTCCGATGTTAACTAACCAAATACCTATACATGGAATGAAATCCATTGATTGATTCCCATTGGCGCATACCAAACACACCCTTAATGCATGTAAACCCACCAATAAATTAAATCAGGAATGGAGGTCATGTCTTTCTCATTGCCATTATTCATTCTAAAGCACAAAATTTATGTGATAAAATTCTAATACCCAAATTAAAAAATTTGGTATACATGATCATAACACAAAATTTTAAACTATGTCTCGTGATTATTTAAACTTTGTTGTCATTATGAAATTTAACTAACTTATACGCTTATTGCTTGTTATCATTATCAAACTTAGAGTGAATTACATAAATTGTCCCTGTGATTTGCCGGGTTTCACATGTTTGGTCCCTGTGGTTTTTTTTCATCGTGTCCTATCCTTGTGGTTTGCCATTTTTATGGATCATGTCCCATTTCCACAACCACATTTAAACACTGGTTAAATTACCCCCACGTGAGTAAAACATGATGGGTAAAATTGTAATTTCGCTTTCCCCTCTCTTTATGCTTGCTGGTTAGATAAAACCCTTTTCATCTCCCCATTGTTTTTCAAATACACTAGTAAACCTTTAAATATCCCAAACACACACAAATCTCTGTCATGGTTGATTTCGAAAAATGTTCTCTTCGACAACAAGGAAAAGCTTTTGATCCTGTTGAAGCATATGGTAGGTGTTTTTATGGTTATCATATTTGATGTTTTTGTAAAATTCCCCTTTTTATAAGTTTCTTGGCTAAGTATTGGGATTGATTTAAGTAGTTTATTGATTCATATTTTTCTACATTTGAACAGGATCAAAGAACCCTACTCTGTTCACATTGAAGATAAACCATGGTGGGTTTTTTACATTGGGATCTAGAAGGCGCTACATTAGTGGTAAGGTAAACTGGTTTGATGGTGTTGATGCGGATGAGTTTTCGGTTCATGAACTTAGTGACATGCTAAAATTGTTAGGTTATAAAAATGAAGTTATGTTGTATCATTATAAAATTCCTGACAGTGGTTTAGAGGAAGGGATTAAACCTTTAATATCAGACAATGATGTTATAGAGATGATTAACCATATTGGAACATGCAAAGTGATTGAGGTGTACACAGAACTTTGTTGAGATAGGTGATACAGCAACCTCAAAGTAGGCTCAATTTAGATGGTGATGTACCGTAACCTATGTCAAACCCTTTGCCCTCAAGAAAGCTACAAAAACCTAAGATGAAGTTTGTTAAAAATTGTCTAAGAAAACACTTGAAAAAAAAATGGTAGTGTTTGATGAATGGGATGGGGCTGATTACATAGAAAATTACCATGTTGAGGATAATCTGCTAGAAAGAACCAGAAAAATGGTCATTTCCCTTTGATATGACAAATGACTTTGATCCTTTTTTTTCTAATCTCAAAACCAATAATGGGAATGCTAACACTGATATTACTAAAAAGGGTGAATCTAGTATGCTAAATAAAGAAGATATGATAAATACTGAAGATGATGATGTCATGGTAGATGAGGATAACAAAATAGAGGATGTTGAAGTTGATATGAATGATTTTAGGGAGAAGTTTAATAGGACTACTGAATGGGAGGGATTGACAAAGAACAATGATGTTTCTGAGGATGAAGAACTTGATCTTGAAGACTTTGATAGTGCATCTGACTGTGATGGTGATGTTGAAGTAGAGATGAACAAGGCCTTGAGAAAGTTAGCGAAAAAACAAAGGTTTGTAGAAGGTATGATTTCTGATGGAAACTTTTATGTAGGCCGCAAGTTTAGTGACAAATATGTTGTATTGGAAAGGGTCTCTAAAGTTGTTGTTGTTGCAAAGACAATTACATGTTCAAAAGAATGACAAGCAGAGAGTGAGAGTCAAATGCAAAGGTAAGACACCTATTTTTAAAGACTTTAATGATTTAAACCTTTGTGATGGAAGTGGTCCTAGTGAGGCATGTGGTCCTAGTTCTGATATTATACAGAGTATAATGCCAAGTGGTAGTGGGCATATGGATCCTGGTACTTTTGATTGGTGTTTGCTTTTGGTATTACTTTAGATTGAGTCCTGGTGCTATGGTTATTTTTTTGGATTGGTGTTTGCTTTTGGTATTACTTTATATTGAATCATGGTGTTATGGTTATTTTTGTTGGTTGGATCTTGTGTTCTTTTTGGTCATGTTATGTTTAAATGTAGATTTCGTGCTTGGTATATTATCATGTTATGTTTAAACTTTATGGATTGGTTTACTTGTAGTAGTTGTTTATCTATGTCAAATCTATCTTGCAAACTTGTAGTAGTTGCAAGTCAACATGTCAAACTTACCACAACCATGTCAAATCTATCTTGCAAACTTGTAGTTGCAAGTCAACATGTTTATTAGTTTTGGTAGTTGCAAACCTGTAGTAGTTGCAAACTTGTAGTAGTTGCAATAGAACCATGTCAAATCTATCACTGATGTCAAACTTACAACAACCACTTTGCCACATTTAATTTGACAAGTAAATTCAACAACCATTTCATTCTCAAAAATAGAACAATTACAACAACCATTTCATTTCAGTTTAGTTTATAACATTCAACAAAATCTAACCATTTCATTCGAGTTCAGTTCATAACATTAAAAACAACGAGCACCAAAATTAACTTCAATCTTTGAGCTTTGATATGCTTGTTCATTCCTTGTTGCTTAAAGATCATTCAATCTTCAATCTTCGACCAAGATATAAACCTGTAGCTAACCTACAAGCATGATATTATGTCATAACAAAACCCAGTCAAGTTTAACAATGAGAAAATAAAGTGTAGTTCTTGTGTGTTTCTTGGTTTTTGTGTTATAGATCTAGTTTTTGTGTGTGTGCTTTTTCATGTTGAAAAGTCAAGTATACAAACGGATATCACAATTTATATAGGCTGAGCATAAAAAGAAAGGAAAGCGAAATTACAATTTTACCCATCATGTTTTACTCACGTGGGGGTAATTTAACCAGCGTTTAAATGTTGTTGTGGAAACGGGACTTGATCCGTAAAAATGGCAAACCACAAGGATAGGACCCGATGAAAAAAAACCACAGGGACCAAATGTGTGATAAATGTTTGTAAAGGAGTACATTAAGTGGTTAATAATGGTTCACAATCTTGCTAAAAAATTAGGTATTACTATAAGGGATAGAAAGTTAAAAAATAAACTAAAAATATTTTAGGCAATATTAGTTTAACCACAAGATATGGCTGGTAGATGTATTACAATTGTAGCTTTGGTCAGTGGCATATTTCCTCAAGTAGCAAGAAGGTAGATAAATTTCACGAATATGACAAATAAAGAGCTATACATTAAGAGACGTTCCTTCGAAGACTAGCAAAAGCAAATTACCAATCCAACCTCTCCAATCTAACGATAGCTTTTGCATAAACCAATTTGTTCATATGACCGATATCGAGATGTAGTGGGCATTCTTTCGCACACGTGAGACCAAAGTTCACGCGCCACAACTATTACATGAGTCAAATTGTAATGCGTAAGCAACAAAGAAATATGGTATTAGTCACCAATGTGACTTAACTAAATGTAGGAAAAAAGTGGTCGTTGGCTTTTTCATAGTCAAAACCGAATAATGAGTGTTCTTAAGCCATTTTATCTTTATCTACTAAATTTTTTTTGTTTTAATAAATTATTTTTATTTATGTTTCATAATATTTATTAAATAAAATATATAAAAGAACTTGAATATAGGTGGCCAACAAGGTTTATAGAGGGGTGTATGATGGATGAGTGAGAAATAAAAGTTGATGTGACGCTGAGATGAAAATAGATGTAAAAGTTTCGTTACGTTGCCACTGTATTCGGTATTTCGACATATTATTGACACAAAAAGCTCATAATGACAAGAAAAAATAGTTATTACACATAGAGGCTACCATACTGTTCATGTTCGATTATGTTATTGTATTATTGTTTTTCTTACTTGGTCAATGAACTTATAAAAAATGATATTTGTGTCACCATTAAAAAGTTTTGGCGTGCATAAAGGCGACTCAAGCATATAACTTTTTTGATAATATAAGTCCAATAATCAAAATGTACTATTTTTATAAATATTTAAGGATTCATAAGTCGAAAAACCTAATGAACAAAAATGCAAAACAACAATTTTTGTGTATATCAGCCTTAAGATCATGCGTAATAAGGGTGCCAAGACCGAGTCTTGGACCATCCAAGACACGTCTCCTTTATTACGGCTCGGTCGAATGACGCGTTTTCAACCATATAAAATGAGGACCCGGTCTTGTGGACAACCGAGTCATGTATCGTGTATTTATTGTGTTTTTGTATATGTATGTTCTAGTGGGGTATATAATATGTGTTTAAGTGATGTATGTTTTGGTGATGAAGTTGGATGTCTTCACGGACGGAGCCATGTTTGTCTTGGGATGGGCCATGCCAACCCAATACGTTTAAATTACTAGTGATACGTATAGATACTTGGTAGTTTGTAATGTATTTACTACACAAAAAATTTATTGGCCAACCCAAAATAAAAAGCTTGCCCATCCAAATAGATATTAGATTTTAGCTTCCAACTGAGAACTTGGAAATATTGTTTATACAAGTTCGGTGGTCATTTATTAAACAAAATTACCACACCACGCTGACCAGTTTACCACATCTTAATCAATTTACACCTACAATCCTACATCCGCCTTTTAATTTATGATTTTTTATTTGTATCAAGTTATGTGGTATGTAACTTTTTGACACTGCCATCATTAAAATATTGTTGTAAGTAATAAACTTGTTGTAAGTATATATAACAGTTTAGGGTTTAGGGTGCGTTTGGTTTGAACCTATGGGAATGAAAGAATGAGTATGAGAATGATATATGTTGTTTGTTTCATGGTAATTGGTATAGTGAAATTCATATATTATGTATACATCAAAGGTGGCAAAAAACTTTGGTATGATGAATCTACCATTCTTGAGGGGCCCACCACTACTATAAAACTCATACTAATTGTGATTCCTATCACCAAACCAAACGGCCCCTTAGTGGTTTACTAGTTTAGTACTTTAGTAAGTTATAATTTGTGTATGGTGTGGCCTACTCGATCAAAAAATAATGGCTCCGTTACTGATTGTCTTATTACATTAAGTTGATGATGAAGTTTGTATAATAAATGAAAGTTAATGTAACAATGATAAATACAGTATAATAGCTTGTAAACTTATATTTTACAAGTGAACATGGGCCTACCCACGTTGGTCGAGGTGCCCGGGAACCACCTTAGAGGGCGAAATCCTTTAAAAGCTATGTGGAGTTGATTTTATGGACCTACTTTGAAAAATTGTTGGGAACAACCTTAGTAATTGTGGAACCAATAAAGTAAAACGAAAATATGAACGACAGTTCTCATGAGAAAACCAGTGGTGATTGGTTCTGAATCTTGTTTATAATGTTTGGGGAAGATGATGGATGATGCAACATAAGAAAGAGAAAAGTAAATATGAATTAAATAATAAAACATTCACGTGTTGAACAAACGAAGTCTTTGGAATGTGTGTAAAGAAAACTCAATAAAAATTATTCCTTTCATTATTTCTCGTATAATACTAAATTCAAATAGTAAATTTGTTCACGTGTTGAATAAACGATTTTTTTAATAGATCGCAGGATGAAAACAATTTTTTTAGTATTTTGTGGTAGATTGAAAATGTTAATGTGATACAGCCTAGCTTGTAAGATGATGTTTCATGACACTAGTAAAGATATTAGATATGATTATGCATTTCTGTTTTGAGTTAGCAAAATATAGTGTTACAATACGAAGAGAAAACTCATATTTTGAAGTAAAACACATATCCTTTATAATGATATCATGTGAATCTTTAAAGTAGAAACATTTACACTTAACATTTCCTAAAAAATATGACTTGAACACGTAAAATTTGTCACAACTAAAAATAATTGAAATTGTAAAAACATATCTTTATGAACACAAAGTTTATAAAAAAATAGTATAATGACAATATACTTTAGTATTTTGCTAATATTCAGTAACAATTGAAAATGGGTTTCTTTAACTAGAAATATAACTTCTTTAATTCATACGCTACTTGACAAAAAATGTCGAATGGTAGTTGCAAAAGCTTTTGGTGTACAGACGCCAAGGATTGTTAAGTTTTTTTACTTTTGAACATGTTGAATTCCATTACAAACTTTTCCACCAAGAATAATTATCTACAATAATTTCTTACCCAATTACCCCACGTGACCAGTGACCCACATACAACATTAATAAATAAACTAATAATGTATTGTTTCTTTTCTCTCTCAAAGAAAGTCTTCTTCTTCATCAACAAGTTTATCTTGATTCTCAAAACCTTCATCTCAACTTCATGAAAGATAAAAATATTTGAGGGGGCAAATGACAAAAAAAAAAAAAAAAAAAAACCTTAAAAATCTAGAAATTTTACACTGCAAATTGTTTGGGAGAAAGGGCACATGACCACCGTGCCCCCTCCCTACCTCCCTCTTATTATTAAGTATGTATAATCATTATAATACTAAAAATAAAAGGCTTGTGAAAAAAAAAAATATGTCAAAATTCTTTAACATGAATTAACACAAGTCTTAGCCTTCGCTGGTCTACATCTGTACCATTAATATTCTTTTACCATAACTCGTTCACTGCCCTTCTTCATACAACTTAAAACACATTACTAATTTCCAATGGTGAAATCTTTTTGATTTCGTAGGCCCATGCACGTACCTTACAAGGCTAAGTAAGAGAGACAAATTAAGAACACACCAAAACTCACTCTAGTACGAAGTATTAATTTTCTTTAATATTTGGGTGGTAGCCTGGTAGGAAGAGCATCAAAGTGGAAATGAAGGTGGTGTAGCATTTTTACAATCTTGCCCCTATAATTCACCACTTTTACATGAGAAGTTATTTTTTGACCTTTTTATCCCTATGTCAACCAGTCTTCTTGTGTATTGTATTATTTTGTTTTGTGTTTGATAATGCTTTTTGACCATATTTAAGAGGACCCAAACGCCATAACGTTGTACATTGATATGCCATTTAGGAAGCTTAGTTACGCGCACCGTTTTTTACGCTTGAAAAGACACGAATCAATTACTTACAGATGGTGATTATACATATCATTGGAATGATACATATTTTTCATATAAATATATTCAAAGATATCTTACTTTATCAAAAATATTTTCAAAAACATTATACGAAAAGACACTTAAGGTATGATTCATAAGGTTTTTTATATGCATCCGTGGATTTCGTGCCACTAATTTGTTTAAATCTTCATATTTACGATAATATGGAATTCTTCCAGTAGATGTTAACATGACCGAGAGGAAATCAGTTGATTTGCACTTGATAGATCACGTCATGAATCACGGGTCTTGCATCCTTGTTGTGTGATGGTTTGTGATGCAAGATCGCCAACTTCCGATATGATGGGTGCTTAGTAAAGTTTAAACTCAATTTTTCTCTTTTCGTCTATAATCTTTCAACCGACGAACCTAAAATACAAATGCAAGAAACATTGCCAATTAGCGGCTAGCGTTTTAATTTTTTGAGTGTAAAGCTAGTTTGGCAACTAAGGTGTGGCATTTTAGATTTTGTGGCATGTATGTGCGTCAGTAAGTGAAGAAATCATGTGATGACATGTATAAACAAAAAGAAACACAAGGTGATAAAAGTAATTACCAGGTGGCGCAAGCCACTTTGATCATGCAAAAAATCCAAAAATTCATATGAATATAATAGACGCTTAGTCGTTGTACGACTGCAAACTCGTGATGCGAAATACTTGACCAACGTAATGACTTTTTTTTTTTTATCACAATAACTATTTTACTATGGATAAAGATTTATCTGCATTGTACGAGTATTGCAAAACAAAACAAGAAAAAATGGTTGTGAAATAATAAAAAGGGTAGATTACATCGTTCGTCCCTCAACTACACCCCGTTTTCACGTTTGGTCCCCCGTTTCGTTTTGGTGGCGAACGGGGTACCTGAACTTCACCAACGATGCACAGTTGGTCCTTGGAGCCCCGTTATGGCTAACAAGAGTTAACTTGCATGGTTAGATGATGTGGCATGACTAGTTTTTAGATCTTTTCACCACTTTCTTCTTCGCATGTTTGGTCCCTAACACCTTTTTGTTATACTATAGTGATTTCTTCTTCGCATGTTTGGTCCCTAACACGTTTTGTATTCGGTCGTTGTTCACTAACATGTTTGGTCCCTAACACCTTCCAAAAATATCCGACCGTTGTTCCATAAAAAAACCATGTAAACCATAGATATTCCCAAAAAAAATACAAAGCAGTGATGGTGGTCTGCACATGTGGTAAACCAGCTGTTGTCAAGACTTCCTGGACAAACAGGAATCCAGGTCGCCATTTATTTGGTTGTCCAACAATGGTAAGTGTGGTTATTGGTGAAATGTATACCAAGTTTACATAATGTGTTGTTTATTTGCAAAATGTGTTATTTATTTTCACATTTTGTTGTTTCAGGGCTCAAACTATCCTTTTCTGGGATGGATCGATCCTCCAATGTTCCCAAGGTCAATAGTGATTATCCCTGGTTTTTTGAGGAGGATTAATGCTCTTCAAGGTATTGTTGAAGAACTTGAAGAATAGCGGTCCAAGTACAAGAAGTATATCATCATCACTTGGGTTTCGTTTGCATTGTATGTTTTTTTTACTACCTGATTTGTCTTCATCCATCCACTATCAAGTCTCTTTTGGGTACTAGTTGTTAGTTTGTGATGGTGGTGGATGGATGTTTTTAGTATTTTGGAGTAGATATAGTATTTGCGTTGTGAAGCAGTCGTTTGTAATGGTTATCAATCTGGGATAATGATCAATGAAAATGCTCGTTTGTAATAATGTGTCACAATTCTCAATTTCCGGTCATTTCTCAAACTCTATATTCATCATTTTTCGTAAACTAGGTTTACGAGTATCAAATTCGCGATACCTTAGGGGTTTAGCTGCGAATTCATGAACAATCATCAAGGACATTTCATATAGACTAGGTTTAGTCTACATATCATTAGCATCATGATCATCATATTAGTTCATGCATGTTTTGCATTTTACGTAAAACGCATAATTTCCTATTAGATAAACGCTTAGCGTAATTAATTATTTTGAACAATTGATCCGATACTTCCAAAAATTATCCCAATATATTTTTATACTCATATTAAGATTATAAAGATAATATTATGAGTTTACCCGGTGTTTTAAATTTATTTTGTATATAAATTGTTATATTTATACAATTACGACGGTTTTCGTAAAAACTACACGATGATTACTATTTCACTCAAATTTTGCAAGAAATGTATTTTTATAATTTTTATGACTTCAATATATTTTATTTTGATCCGTTAAAATTTATTTTTAGCTAACGCTACCCTAAATGCTTAAATATATATACAAGTTACAAATAATTCTTAACTAACTACACATTTACTTATACACACAAATATTTAGCTACAACAACTACTTAGTCTTTTTTTTTGTTTATGGATGTCGACCCATATGGGGTGACTCACACCATTTGATATCAAAATATCTAACTTACACTAAACATATATTCATTTTATACTTACAATCTACACATAGTTATCTAGATACAAAGGTGTAAAAAAATTTGCTCTCTCTTCTTCTTCTCCCCTAAGAACCGGCCACCTTGAAAGACCAAGAAGGAATCCATAAAAATTTTTCAAGTCAAGTTCATATCAATCTAGTTACACTTAAGTAAGTTTTGAAATAAAAACCTAGGGTGTTAGGATTAACCTTGTTCATTTAACTTCATCAAGTTACTAGTAAGCATTTCATGTTCATATTCATCTTTCATATTTATATTATGTTCATTTCATCATATTTGAGAAAAACATGCAAGTCATATTGATGTCTATACCACTTTTTATTGTTTTAAGTGCTACAAATATATATTCATCATCCTATAATTACTCCTTGAAACATATCACTTTTGGTGATGTCTAGGAACCCATGACACCCTAAGAAGGTGTATGGTAGGATTAATACTTCGGAGTTGTTTTGTATTGGTTAGAATAGGTTTTGCGCGAGAAAAACTCATTTCGACAAATTTATTTAGAGGTCTGATCTTATTTTCGAAATCTGGAATTCTAGACAGTAGGTAAAAATTTTTGGGCTAGATATTTGGAAAATATAATTTAAAACGAAAACGTGGGCATTGAACGGGTTAAAACGTGAGCAACGCTAAGATATGATATTTTCAAATTTGGCGACGAAAACTATAAAAATAAGAAATTTCAGCATGTTACTTCCACTTTTTACGAGTCAAAAATGAGGCTTAGGCATTATGAAATGTGTTGACTTATCAAAAATATATTAGTATACTTTAATACGAAGTTAAGGATATAGAATACGTAGAAAACGGACTTGTAACGATTAAATTACACGCGATAAACAAAGTTGCCGTAACTATATTATATAAGCAAAACTAATATATTTCTATTAGACAAACATTACGGCCACAAATGACCATGTTGAGGGTCGTTTTTAACATTGATGGAGTACTTTTTATGAAACGATGTCTTCTAGTAAAAGTAAGTTCGCCTAGCCTATTTTCCAAAATGTTCAACCGTTCGTCAAACGGAGTTGTAACGAGTAAAATACGGTCACTCAAAGTTTGCCGAAAACCACCCTTAAACAATATTTTGGACACAAGTACCATACTTTACCTATATTTTTCTCCATGATCAAGACCTCTAGGATGAAAACTTAAATGATAAAACTTTGAGATAATGATACAAGCTTCCCAAAACCGTTGAATTTGTTTCCTAACACTCGATGTGCACCATTTTACGACTAGCTTTTCGAGGCCGTTTAGTCACTTTCATGAAATTGTCAAATGACATTGTTTTACGACGAAAAGCTATAATTTCATAATAAATCACTAAAAGACCGTCGAGATATCGTTTCAACGTAAATACTTGTAAAGTAATTTATAAATTGTCAAGACGTTATAATATTATTTTTCGACAATAAACTTTATTTTCAAAAGTGTACAAGTGGTATGGATATCATATGAGTTTGCATGCACGCATATGTTTCATGACTTATATTAGAGCACATCATGCATATTAGGTTGCGGATAGAGATCGCACCTCATTTCAAGTATCTACTTTTATCATCATAAACATTGCACCAGGTGAGTTCGTAGCCCCACTTTTACTCGTTTAATTGTTTTATAAACTCTTCGGGGGAGATACATGCTCAACTTCATGCTTTTACTTTACATTTATATGAACTTAAATATCTTTTGTTTCACTCTATATGCGCGTAAGTAGATTATGCCCGAACTAAATTGATCACTATGTTATGAACGCTATTATTTGAATCACTTTCCTTGATTTTGAACCCTTCGACATGTATATTTGAGCTATTTTAAATTGATTTGGACCCATTATCATATAAGTGAACACTTTGGACTTGATTTGAACTTTTTGACATATAGTCGAACTCTTTTAACTTGTACAAGGACCCTTTGATATATTTTAAACTTGTTTGACGTGATTTTGAACGCTTCGACTATCTTGAACCTTTGATATTATTCGAGCTCTTTGACTGTTATGAACTTTTGAACTCGACTTAAATCTTTGAACTTAATTACGAACTTTTGAACGGAACTCTTGAACTTAAATACAAACTTATGACTTGTTTGAACTTATTGAACCGTATGTGTTATGACCTTGACCTATAAAGTCTCCCTTGTTTGGAGCATCACTATAATTCTCGCCTTGTCGGTGGAGTGTTCACAATAATTCTCGCCTTGTCGGTGGAGTGTTCTCAATAATTCTCGCCTAGGTGGTCGGTTTGAAAAAGTGATCTCCTTGTTGAGCAATACCAAAGTCCCCAGTTCGAGCATCCCAATTATTAGATATGTGGTGCAATATTGTGAATTATTATGGTATCTTATACCGGCTATTGCACATAACTATAATTTGTGCAATGGGTTGTGAACACACGTGTTGCAAGTTTGTAGGGATGGACTTTAACTGAATCGAGGATTTACAATGCCTTTGCTTTGTGAACTCATTTGACCACGTGTGCTTGAACATAAACTAGTCATATTTTGGCATGGGTTGTGAAATTACTGTGTTGCAAGTTTTGTATGGGCTAAATTTGAACTCGAGGGATTTACAATGCCTTTGCTTTGTGGACTATTCTAAATGACCAAGAACTTTGTCTTTGCTGCATGAATGCTTTTTTAAAAGCTTTACTTGTTAACCAAACTCTATGAACTCACTCAACCATTGTGTTGACACTTTAGCATGTTTTATCTCGGTATCTAAGGTATCACCATGGCAAGCATGTGGACTTATCATAGAGTCGCGATGACGACGCGTCTCACATATATTCTATGCACTTAACTATCGTTTGATTGTAACAAACTCATTTTGGTATATTGGAAATATTTTGGGACCTATGTTTTGTAAACTCGATTATTTTACTTAATCAAAAGATATTTTCAAAATGACACTTTAGGTCGTTCGATATAACTGTAACTTTGATGCTATGATAGTCATCCCCGTGAATTCCATTCCACGCAAAACGTGTAATTGGGGGTGTGACATATGGTATCGAAGCATCGGTTATAGAGAACTAGGGTTGCATCATTGACCCTAGACTATAACTACATCATCATAGGCCTCATCATATCATTATAAGTGCATACTATTATATGCGACTTATGACTCAACACCCAACATCATATGAGTCGGCTTAATCCAAGCATTGCATACTTACTCCTAAATTATACATAGCCTGATCACCTATGTCTAATTCAGAAAGAATCATGCAATGAAGGGAGTAGTAGTCTCATATGTGTAAGCAATTCCGTAATCGAGCCAAATTTCAAAAGATTTTCAAAACCATTTGTTTCCGCTTGATCCGGTTTAATGGTTCTTGTTTGATGAGCAAGATCAAGCTAAACAAAGTTGTTGCTCAAAACCGATTTAGCCCAATCGTATTTACGTCTTTGTTTGATGAGTTGGGGATTAAGTAAAAATCGTTACCTAAAAGTCTTTGAGGGTTTTGCGAGAATGGGAGCTGGCTCATCTGTTAGGAATTAGAAATTCTAGGTATTAAAGAGTCGGTCACCTCAAGTATATGTAATCGTTAGAAAGCTCGTAGTATAGTAATATTTAGTTAAGTAGTATTTAGTTAAGTAACACCGTGAAGGACTGACGGCTCTTACCCACCTGTATGCCGATCCAAGCCCGCTGTGTGCATTTATGTAAGACTATAAATACTCTCTACCTCCCAAGGTAGAGTTGGAGCTCATAATAATATCTTTCACTTTCTCTCACTAAGTTCCCTAAACCTCTAACTTCTCTCTAGAATTCCATTTCTATACCCACTTGTGTTAATGTTTTGATGTGTTTGTGAAATCCAATATCCAACAATTGGTATCAAGAGCCATGGTTAGATCATATCTTGCACATCTTTGGATTTCTAGTGGTTTTAGGTGGTTTTGAAAGAAAAAGTTTAGTGGGTTTTGCATCATTTGGGTGATTTCTAGTGTTAAAGTTTGGATTTTGATAGTACTTTTATGTTTAGAATCATCACAAGTGTTTAGGTTTTGATTTGGTAAGCTTGAATCATCTTGGTTGGGTTGTTTTTGGATTGAAAAGTGATGTTTTTGGTTTTCTTGCTACGACTTACATTCGGACTTCATTCTCTTAGTTTAATTTGTTTTGCAATTTCGTACGAGTTACGCTTTGGAGCTAGGGACTTAGACCTAGCGACAAAGTTCAAGTATGGACTCCACTACGGGTAGCAACTTGGTGGTAGCGACTTGGGTCCAGAGTTGCTCTTTAGCGACTTGAAGTTTTAGCGACTTGAGTAGCTTAATTGCTGCCAAAATTTAGCGACTTGAGGGTTAGCGAAGTTACTACTTAGCGACTCATTTGTCTAGCGACTGGGACTTTAGCGACTTGGGTGTAGCGAATTAGGTGTTAGCGACCAGTATTATATTCTAGCGACTTGAGCTTAATGAAGTTGTTACTTAATGACTGGGTCCTAGCTTACTGGTCTTAGCGACTGGTCTTAGCGACTTGGTCTTAGCTAATTTGGTTCAAGAATTCTAGCTTACTTGTTGATTCCCGACAAAACTTCAAACGGCTATAACTTTGATCCGTATCCTTTCAGCGTTCTACCCATCAAAACGACCGCGGAGAACGAGGATAAATCCGGATCAAGGGCTAAATCCGCCTCAACAAAAGTTATTGAGGTTTTATGTTTTAGACCTAAATTTCTTGAGAAAATCGTGCATAAACCAATCCAAATCTCAACCAAACAACATCTTTGCTAATCCTACAAACAATCTTAAGTCCTAACACACAATTGTCTATCATTGTGACAATCCATCAGTCATCTTAACACTTTCCATTGGTCATTGCTTAACGGTTTGGTCTTGATTTTAGTAAAATCCCGCAAAGATTCTATTTCTCGGTTTAAATCATAGACTTGTAAAATCCTCGTGGATTCATCAACATCATGTCTTACACCCCCATCTGATTTCGAAGTACTCAAATTGTATGATGTCTGAGACAACCATGAGAATATTAGCTACATCAACGTTACGATGATGGAATCAATTAATGATGACTTGAATTCTTCATGCTCTGAGTCCAATGAGAAAGATTTGCACCTCGCTCAGCATGCCATGCAAAAAGAAAGCAAAGATTGAACCTTATCAACAACTTCACTCTCACCTCATGTTACTTCTACCCACATCAATGGAACTAACATGTATTGCCCTCTTCCGTCAGACTTATCCATTATTAATGGACTTTGTTGTTAAACCTAGAAATTGAGCTACAACTTGACAAAGAGAGGTTCATAAGGATAGTTCCAAAGGCTGCACTTCAAGTGATCTACAAACATTTCACCATTCATTAAGGAATTCACATCGATTATGATCAAGACATGACCTGAAATGTCCTTCAAGAGACACAATCGAATGGAAATTAGCGTGTTCATAGAGACACTTATCCATCTCATAGATAATGTGGAGAAGTACATTGAGGAACATGTGATGAAAAGTGATGAGGTGCAGCTTGGAGAGATTATTGTGATAAGTTGGGTAATGTATCTCGCTTGAAGAATCGTGTTGCTTTAATGCGTAATGTCGAGACAAACAAATAGTGTTGAAACGGGTAAAGCACGATGATGGATCGCTTGGTACCGAATACATAGGCTCAGAGGCGTATAAGACAAAATGTACCAGTTCGACTCTTGTTACACATGATGTGATGCAGTATATCTAACCGATAAATGAACAGTGTTTCATGTGATGAGGTACCTTATCTTTTCAACATAGTGCATCCGCTAATGTACCTAAACAACCGATCTCAATAACATGATTCCGATAAATCACTCCTTGGTTGAGGGCCGAAGTCTAATAATTTCAAAATAAATGATATGGTTGATAAAAAGGCTTTTGATGAACTTTCAAACAAACTCTCAAATCTTGAAAAACATTGCATTTCACTTGAAATTGCGATACAAAGTAAAGAAGAAAGTTTCCAAATTAACAAACCATGTAAAAATCGGAACTTCCCGATTCCGTGAACTTTTGAAATGAACACTTTGAAAGTCAAATTTCAAGACAAAGACTCAACCATCAACAATTTGAATGTTATATTCTCGATATGATGGGAAAAGTAATTTGTTACAAGTAATTTGATATTAATGCTATTGATGATATTCATATGAGAAATGATGAATTAGCAAAGGAATGTGGCCAAATTACTAAAGGAAAATGAGTCTGTGAGAAAGCATCACATAGAACTAAGTGACTCTATCAAAGAAGCTAGAACTACATCAATGGAACAAACAAACTCTTTGATAGCTAAAATTGATGATCTCAAAGCTCAACTTCAGAAAGAGTTTCGCCTATTGTTGCTTTAAAAAATGATTCTAAAACAACAGGAACAGTGTGAACACTAAGTTTTCAAAACCATCAAACTTGGGAAACCAAGCTATTAGACAAACCAATGCTTAGATCCTAACGACCAAAATTTTCAAAACACGGCTTGCTTCCTCCCAAGTTGATGCAAAAACAAGTTTTGACAAACCAATAACTTCACCTCACTTGCCTAAGAAAGTTGATATGAATGACTTGTATAAGAACTCTTATCTTGAAATGGCTAGAAAGAAGGCACAAAATTAAAGACGAATTTTAGGTGCAAGACCTAGGATGATGAATTTTTCAAGATTTCAAGGCACTCAAGTAGTAGTTCTAAACCATTACCTAGGTACACTAATCTAAAGACTAGGATTGGCGACATCTAAGAGTATAGTTATAAGCCAGTAAAGCTATTCCCATAGCAGATCACACTAAGAAATCTAGATCTATTTCTCAATCCAAACAGTTCGTTTGCTCAAAGTGTCAAATGTATCTTTAATGCTAATCATGATACATGTTTCACAAATCAAGAAAAGTAAATGTCATGCAATGGTACAACTCAAGTAAGTCTAGGATCATACTAAGTCATCCACAAAGGCATATGAAGCAAATGAAACCAAAAGCCTCAACTAGATGGTTACCAACTGCTAAATCTTTGGAAACTAGGAATAAGGATAAGTTGTCTCACTATGCGTAAGAAGCTCAACAATTCTAGACCTTGCCATAAGTGGATACCATCCGTAGAATTTTAAGGATGCCGGACTTAGGTGGATACCTACAAGAAAGATGTTTACCAATGGCATTCTCAATGTTGACCGTGAAACCCCAAAGGGTTGGATTTGGATACGTATCACTAACCATAATATATGCAATCAAGTTTGTAATATTAGTGCAGGTAGTCCTTACTACTGCGTATACTCGATCCTTCAATACATGGACTAACTTAAAGTATGGATAACAAAAGGATTGATATCTCATAACTCACGGGTTCAAGCTACTCAACATTGATATTCAATCAAGCTATGACGTCTGCTCACATCAGCCTCAGACTTCATCATTATGGTGTCAAGCAGATAACACTTCAGGCCCCGTTCTTCAAAGAAAAGAAAAGTGTACGCTTTCTTCTCAGGCTTTATCTTCGCCTAAAGAGAAATTCTCCCATGAATGGCCATACTCATCTACATTCTTCATCAACAAGCTTCATGTTTTTCCACGCTCATTCAGTCATCAAGTGGATCTACATTCATTGGTGTATTCTCTTATTCACTTGTTAAATCAAAAATGGCAACTTCGGATGCAATTTTTGAGGGGAGAAGAGTGAATATACTACATGATGATGGATGTTTGAATAATGGTTATAAGACTTAATTTTTGATGATAATATGTATATTCTTTTGATGAAGAAGAGTGAATATACTAAGGATAACTGATTCATTGTTTTGATTTTTGATGACTCTCCTCCAAAGCCTAATGCTTCACTTACTATGGATAATTGGGAATCAATATTTGGGATTCATTGTCTTTCAAAGATATGTTTGATGAGTACTTTTAACCTCCTACCTAATGTTGATCATCCAAATTGGGCTCATGTCAAGTTTCTATTGACTAACCGGTTCACCATCTAAGAAGTACTTCGAATTCTCAAGAAACCTTATCTCCGCTATTTCACAAGGCGCTTATAAATGACCATCATGATATTGTAATTTGCATTATTGAATAATGATCCGCTCTTTGGTATTCCTTTGCCAAATCTTTACGGATTATTGTTCCTCTATTGTGCACGCTTATAAATCAACCACATGAACATTAAGGAAATGACTACCTCATTCGGCCAAGACATTTGTGGTGAATCTTCCGATCGCTTCTCTACATATACCTTTAGGAAGAATGCATTAATGTCGAAATCATTTGTTCCGGTTCATTCAGTTGGATCGACGCATCCGGTTAAAATGCCTATTCACGTGTTGGGCATTTGACACAAGTTGATTACTTCAGAGTTAATCAATTATCACTTATTTGAGATTGAAGTTAAAATTCACAAAGGCGAGCTTAAGATGCAAATGCATGGAATTCTTCTTGAGTTTCAAGTTTGGTATATCAGTTTCTTTATCGGTGGTCACTTCAAATTGTCAACATATGGGTTGATAAAGATAGTCGAGAGAGTTTCTATCGCAGGTCCTACTCTGGCCTAACAATCTCAGCCTCGGACCAAGACTTCAAATCACCAATTGGTTCATCCCTTGTTCCAAACTCTTCAAACTCCATATGTACCTCCATCCTAAGATGATTTAAAGAAATTGTTTGATCTCATGTTTGATGAACATTGTGAGCCAAGTGCTAATGAAGGTGTTAATTCCTACTGAGGTGCCATATTCCTGTGAATGAAGTCAATCCTTCAATCTCAATATCATTAAGTCAAGAAGCCTGCCACGATCCTTGCCTCATCAACAAATCATCATTCTTCAAATGTACATCATGGAACTATGTTCGCATCAATGATGAAGTTAATCCTTTGCTACCCTGAAGATGCTCCATTTGAAAACATATTTGCTCTCAATCTTCATCAACCATCTTCTTGAGACATCGACTCGCTACTTCAGCCCCCTCAACCACCACATGAACACCTCATAAAATGGACTCACGATCATCCATTGGACAACATCATTGGAAATCCCTCTCATCCTCAGATCCACACGGAAACAACTTGCAACCGATGCCTTATGGTGCTTCTTCAACTCCGACTCTCTAAGATCGAACCAAAAGATGTTAAAACCGCCATGAATGAAGACAATTGGTTCAATGCCATGCAAGAAGAAATTCATGAGTTTGATCGACTTGATGTATGGGAATTAGTACCGCCCGTGATTGTGCTATGATCAATGCACTAAAGTGGATCTTCAAAGTGAAACTTGATGAGCATGGTGATGTTTTAAAGAACAAGGCTCAATTAGTTGCTAAAGGATACCGTCAAGAGGAGGGTATAGACTTTGAAGAATCTTTTGCCCCGTTGCTCGATCGAGGCAATCGAATCTTTTGGCTAATGCCGCTAGTAAGAACATGGTAGTCTATCGATGGATGTGAAGACGGCATTCCCGAATCGGAGATCTTAAAGAAGTCGCCTACGCCGCCCAACCCGGGTTTGTGAATCCGAGCATCCTACCCACGCTTATCGCTGAAGAAGGCTCTTTATAGTTTAAAGCAAGCTCCAAGGGCATGGTATGATACGCTATCAAAGTTTCTTCTATCTACCGGATTCAAAGAAAGGAGAGTTGATCCAACATTGTTCACCGTGAAGTCGCAAACATTTAATTCACGTTCAAATTTATGTTGATGATATTATTTTTGCCTCGACTGATCCCAATGAATGTGCATTTTTTAATGAAATGAGTTCAAAGTTTCAAATGTCAATGATGGGACAAATGTCATTTTTCTTGGGATTACAAATTTCACAAAGTCCCGGAGGCATTTTCATAAATCAATCTAAATATGCAATTGAGATCTTAAAGAAATTTGGATTTGATTCAAGTGACCCCGTTGACACTCCCATGATTGATCGAACCAAACTAGATGAGGACCACTCAGGGATCATGATTGACCAAACAAAATATCGTAGTATGATTGGATCCCGGATGTACCTCACAGCTAGTAGACCGGACATCTTGTTCGGCCGTTTGCATGTGTGCTAGATACCGTGCTAAGCCTACTAAAAGCACCTTGAAGCGGTTAAACGTCTTTGGATTCCAAGGAACCATCAATATGGGACTTTGTACCAAGGACACCGGTATGTCACTAACAAACCTATGCGCAGATGCGATCATGCAGGTGTCAAGATACTCGTCAAGTACGCCCGAGGTGCTCGTTTTGGGTGATAAGCTTGTGAGCTGGTCTTCAAAGAAGCAAATGAGTACTTCTATTTCCTACGTAGGTGAATACATAGCCATGTCATCTTGTTGTGCTCAAATCCTATGGATGAGATCTCAATTATCCGACTATGGCTTTGAATTCAACAAAATCCTCCAGATTGTGATAATAAAATTGCTATTGCTCTCTCATGCAACAACGTTCAACACTCAAGAGCAAAGCATATCGACATTCACATCATTTCATCGTGGAACAAGTGGAAAAGGTGTGGTGGAACTCTATTTTGTGAGGTCTGAATATCGCTTAGCGTACATCTTCACCAAAGCTCTTCCAAGAGAACGCTTTGAGTTCATTCTTCCCACTTGGCTTGAAAAGCCTTCAACCGAAAGACTCAAACGCCTTCGTGAGGAAGACGAGGAGTAAAGGTCTATCTTCATCTATCTCTTGTAAATATTTATTCAAAAAACAAAATACAAAATTATAAAACTCTCAAAAATCAAATAGAAAATTATAAAACTTTCAAAATCCATAAAAATCTAAAAATGAAAAAATCTTCAAAAATATTGTCAATTTGTCATGTTTTTCTTCGATAATATCTACGTTTGTGCTGCATTCAAAGAATGACACGACTTTAGATGTTGTTCAATTTAAAAATCAAAATTATTTTTTGAGAAAGAGAAAAAAAATGGTTTATTGTCATTTTCATGCAATAACCCGGTTTTAAAAGAAAGAACAGAGCCATGTTTTACCATGTTTTCAAATTCCATGCTCGGATTCTATAAACATTTATCTGCTGAAAACTAAATGCTTTGAAAAATAACTCTGTCTCTATTTTTGATAATCATCAGGACTTATTTGTCAAAATCTCTCTCTCTCAATCAACAACCTATGTCATTGATTGAGGGGGAGAATGATTTCAATTAAATTAAAAGTTATTTGGCATTAAATTGTTTTCAAAAGATGTACATGCATGTTTTATCAATGGAGTTTAAAGTCTTAAAATCCGATCCCAGCTAAAACGCTTTCATAATCAAGTCACAATTCTCCTTAAAAGCTTTCAAAATCAATTTAAATTTATAAGAGATCACAAATCTCAAATGATTTGATAATTGTGATCGAGAATGTGTGTGATTTAAATTGGATTTAAACCGATAATTCGGTAAATGGTTTTATAAGGATGTACATGATGTCCTCCCCGCATGTGACAAACGATTTCAAATTTTCCATGCACATGTTGAGGGGAGCATCTATCTTAAACCTATGATTTGAAACGCGGATCATTTATCTCAATGTGCGTTCCTCTAGTATGTGCAAAACTCTTTTCAAACCTCGAGGCACATATTGAGGGGAGCAAAATCATGAAAACCTCATCCTTCCCCAAAATGCTTTATCTACTTGATTCGATTAGGGAAGTGATGTTGATATCTTTTAGAAAATGGTAATCAAAGAAGTTAATTTCTCTTCTTGTGTGCAAAACATTTTTCAAATACTTGATGCACATGTTGAGGGGGAGTTCTCGTTCTAAAAATATCAAAACAATTCGTGTACAAAATGCTTTGATAATATATCACAAGTACCTGAATTGTTTTTCAAATGGTTTTCAATTGGTTCCAACGCGTATGAACAATACCAAAAGGACCGACCAACTTTACTTTATGTACGGTGATATAAGGATGATAAGGTTAGGTATTTGTTCCCATGATCCGCAAGAACCGGAGGGATCTACCCATGGACTATCCACTAGTTAGTGTAGAGTTCTTAGGTATGATGATAAAAGGAGAAAATGAGATATGGGAAGAGTGCGGACCGAGACCGAGCTAGTAATCGAATAAACCCAACAAGGTTCTAGCTATGAAGTCTCGGTAAGCTCTGAAGGGGTTGAAGAATTAAAAAGAATTGAATGAGAAAAGGGTGAAAACAAATAGCCCTCCATTTATTCAACCTTAGGCGTAAACCGGGTTCAATTCATTTACTACTGATGGTAACATCGGTATTGAAGACAAGACGTCATGGACCCAAAGGACGCACCGCACTTCAACTTCCCAAACCACTCAAGTTCCTCTTAAAAGGACTTGTTTCATTCTCACGGGGAACCGACATTATCTATCGACTTTCTTTTAGAGATTGTTGATATTGAAGAAGGAGACCCTCTCCCTAGTCTCCAATATAGGATCCAAATATGCACAAATTGAGTCTAGAGCCACGAGATCATCAATAAATCTCATTAGGACACTTTCAATGAAGACTCTCTGTTTCACACAATGTGGAAAGAGAGATTATATCTTGAGTCCTACGCATTATCCTTGTGGTATTGCCGTAACATCCGAAAGTGATGTGTTTACACACTCACAATGAAGATGGAAAGCCTTCTGGAGCCAACATCTAACAAGCTCCCGGTAGGTGGCATGTGAGATCTATTATATAGATCAACCATGTGACAACCGAATGAAACAATGGGGCTTATCAATCTTTTGAATCAATCCCGTTCAAAGTTATGGATTGACGGATACCTTTGAAAACCGGTCTTGTGCTTTAAAAACTTCTTCTTTTAGCACACTAATCGTACTAATTTTTCAAAATCAAAAGGTGTTTTATGATTGATAATTGATTTTCATTAAAACCTTCATAATATTGCAAAAACAATTTCTATTGAGCAATACACGATTGTTTTTCAAATATCTTTTCATCAATCGCTGGATTAAATTGCCGGTTCACTCACCCGTGTTGTCTTCTTTGAGACGTTCGGTTTGAGAACAAACTAGAGCAACCGCAAAACCCTCGCAAGGAAATTCTTCGAATTATACCGATCACAGTAAAGACTTGTACGATCAACGGGAACCGTGGGCGGTACCTCAATTCAACGAAAGTGATCAAAGACACTTTCGTATGCATTTATTGCTAATCGTTGTATGCGTGCACCCCGACGCTTGCACCGATCGTAATGAAGCGTCAATCCATAGCCGCATGCTCATACAACACATTCATCTCAAAAGAAATCATGATTAGTGCATCAATGACTCTGATATTTCACTCCATGCTCGCACGCCGCCAATATCATGAATCAACTTAAGCTTCCGCTACTCTGATGAGAAGATATCATGATCCGGAATGTGAGCATGTCGGTCCGAAAGTCACAACATCACATAATACCAACACCACAATGGATGTCATCGAGATTCTATAGCCGATGATCTCAAAATCGGCTCAAATTATTATCACGTGGATCAGGAAAAGACCTCCACTTGGATTAACCAAACATGCAATGAGTGGAATCAATGACTACGAGCCTCGGAGCAAAGTACTACATCAAGAATGCAAGATCAATTGTTAATGTAATATCCGATTGTATTCAATGTCATTTTAGTATATGTTTGAGGTGACCTCCCTTAGGGGGAGATTGTTAGGAATTAGAAATTCCCGGTATTAAAGAGTCGGTCACCTCAAGTATATGTAATCGTTAGAATGCTCGTAGTCATAGTTATATTTAGTTAAGTAGTATTTAGTTAGTAACAACCGAGGACTGGGACGGGTCTTTACCCATCGTATGCTCCATCTGCCCAGTGTGGCTTTTTATGTAAAGACTATAAATACTCTCTACCTCCCAAGGTAGAGAGTTGGAGCTCATAATAATATCTTTCACTCTCTCTCACTAAGTTCCCTAAACCTCTAACTTTCTCTCTCTAGAATTCCACTTATATGCCACTTTGTGTTAATGGTTTGATGTGTTGTGAAATCCAATATCCCATATCATCAAACCTAACCATAAGAGAGCATGTCTTTAGAATGATATGGTCAACATAGCACGCAAACGTACCTAGTTGGATGAGGAACCCATATGTGCTGGAGCATTGACATGATCATTTAGACCATATAATGCAGCATGAACTTTTAGAACTCTTTATCAGGTTCGACCATAGTAATATTAATCTAATCACGAGGACGCGGATTCCTCTAACGGGTAAGAATGTCACAATTCTCAATTCCGTCATTTCTCAAACTTTTATATTCATCATTTTCGTGAAACTAGGTTTACGAGTATCAAATCTCAAGGTAACCTTAGGGGTTTAGCCGCGAATTCATGAACAATCATCATGACATTTCATATAGACTAGGTTTAGTCTTACATATCATTAGCATCACATCATCATGCTAGTTCATGCATGGTTTTGCATTTTAATGCTAAAACTATAATTTCCTTATTAAATAAACGCTTATCACAAGAATTAATTATTTTGAACAATTGATCCGATACTTCCAAAAATTATCCCAATATATTTTTATACTCATATTAAGATTATAAAGATAATATTATGAGTTTACCCGTGTTTTAAATTTTTGTATATAAATTGTTATATTTATACAATTACGACTCGCTGTGAAAAACTACACGATGATTACTATTTCACTCAAATTTTGCAAGAAATGTATTTTTATGACTTCAATATATTTTATTTTGATCCGTTAAAATTTATTTTTAGCTAACGCTACCCTAAATGCTTAAATATATATACAAGTTACAAATAATTCTTAACTAACTACACATTTACTTATACACACAAATATTTAGCTACAACAACTACTTAGTCTTTTTTTGTTTATGATGTCGACCCATATGGGGTGACTCACACCATTTGATATCAAAATATCTAACTTACACTAAACATATATTCATTTTATACTTACAATCTACACATAGTTATCTAGATACAAAGGTGTAAAAAATTTGCTCTCTTCTTCTTCTCCCTAAGAACCGCCACCTTTGAAAGACCAAGAAGGAATCCATAAAAAATTTTTCAAGTCAAGTTCATATCAATCTAGTTACACTCTTAAGTAAGGTTTTGAAATATAAACCTAGGGTGTTAGGATTAACCTTGTTCATTTAACCTCAATAAGCTAGTAAGCATTTCATGTTCATATTCATCTTTCATATTTATATTATGTTCATTTCATCATACTTGAGAAAAACATGCAAGTCATATTGATGTCTATACCCACTTTTATTGTTTTAAGTGCTACAAATATATATTCATCATCCTAAAATTACTCCTTGAAACATATCACTTTTGGTGATGTCTAGGAACCCATGACACCCTAAGAAGGTGTATGGTAGGATTAGAATAGCTTCGGAGTTGTTTTGAATTGGTTAGAATAGGTTTTGCGCGAGAAAACCATTTCGACAAATTTATTTAGAGG
>OU343222.1:70003855-70107715 GCA_910596185.1 Chrysanthemum makinoi | reverse complement strand
ACACTATCTAGTGGATTGTCCCTGGTAGATCCCTCTGGCTCTGGCGGGGATGGGGAAGAATACCTAACCTAACCATCCTTATAAAACCATGCATAAAGTAAATTGGTCGGTCTTTTGGCATTGTTCTTTCCTTCATGAAACCAATTGAGAAATCATTTGGAAAATCAATCAAGGTACTTGTGATATAAAATCAAAAACATTTGTTCCTTAATAGTTTTAATCATTTAGAAAACCTCCCCTCAACATGTGCATATGATTTAGAAAATGTTTAGCACATGGAGGCAAGAGAACTTTGAAATATTTTCTTTGATCACAATTTTCATAGAAAGAGCCATTTGATTTTCTTGGTAAGTTCTCCCCTCAATATGGCGTAGGGATATTTGAAATCATTTTATCACATAGAGGAAAGAGTTCATTTGAAGTACATCCACAATCACAAATTCCATTAAGAAACCATTTAAAACTCAATCAAGGTACTTTATGTTAAAACATACAAGCTTTTGTACCTCGATAGTTATTTCATTTTAAAATGCTCCCTCAATATATGCTTCGAGATTCGAAAGCGTTTAGCACATATAAGGATAGAAGCCTGCACAATTGAATCAAAATGATCACTTTTATCAAATTTCATTATAAATCACAAATTCTCCCCGATCAAAAATATCAACCCTTTGAGATTTGGATCCCAAGAGTGATTTAATAAGGTTTAGAAAACATGGGAGAAAATGTGGCCTTGTTTAAATACTCATCTTGTTTTTGGATAAATGCTCCCCCTCAACATGTGCATTATGTATATTAAAATCGTTTGGCACATGGAGGCAGGAGTGCCTTTGAAGGACTAAAACCAATTCCACTTAAACAAATTTGAGATTTAAATCACGATCTCTACCCCGATCAAAAATTTCAAACCTTTTGAGATTTGTGATCCCAATTGATTTAAATCATTTAAAAGATTTTGGGGGAAAGACATGGCAAAATTTAATTTTGAAAAATGACTAATGAGGACCAATTACAGACATTAAAGATTGTTAGTGGCAGGTATGATAGTTTTAAGAAATCTTAAGAAAAATAAAAACAATTTCACAATCAAACAGAACAGAAAAAAAATTCATTTTGAAAAGATCTTGATTCTAATGAAAAATCATACCATGACATAATATTAAATCTAGATCATCACTTATTGTACAATCCGGACTTTTATGAAGCAATATTGTTGAAAATAATTTATTTTAATAACTATCCCCCTCAATCGATGACCGATAGTCGTGATTGAGGGACTTAGGTTTTGATAAAAATGAAGTCCGGTTGATTTTCAAAATAAGTCCAATTTATTTTCAAAACAAATATTTTTCCATTTTTCAAAACAATATTAGTTAAAAAATTGTTTAAAGAAAATGGTATAATCACAATTATCCTGCACAAAGATTCGTTAGGTGGTTGAGCTGCTTCTGTTGATGTTGCTGCTGTAGGCTGGAAGAAAAACCGTCTGCTGATGCAGTGAAATCTTTACGTTCATTTTAATGCCAACTTAGGTCAAATTTAAGTTCCGTTTCTTCAATCACTTAGAAGAAAAAACCATTGCCGATGCGTGAGACCTTACGTTGCTTTATGCAAACTCTTCATAGAAGTCCAATTAAGCTTCGTTTCTTCATTTGTCAACCCAAGATATAGTTACCCTTTCCTTTTGGCATCCAATCATCTTCAATTGTGGGATCCGGATCGGGAACATTCTTATATACCAATATACCTGCATACGTTAGTGAACACACATACATATATATGGTGGTCGACATCACCCAAACAACAATCGACTAATTCAAGTCAATTCAACATATCAATCAGTTAATAGGTAGGGAATAATGTGTTCATCAAACTATAATCATCTAATCCTAACAATCACATCCTAAAAACCTAGTCCTTCAACATAGGCAATTATATATTTTAATTAAGCACGTAGGATACTAAGAAAGTTCGTTAGATGATGTAAATTTGAAAACATTCTCCCCTCAATCAATGACTTATTTTTCTGAAAAGGTTAAAAGCGCTGAAGTCATTGTTTGAGTTTTCAATTTTAAAACATTTGAAACTGATTGTTTTTCAAGCAAATCATTTTCCACCAATTCAGTTAAAACAAATATTTTTCTGAAGAATTTTAGAAGAAAAAATATTTGAGTAGAAAACAGCAGTCCTCGACATACTTTCTCTTTGTTTTAGGATAAGTGCACGAGATTAAGAAAGATGTTTTAGCGCAGAGACTTCCTTCCTGAAGAATGGGTTGCTATCAGAAATAATAGCAAACCATAGTTTAAGCACGGGTTACAGTCTGAAGTAATTGTAAGCCATTTTTGAAGCGCGGGTTACAGCTGAAAATAACAGAAGCCATATTTTTAGACATGTTTGGGAAAAGAAATATTTACACCTCCTGCTCGAAACTTCATCTAAAAGTCCCGTGCATTATTGAATGACATTTCTAAGAACGTAGATGTTATCGATACCGAAGAAGGTCTGAGAGAAAACATATTTGGGTATTTTTAAATTTTCGATTTTATGGGGTTTTGTTGGTTTTATAAATTTCTATTTTGATTTTGTTGGTTTTATATTTTGTATTTTGCTTTTTGAAAAATATATACACGATAGATTAGATGATATAGTTTAAGAAGATGATGATACGAGTACCGAGATACGGATACGAGAAAGGCCCGTTGTAGAAGATAGAAGTCATCATCCCTAAAACTTTCATCACCAAAGCTTCCGAGGCTTTTGAATGGACGTCAGAAATTGAGCCTCCAGAAAGTGAGACTTTGGTAGCTCCCCCATACCGACAATCTTCGAATAAAGACCATTTTCCAAGAGAAGAATGAGAAGAGAAACAGTCTCATTGAATGAAGCTCAGCACCCCGAAGAACATGAGAACAACGAGGTAACAAGTTAAGACATTGATCGTCTTAGCGGTTATCAAATCCGGAATAACTGATGAAGACCGATCACATGAACCTGTTGTGCATCCCCGATGTACACATTATTCTTCGAGATTGACCAGTTGTCTTATTCAGGGGAACAATAAATCAACATCGTCATTTTACCAAAGCATTCCAGCTTATCTCCATAAACAATCAGCCATAATGTACACAAGTACCCAACCAGAGTAGAGACAACAACATCACACTAACTGGTTGAATCACTGATCTCCTCTATAGATGTCAACTCTAGAATAACTGATTAAGCTCGATCATGTGAATATGTTGTCCGACCCTGATGTGCACATATATTTCCCCTGATCGTTTCGATCTCATCAGAATCATCATTACATTGTGTACATGAAGCACTAACCGGAAGCACTTTATCATAAATCATATAGAAGATGTCGATATGCAATATCATCTCACGAACCAAATATTCTTTTCACATTTCTTCTAATTGAACGCTGAAAAAGTCTCCAGAGACCATTTCCCCCAATTAGTTGGAATAATACACTAAAGGCTACGAGTTAAACACTGAGTTTCTCTACGGTTATGACCATTGTCTTTTCGGGATAACTTCAATCAGGTAGAAGTGTTAAGTTCATCATATGTACTCGTTGTGCTTTTAGATATATGTCTCCTTCCCCTGCTGGTTTGATACCTCAGATTCAGAAAAAAACATAATATACCCAAAAACTCGAAATATCGTGAGAAGAACTCAAATGCCCAAATGAAATCCCGTGAGAATCAATTGCAACGGAAACTCTCCCTGACTATCTTTACCAACCCATATGTGGACAAATTGAAAGTGACCAGGATGAAGCAAACTCGATATACCAAACTTGAAAATGAAGTAGAATTTCCACATTGGTATCTTAAGCTTGCACCTTAATGATGGAAGAAGAACGCGTCGAGAATCTATGCTTCAAGCAGTCTCTAGTACTCACTACGCAGAAAAAGTAGAGACATTAACACCTCTTGAGATTATCCACATCGTCATCTGCATGTGACACTGAGTAAAGCAACATAACTCCTAATAGTGATAGTTAACCAGGTCTTCAACCAGCCACCCCGACTACTGGTAACTAGATAAACCAAGTCTTCAACTCAAATTCTTAAGCCCGAGCAAGTTATCAATTAAGAACACGCCTTTGTTGAAAGTCAACTTCAATCTCAAATAAGTGATAAATGATTAAATCCGAAGTCATCAACTTGTGTCAAATGCCCAACACGTGAAAACAACATCCAATCGGATGTACATTGACCCACTGAATGAACCGGAACAAATAAATCCTCAACATCAATGCATTCTTCCTAAAGGTATACATGTAGAGACTGATCCGAAAGATTCACCAATAATGTCTTCGAGCGGATGAGGTAGTCATTTTCCTAATGTTCTGTGGTTGATTTATAGCGTGGACATTGAGAGGAACAATAATCCGTGAAGATTTGGCAAAGGAATAACCAAAGAGCCGATCATTATTCACGAACAATAATCGTGAAGATTGGTAAAGGAATACCAAAGAGCGGATCATTATTCATGAGTGCAACTGCAATATTATGATAGTCATTATCAATGCCTTGAGGAATAACTGGAGATGGGGCTTCTGAGTAGTCTGAGTTGTACTTCTTGGATGAACAACATTAGCTAGCGGTTGGAAATACTCATCAAACATATCTTTAAAAAAATGAACCCCAAACAATAAATCCCATTTATCCTTAGTAAGTGAAACATTAGGCGTTGGAGGAGAGTAATCAAAAATTAAGTCGTGGACCATATTCAAACATCCATTCATGTAGTATATTCACTCTTCTCCCCCTCAAAAATTGCATCCGAAGTTTGCCATTTTTGATTTAACAAGTGAATAAGAATATACTCCAATGAACGTAGATCCAACTGATGACTCAATGATCATGGGAGAAAACAGAAGCATGTTGATGAAGAATGTCGATGAGAATGGTCATAAATATGAAGATTTTCTTTTCTGAAGATAAAGCGCATGAAGCGTAACTTTTTTTCTTTGAGGAACGGGGACTGAAGTGTTATCTGCAGACGCCATAGTGTTGAAGAATGAGGCCTGAACTGATGTGAACAGACGTCATATTTTTTAGATTTTTTTTTAATTAAAAAAAAAAAAAAAACTGATTTGTACACAGATTTATAAGAGCGAGTCCTGATTCAAGTCGAATAGGAGTCAAAGCACGAGATACATCAATTCTGGCAAGCAACAATTCCAGAGTGAGCAATATTCATTTCTGATGGAAACCAAGTCATGATGTTCCTGATTGAATTGAGCATTGTACCTGAAAAAGACTGAGAACACTTTGCACTAGAGGTACATGTAGTATTGCAAATAGATGAGTTAGTGACCTGAGTGACCTCACAGTTGGATGTTGCAAAGTGTGATATAGGAGAGTCATTACTAGACATCCCTTTAGGTTCAATATTTTTGAAGAGTTTTCCTGTGAGGATCCACTTAAGGTAAGATATAGGGATGTATGTCTGTTTGGATCCTGAAAACTTAAATAATCTACCAGTGGGGATCCATTTGAAACAATTGCTAGTAGATTTGGATGTAGGCACTTCCCTCTTTTGAATATTGGTCCTTTTGTAATTAGTTGGTTTTAGGGATGATCACCATTGATGCTTCAGTATAAGAACTAGATGAACTCCTGTATTCCTTATCTTTGAACTTTGAACATTAACATGGGGTTTGTTATCATCATGTCGGAATGAAGTAGTGAAGTGACTGGTTTTGTCAAAACAGTATTCGCATCAACTTGGGAGGAAAGCCTAGATTTCGAGGTTTTAAATCTTCAGTTCGAAAAAGCATTGGGCTGCCTAACTACAGTATGTTTTGAGTTGTTCTGAACAGTTGGCTTTCCAAGGTGATGGTTTTGCAAACTTGGTGTTCACCCTATTTCCAATAGATTTCCTAAGCTCATTTTTTAAGAAAACAATAGTGAAGCTCTATCTGAATTTGGGCTTTGAGGGAATCAATGTCAACCAAAAGGAATAGTTTGATCTATCATCTTGGAATGTTCTCTAATAAGTTCTTTCTAAGGACTCATTTCCCTCAATAGGTTGGACACACAGAGCCATTCATTATCCTAGATTTAAGTGTACTACTCACCTCATGGTTAGGATTGCTTATTTCTAGATTACATTTCTTATGCAGATCTGAGAGTTGTAATTTCATATTGCATATGGTTGAATCTTTGTCCTAATCTGGTTTAAGTGGTTAATTTCAAAAAATCTCGAAATTTCGGGAATTCTGGATTTATGCAAGATTTTGTGGCACGAAAACTTTCTTCTCTTTGTTATATTGCAATTTCCAAGGAAATACAATGTTTTTCAAGAATTTAGTATTTGTTTGAAAGTTCATCATAAAACCTTTTTCAACCATGTCGTTGTTTTAAAGGTTTTAGATTCAGGGCTCAACCAGAAACACATTTATCAATATCATGTTCAGAGATAAGATCAGTCAAGGGTACCTCAGTGTATGACACATGTTCATTGTGGTATGGCATCTGAGTTCACCTTATGCACAACAGGAGTCACTGACATGCAAGCACTTTCGGCTTTTCAGATTCGAGCCTTTGTGTTCAGTACAAGCCAGTTCAACATTCAGTGTTGTATCTGAAATTCTGCATTCAGCATCAGCATCATCCGTTCTTTCAACTGATCCATTACCCGAAGTATCACAACTTTCCCTAAATTTATCATGACACCCATTCAACTCATTCAAATTATCACCTTTGAGCAGCTGCCTTAATGTACACTTCCATACTATTCATAAGTTGGATATATGTGTTGATGAACTCATGAATTCCATTCCAGTATTTCTTGAATGAAGTTCCAGTTACGGTTGATCAAAGTCTGCGGAATATTCCCCTTGATAAATGGTTGAAATTGGTTGTAGATACTGAAGGGCAGCATTAGAATCATCAATTAGTACCTCCTTTCTGGAAATTTGAAGCTTTAGTTGTTCTAAGTTCAGCAACACGTTTTGTCAAGTGGGTAAGTCTTGACGAAAAGAGCAATGCATGTTCGAGCCATAGTGGTGGGATAAAGTTGTGTAAGGTGCTGATGAAGTAGTTGAAAGGGCTCAATGTTGCATTCCATTTGCCTTGCATCATTTGTCAATACCAAGTGTGACTCTTTAGATTTTGACTCAGATTGTAAAGTGTATTGAGCATAAGTTGCTGAATCACTCAAGGTAGAACATTCTGAATAGCAGTCTGTTTCATTATTCTGTGAGGTATCATAGAGTTCAAGCACTTTGGTGATTAAAGGATCAGTGATGTAGGACATGGTATTAATGGATATTAGATATAAGTAACTTGCATCAATTCACCAAATTGTAATAAGGACAAGTCGCTAACAAATAATCGCCAAGAACCATAACACCAAGTCGCTAAGAGTTATGAAGACAAGTCGCTAAGTACCAACTCGCTAAGTATTTGACAGAAGTCGCTAAGCAGTCAAGTCGCTTAAGAGCAACTCGCTAAGGTCCAAGTCGCTAACACCAAGTCGCTAAGAATCTTAAGTACAAGTCGCTAACAAAATTGAAAGCAAGTCCTTCACCAAGTCGCTAGCCGGGTGGTGGAGAATCCACTAAGTTGTACTATTTGTCGCGCGTGTCTCAATAGACAAGTCGCTACCAAAAAGCACTACAACTCGCTACCTTTTCTCAAGCAAGTCCTATGATGAAATTCACTACGAGAACCAAGTCGCTACCAAAAAAAACTTCAAAAACACACTTTTCAATCCAAAACAAGCTCAACCACAGTGATTCAAGCTTACCAAATCAAAACCCAAGCACATACAATGATCCTAAACACAAAAGTACACCCCAAATTCAAACTTAACACTAGAAATGAACCAAATGATGCAAAAACCACTAAACTTTTTCAAACTAAAAAACCATATAAAAACCACTAGAAATCCAAGGATATGTAAGAGATGATCAAACCATGGCTCTTGATACCATTTGTAACATATTGGATTTCATAAACACACTAAACCACAAGATCAAATAGGCGTATAATTTAGATGGTTTAGAGAGAGAAAGTGGGATATTCTAGAAAGAGAAACTCATGGAAGGTTAGATTCCAAATGAACATCCAACCCTCTCCCTTGTGAGGTGAGCGCTATTTATACAAAGAGTCACGCCCTACTATGGGCTGTGGATCAGGCATGCAGTGGGTAAAGACCCGTCCTTCCTCTACGGTGTTGCACTAGTCTAAGCTACACTAATAACTAACTAATTAACTACTAAACAACGTAAATAACTACAAGTCTACGAGCTAACTTATGCTAGATAATATTTGGGGTGACCGACACTTCACACTGGAATTTCCAATTCCTAACAATTACAAACCAGCATTTTCATTGATCATTATCCCAGATTGATAACCATTACAAACGACTGCTTCACAACCCAAAAACTATATCTACTCCAAAATACTAAAAATATCCATCCACGACCATCACAAACTAACAACTACTACCCAAAAGAGACTTGATAGTGGATGGATGAAGACAAGTCAGGCACTAAAAAAAATACAACGCAAACAAAACCCAACTGATGATGATATACTTCTTGTACTTGGACCGTTATTCTTCAAGCTCTTCAACAATACCTTGAAGAGCATTAATCCTCCTCAACAAACTAGGGATAATCACTATTGACCTTGGGCACATTGGAGGATCGAACCATCCCAGAAAAGGACAGTTTGAGCCCTGAAACAACAAAATGTGAAAATAAACATCACATTTTGCAAATAAACAACACATTGTGTAAACTTGGTATACATTTCACCAATAAACAAACTTAACATTGTTGGACAACCAAAGAAACGGCGACATGGATTCCTGTTTGTCCAGGAAGTCTTAACAACAACTGGTTTACCACATGTGCAGACCACCATCGTTGCTCTATATTTGTTTTTGGGAATATCTATGATTTACATGGTTTTTTTATGGAACAACGGTCGGATATTTGTGGAAGGTGTTAGGGACCAAACATGTTAGTGAACAACAGCCGAATAAAAAACGTGTTATGGACCAAACATGCGAAGAAGAAATCACTACAGTATAACAAAAAGGTGTTAGGGACCAAACGTGCGAAGAAGAAAGTGGTGAAAAGACCTAAAAACCAGCCATGCCACATCATCTAACCATGCAAGTTAACTCTTGTTAGCCATAACGGGGCTCTAGGGACCAACTACGCATCATTGGTGAAGTTCAGGTACCCCGTTCGCCACCAAAATGAAACGGGGGACCAAACGTGAAAACGGGGTGTAGTTGAGGGACGAACAATGTAGTTTACCCTTTTTATTATTTCACAACCATTTTCTCTTCTTTTTTTTGAAATACTCGTACAATGCATGATAAATCTTTATGCATAGTAAAATAGTTATTGGGAGAAAAAAAAAGTCATTACATTGGTAAAGTATTCTGTATCACGAGTTTGCAGTCGTACAAAGACTAAGCATCTAAAATATTCACATGAAATTTGGGTCTTTTGCGTGATCAATGTGGCTGGCGCCAACAGGTAATTACTTTTATCACTTTGTGTTTCTTTTTGAGTATACATGTCATCACATGATTTCTTCACTTACTGACGCACATACATGCCACAAAATCTAAAATGCCACACCTTAGTTGTCAAACTAGCTTTACATTCAAAAAATTAAAACGCTAGCCGCTAATTGGCAATGTTTCTTGCATTTGTATTTTAGGTTCGTCGGTTGAAAGATTATAGACGAAAAGAGAAAAATTGAGTTTAAACTTTACTAAGCACCCATCATATCGGAAGTTGGCGATCTTGCATCACAAACCATCACACAACAAGGATGCAAGACCCGTGATTCATGACGTGATCTATCAAGTGCAAATCAACTGATTTCCTCTCGGTCATGTTAACATCTACTGGAAGAATTCCATATTATCGTAAATATGAAGATTTAAACAAATTAGTGGCACGAAATCCACGGATGCATATAAAAAACCTTATGAATCATACCTTAAGTGTCTCTTCGTATAATGTTTTTGAAAATATTTTTGATAAAGTAAGATATCTTTGAATATATTTATATGAAAAATATGTATCATTCCAATGATATGTATAATCACCATCTGTAAGTAATTGATTCGTGTCTTTGCTAGCGTAAAAAACGTTGTGCGTAACTAAGCTTCCTGAATGGCATATCAGTGTACAACGTTATGGCGTTTGGGTCCTCTTAAATATGGTCAAAAAGCATTATCAAACACAAAACAAAATAATACAATACACAAGAAGATTGGTTGACATAGGGATAAAAATGTCAGCAAATAACTTCCCATGTAAAAGTGGTAAATTATAGGGGCAAAATTGTAAAAACGCTACACCACCTTCATTTCCACCTTGATGCTCTTCCTACCAGGCTACCACCCAAATATTAAAGAAAATTAATACTTCGTACTAGAGTGAGTTTTGGTGTGTTATTTGTCTCTCTTACTTAGCCTTGTAAGGTGCATGGGCCTGCCGAATAAAAAAGATTTCACCATTGAAAAATAGTAATGTGTTTTAAGTTGTATGAAGAAGGGCACTGTATGAGTTATGGTATAATAAGAGCATCCGGTGTGGAGTTGGTTGTGGCTCGCCGTGGGTGACGTGGAGGTCCGCCGTCGCTCGCCGCCACACCGGGGTCGCTCGTGTGGCTCGCGTGGAAGTGAAAATCGTGGGGACGACGAGCTTAACTTCTGACACAAAAGCAGAACGGTTTGTGTGTTTGTGTGTGTAGTGTATGTGTTTGTGCGTGTAGTGTGTGTAATTGTGGGCCCCAAATGAAGAGGTTGAGGTTTGTTATGAGTGAGGAGGGGGTTTGTTGTGGTTAGTTGTGGAAAAATGGGATGCTGATGTGGCGCTGAGTTGGCGCGACGACGAAGTTAAGCCTCGTTTTGGCACCTAGAGCTCTAATATTAATGGTACAGATGTAGACCAGTGAAGGCTAAGACTTGCGTCAATTCATGTTAAAGAATTTTGACATATTTTTATTTTCACAAGCCTTTTATTTTTGGGAAAATTCTCTAAATGCCCCAGTTGCCCAACTATATTACCTCAAATGCCCCACTTTTTTTTCACTTCTCAAAACGCCCCATGGGCAATTCTCCCATGGGCAACTCTATCAAATATTTGGGCCCACGTTGTACTTACAAAGTACAAATGTAACACTTTGTCTGTTGGGCAATATTGACCTAATATATTGGGCAACTGACAATTTTTGTCTTTTAGTGAAAAAGCAAAATTTATATTTTTAAATTTTAAATACAAATTAGTTGGGCAACTTGGCCCCACACATATGTACTTTTAGGCAATATCTATAAAACCAATTTTTAATGCAAATAAGTGGGGCAACTTGGGCCCACACATATGTACTTTTGGGCAACTCTCTATAAATACCACTATATACCATACAAATACACCTTTAATAAACCAAATTACATATCCCAAAAAATTATTTATTATCCTAATACACCTAAATACAAAACACAAAATACCCAAATCATCCCACACACACTACTGCTTTACCCCACACACACCTTCCCTCTCAAAGGGAAAAATCATCCGACAACTTGAAACAGATATCCTTTCCTCTCAAACTCAATAATCCAACGCCCTAATCCTACTCCCTCAATAGTTCTTCTTCCATACAACGCATATTCGTACATTCGTACAATCAATCGCTGTTCTTCAACATCTCAAGAATCCAACCACGAACATGTTTGATGCAAAGCTAACGGTCAGATCTAGATTAGAACATATTGCTACTATTAAAGGTGCATTGAATGTGAATAGAGCCAAATTGTTTAGAGAAACGTCTTTGCCCTGGTTAGATTTTTCTAAGTATTCCCTGACAACACTTATACCATTATTTATATCAAAATGCAGTTCCTGTGTCAAAAGTTAGTGATTGTGTCCACCTTTAACTTTTGTACTAGGTGATAATGTTTTTGATTTTGGCCGCGAACAATTTAGTCTTCTAACTGGGTTTCGTTTAGGACCAGTAGATAAAAGTGAAAGTGACCACGACCATGTTGTTAAGGGTTAACATATCCTTTTTGATCGGTTGTTTCCCGATAAAAATAAAACTAAGAACAAAAAAGTAAAGGGTGATGACCTTTTGGCTTTGGTAAAGTCGGCGGAAAGGTGGGAATCGTTATCCGATGAAGATGCTGTGAGGGTTGCTTTGTTGGTGATTGCAACATTTGACTTTATCGGTCGGGAAGGAAGGTTTAATGTTCTGACATTGCTAAGGAATGTGAGGATTTTTGTGTATGGAATGAGTATCCATGGGGCGAATACATGGGGGTCATCTGTATAAAAGAACGGTGAATGTTGTTCCTAGGCATCTTGAGGCAGAATCAAAGAAGCCCCTTCCAAAAGATCCAAAAAAAGAACAAACATACACTCTGTATGGATTTACATGGGTGTTGAAGGTTAGATTTTACTTGTAACATACATTATTTGTGCTTGTATATATTCTGATGGTTAATCTAAATAATGTGTTGGCATTGTTCATTAGCCATTGGCTTGGTTCCCTAGGCATTGTTCTGTAGTCAGTGTAAGTGTTTGCATATCACTCAGATGTTCTGGCAATACCACAAGGATAATGCGTAGGACTCAAGATATAATTTCTCTTTCCACATTGTGTGAAACAGAGAGTCTTCATTGAAAGTGTCCTAATGAGATTTATTGATGATCTCGTGGCACTAGACTCAATTTGTGCATATTTGGATCCTATATCGGAGACTAGGGAGAGGGTCTCCTCCTTCAATATCAACAATCTCTAAGAGAGAGTCGATAGATAATGTCGGTTCCCCGTGAGAATGAAACAAGTCCTTTTAAGAGGAACTTGAGTGGTTTGGAAAGTTGAAGTGCAGTGCGTCACTGGGTCCATGACGTCTTGTCTTCAATACCGATGTTACCATCAGTAGCATATGAATTGAACCCGGTTTCTGCCCTAAGGTTGAATATATGGAGGGCTATTTGTTTTCACCCTTTTCTCATTCAATTCTTTTTCATTCTTCAACCCCTTCAGTGCTTACCGAGACTTCATAGCAAGAACCTTGTTGGGTTTATTCCAGTACTAGCTCAGTCTTAGTCCGCACTCTTTCCATATCTCATTTTTCTCCTTTTATCATCGTACCTAAGAACTCTACACTAACTAGTGGATAGTCCCTGGGTAGATCCCTCCGGTTCTGGCGGATCATGGGAACACATACCTAACCTTATCGTCCTTATATCACCATACATAATGTAAAGTTGGTCGGTCTTTTTGGTATTGTTCATCTGCCATAGGAACCAATTGAAAACCATTTGAAAATCAATCCAGATACTTATGATATTTTATCAAAGCATTTTGTACCTGAATTGTTTTTTTTTTGATATTTTTTGAAGAATAACTCCCTCTCAACATGTGAATCAAGTATTTGAAATAGTTTTCCACACGGAGGCAAGAGAAAGAATTAACTTCTTTGATTACCATTTTTTAAAAAAATATCACATCACCCTAATCGAATCAAGTAGATAAAGCATTTTGGGGAAGGATGAGGTTTTCATGATTTTGCTCCCCTCAATATGTGCCTCGAGATTTGAAAAGAGTTTTGCACATACTAGAGGGAACCTGCACCTTGAGATAAGTTATCGCGTTTCAAATCATAGGTTTAAGATAGATGCTCCCCTCAACATGTGCATGGAAAATTTGAAATCGTTTGTCACATGTGGGAAGGAGAGCTTGTACATCCTTATAAAACAATTTACCGAATTATCGTTTAAATCCAATTTAAATCACACATTCTCCCCCGATCACAATTATCAAATCAATTGAGATTTGTGATCTCTTATAGATTTAAATTGATTTTGAAAGCTTTTAAGGAGAATTGTGAATTGATTATGAAAGCGTTTTAACTGATAATGATCGGATTTTAAGACTTTAAACTCCATTGATAAAACATGCCTGAATATCTGTTGAAAACAATTGAATGCCAAATAAATTTTTAATTTAATTGAAATCATTCTCCCCCTCAATCAATGACATGTTGATTGAGAGATTGATATTTTGACAAATACGTCCAGATGATTATCAAAAATAGAGACGAGTTATTTTCAAAGCAGTTAGTTTTAAGCAGATAAATGTTTAAAGAATCAGAGCATGGAATTTTGAAAACATGATAAAGTATGGCTCTGTTCTTTCCTTGAAAAGCGGGTTACTGCCTGAAATGACAATAAACCATTGTTTCTCCTTTCTCTCAAAAATTTATTTTTTTATTTTTTTTTTTTTTTTTTTTTTTTTTTTTTTTTTTTTAAATTCGAACAACATCTAAAGTCCCGTGTCATTCTTTGAATGACAACATCAAGACCGTAGATATTATCGAATCGAGAGAAACATGACAAAAAGACAATATATTTTTTGAAGATTTTTCGAATTTTTCAAATTTTTATGGATTTTGAAGGTTTTATAATTTTGTATTTTGATTTTCGAATAGATATATACAAGAGATAAATTAGTTTAAGAGAATGATGAAATGAGTACCGAGATAAAGATATCGTTCAGCACGTTGTAGAAGAAAGGAATCAACTTATCTTAAACTTTCGCCACCAAAGCATTCGAGGCTTCTAAGAAAATCGTCTGGACATGAGCCTTCTCAATTTGAATCTTTGGTAGCTTCCCCCCAAACCGACAAACATCGAATAAAGACCATTTCCCTAAGAAGTATAGTTGAATACAAAGCGGTCTCATTGATTGAAGCTCAGCACCTTGAAGAACACGAGAACACCGAAAACAAGTGAAACATTGATCGTCTCAATGGTTATCAAATTCGGATTACTGATTACGACGATCACATGAACCTGCTGTGCATCCCCGATGTACACCTTACTCTTCGAGATTGACCAGTTGTCTATTTAGGGGAACAATATATCAACATCTTCATTTTACCAAGTGCATTTCAGTTATATAACATATAACCAATCAGCACATAATGTACACATGTACCCAACAAGAGTAGAGACGATGACATCCATGTAACATGTTGAGTCACTAATCATCTCTGTGGATGTCAACTCTTAAATAACTGAATTAGCTCGATCAAGTGAACATGTTGTGCATATAACCGAAAGCACTTTATCATAAATCGTATATAAGATGTCGATAGGCAGTATCATCTCACGTTCCAAATATTCTTTTCACATTTCTTCCAACTGAACACTGAAGTAACATAAACCAAAGGTCTCCAGAGACCACTTCCCCAAATAGTTGGAATAATATATCCTTCCCCCAAATGGTTTTGATACCTCAGAATCAGCAAAAATAATAATCCATAAACTTGAAATCTTGTGAGAAGAACTCAAATAGCCCAAATGAATCCTGTGAGAATCAACTGCTACATAAACTCTCTCTGACTATCTTTATCAACCCATATGTAGACAATTTGAAGTGACCACTGGTGAAGAAAAACCCAATATACCAAACTTGAAACTGAAGTCGAATTCCCCGTATTTGTGTCTTAAGCTTGCACTTAAAGATGGAAGAACGGTGTCGAGAATTTATGCACCAAGCAAATCTCTTAAGTACTCAATACTCAATTAAAGTATGAGACATTAACACCTATTGCGATTATCCACAACGTAATATACGCGTGACACTGAGTAAAACAACGTAACTCCTAATAGTGATAGTTAAACAGGTCTTCAACCATCCACCTCGACTGCTGGTAACTAGATAACCCAAGACTTCAACTCTAATTCTTAAGCTCGAGCAAGTTATCAAATAAGATCACGCCTTTGTGAATGTCAACTTCACCCTCAAATAAGTGATAAAAGAGTAACTTCGAAGTAATCAACTTGTGTCAAATGCCCAACATGTGAATAAACATACAACCGGATGTACATTCACCCACTGAATGAACCAGAACAAATGATGCCTCAACTTCAATGTATTCTTCCTAAAAGTATTCATGTAGAGACTGATATGGAGGATACACCAATAACTTCGAGCGGATGAGGTAGACATTTTCCTTGAAGTTCATGTGGTTGATTTATAGCATGCACGATGAGAGGAATAATAATCCATGAAGATTTGGCAAAGGAATACCAAAGAGTGGATCATTATTCATGAACAATAATCTGTGAATATTTGGCAAAGGAATACCAAAGAGCGGATCATTATTCATGAGTGCAAATGCAATATTATGATAATCATTATCAACGCCTTGAGGAATAACTGGAGATTGGGCTTTATTGAGTAGTCTGAGTTGTACTTCTTTGATGATCATCAAACATATCTTGAACTCATGAATCACATATTCTTTTATGATCATCAAATATTCGCTAGCGGTTGTAAATACTCATCAAACATATCTTTAACCAATGAATCCCAACAAAAATCCATTTATCCTTAGTGAGTGAAACATTAGGCGTTTGAGGAGAGTCATCAAACTTTAAGTCGTATAACCATTATTCAAACATCCATCATCATTTAGTATATTCACTCTTCTTATAAATCCCATTTATCTTAGTGAGTGAGAGTCATCAAACTTTAAGTCGTATAACCATTATTCAAACATCCATCATCATTAGAATTCACTCTTCTCCCCCTCAAAAATTGCATCCGAAGTTGCCATTTTTTGATTTAACAAGAGAATAAGAGTATACACCAATGAACGTAGACCCCACTTGAGACTGATGAAATGAGCGGGGAAAAAACATGAAGCTTGTTGATGAAGAATGTAGATGAGTATGGCCATTCATGAGAGAATTTCTTTAGCTGAAGATAAAGCGCACAGAAGAGCGTACACTTTTCTTTTCTTTGAAGAACGGGGCCTGAAGTGTTATCTGCAGACACCATTGTGATGAAGTACGAGGCTGAATGAAGTGAACAGAACATTGTTTAGAGCCCAGTTATATGTTTAGAGCCGCCCGAATCCAAATACCAAGGGACGACTTGTACGACCTGCGTTGGACAACAGACGAAGACAGAGAATTGGAACATTGGATCCCCACGTGCTCATGGGGTCCTTTTGGTTAGCACAAACAATCTTTGAATCAGGAGAAACCCTAGGTGCAATGTCATTGTCACTAGGAGCTGAACTAGTAGAAGCATCAGACTAGTCGAGGGACATTTTGTGCTTAATGGGATTATTCTACCAGTTGGCTTCCAAAACTTAACAGGCACTACTCTAGGCATAGTGGATCTAGTGAAGGGGCAAGGTTTGCCATTCGTGAATATTCGACCTGTTGGCTTCCACTGAAATCTACATTGGTAAAAACCTTCTTGTAGGTTTCCAGGATTGCTTAATGTTTCGCTCTCCAAACTTTTAACTGGGTATGAATCTTAGACCTAAATAACACATCACATTATCATGATTACCAGAAATTAAACATTTTTTGCATGTTTTTGCAGACAGCATAAGGCCTCGAATTAATTTTAGTAAGCTTAGAGCTAATACTAGAACTAACACGATTCTTTTGTTCAAATCAAACTTCTTGTCCCTATGGTGTTCTTTCACTTCCTTATCATGATCACTTTTAGTTTGCGTAATCCTATCCTTCTTTGCATAGCTTCTAGGTTTTGACCCGCTAACTTTAGTGTCAATCTTAACATCTGTAGAAGTAACGATGGGAACATTACAGGCTTCACTACTTCTGCATTCCTGGTCTAGAAGTGCTGGGATCTGAAATTTTAGGAGGCACATCACAGGTTGTTTGCTTGAATTTTGACATGGAACAAGGCATATCAAGTGTCACATGCTTGGCTTTAGGCATAGAACAAGGCACCACTATTCTATCTCGCCTATTGCTAGATGTCGGACTTGTGACAATTACATACTCTAAGATTTCCCGAGATCGTTTGGCATCCATGCAAGCATAGGCTATAGTACTATCAAAAGGTTTTTCTAATCTTTCATCTTCAACCATCTCACGGAGACCCTTCAAACTTTCCTTAAGGTATGAGAGATATGCTTTATTTGCGAGTTCATTATTCTAAGGGCGGGGGAGGGGAATATATAACATATCGATAGCATACTTATCACAATCAGAAACCTTAGGAACATAATATTTGCAATTGGGGATTGGCAACTTTCCTCACCACACGCTTAGATTCTCAATCTCGTTAAGTAAAGAAGTTATCTTTTCAATTTGTTTATCATGATTAACTTTAAATGAATCACATAACTCTTTGTGTTGATCATTAACCTTTGAAATTTCAGCTTTAGAACAATTATTTTCTTTTGCAAGTTATCAATAATGTTTTGAAGTTGGAAATTTTGAGAATCTAAAGGTGGAGGCATATGGGAACCAGTCACATCCTTCTTTTCACCTTTCAGTTGTGAGACTTGGGTTCTCAATCTTCTGATCGTGTTACAATGAGCTCGAATCTGGTCATCACGTTTGCTAATTTCAAAAACTGCATCAAATTCAGGAGCATCCAAGGATGTCTTGATATTTGAGGTTTTAACATTTTCTTTAGATGTTGATATTTTAATTGCAAAGCAAGATGCTCAACTTCCAAATTAGAAAACTGTTCAAAGGTTATCATGATCATCTGCTCAATTTTTCATGCAATTTTGAATTTGTTGTTTCAAGCTCAATAACACGATCATGGGAGACTTTCAGAGCAACAGATAATTCATGAAATTGAGAAGCATTAATGAACAATTCGTAGCAAGTTGTAAAAAACATCTTGAGTAATACATTCAGAAATAAGATTCTCATTCAATGTATGCAAGTTCTTCCTCTCAATCTCATTATATTTTAATTCTCGCTCATAGTCACTAACCTCAACTATCATTGCATCAAATTCCTTTTCCATTTCTTTAATATCTGATTTTATCCCTTTTTAAGACTCTCAAAATGATCTTTTAGTTGTTTAAAGAAAGGCATGACCTCAGTTAGATAGCATTCTTTTGTTTGCTCAAAACACCTTTCCCCTTCAGTTATAAAGTGGGTGTGATCCTTTTCTTACAAGTTTTCTCAAAATCGACAAATAGTTGAAGAATAACATATTGACTGATTAAGGTCTTGCTCTTAGTGGCAATAGTTCTAGGAACTAAATGCATTGGTGTATTTGGAGGATACACAGTCGCTTTAGGGAATTTCCTACAAGGGGATTCTTTTCAATAAGATTTTCAGCTTTTGCAAATCCATATCCTTTTTCCCGAACACTTGTTCAGGGGTCAATAGAGTCTGAGGCTTAAACATGTTTAAGGATATCCAATTTTCCTTAGTGTAATCATGGGGTTTTATCGTTATCTTGTTCTTTTTACACTCAGGATCTTCTAGCTTCTTATTCATTTTCTCCCTGGTGACTTCATCTAATTTCTTATCTTCCTCAGTGTACTCAGCGCAACTAGGTTTCTACCTACGCTTAAGGATTTCATTACCATCATACAGTTACTTATGAGCTTCTCTAGCCTTTTTACAAGCCTCAGGGTTTGGTTCATCAACTAAGGCAACACTATGTTTGTCACTTAGAACTCTATGCTTAGTGATCATGTGAGCAGTCTGAATGGTGTTTCCTTGTACGTACAACTTATTTTCAAGCTTTTTTTTCAAAGTCTTTAGATTAGAAAAATCATTCAAAAGTTTTGACTCCTTAGCACTAAATTCTTGCTTAAGCACTTTAACATTTTCTTGAAGTTCTTGTTTTGCTTAGCAGTTTTAGAAAGCTTTTCTTGTAAGGAGTTTAACTCTTGTTTTAATACTTCCTCTCTAAACCTACTTTTTCTAATAGTTGTACGTATTTGGACATCCATTTCCTGCTCACGGGTGGTCAACTCAAACTTAGCACGTTGTTCATAAATAGCAACTTGATCCTTATATATGTTAAGCTCAGTGGTAAGGGAATCATCAAGCACAAATGCAACGTCTCATGCAGTTCATAATCATCATTTTGAGTAGAAGATGCACAACTAGGTACAGCAGAAACTTCCATGCAACTTACCTCAGTATTGACATGCACAGGCTGTGACGGGTGCATCTCTATCTTGGGTACATCAAAGCTTCCATGGAGCGTTCCTTTGCATTAACTTGCAAGGTTGTGTCCGTGCACCTCTCTCTTGTGAATTTGAGCACGAAGATTCCATTTTTTCATTATCCGACTCATCATTTTTTGTTGTCACTGACATTCTGCATTCAGCAACACCCGATTCTTCAACAGATACATTACCCAACTTATCACAACAATCTTTCAACTGCACCTGACACTCATTCACTTCTTCATTCTTTTGAGCAGATTCATCAATGTACTTTTTCACATTATCCATGAGTTGGATAAATGTCTCAATGAATTCCTGAATTTCCATTCCAGTATGTTGTTTGCAGGAAATTCCAGTCAAGTTTGATCGTAATCTGCTGAATATTCCCCACGATGAATGCTGAAATTGTTTGTAGATTACTTGAAGAGCTGCACTGGAACCATCCATTTGAACCTCTTCATTGGTAAGTTGCAGCTTTAAGTGTTCTAAGTTCAACAGCAAGCTTCTTGTCAATGTAGGTAAGTTCTGGCGGAAAAGAGCACTACATGTTCGATCCCCAGCTATGGATAACAGTTGTATGAGGTGCAGATGAAGTAGCTGATATGGCTCAATGCTGCATTCCATTTGCGTGACATTCTCATTGTACTTTAACATGAAGATCTCACATCCTCATTGTTCAATTCAAACATCTTTAACCGTTCAGGGTAGTATACTTTATCATTGTGTCCACAGATCATACCATTTAAGCACTTCTGAAATCACTGGGTCAGTAGAGTAAGACATGATGTGGTAGAATGCACGGGATTTTACAAGTCGATGATTTAAACCGAGAAATAGAATCTTTCGCGGGATTTTACTAAAATCAAGACCAAACCGGTAAGCAATGACCAATGGAATGTGTTAAGATGACTGATGGATCGACACAATGATAGAAAATTGTGTGTTAGGACTTATGATTGTTTGTGGGATAAGCAGAGATGTTGTTTGGTTGTGATTTGGGTTGGTTGTTGCACGATTGTATGGAGAAATTTAGGTCTAAAAACTTAAAAGTCAATAACTTCCTTCGGAGAGGATTGGGCTCGAAAAATTCGTTTCACGACATTGTGGTGAAAACCTCACAATATTCAGGCTGTTCGATCGTTTTGACAGGTATTTCGCTGAAACGGAGTTACGGATCAAAAGTTATGGCCGTTTGAAGTTTTGACGTAAAAAAGTCAACTTTGGTCAAACCTCTTCTTCGTAAAAAATCAACCAAGTCGCTATAAGATAATGCACCAAGTTGCTAACACCTAATTCGCTACACCACCAAGTCGCTAAATTCCCAAGTCGCTAGACACATGCAAGTCGCTAAGTAGTAACTCGCTAAGCCTCAAGTCGCTAGCAAAATTTTGGCAGCAATTCGCTACTCAAGTCGCTAAAGATTCAAGTCGCTAAAGAGCAACTCGCTACAGACCAAGTCGCTACCACCAAGTCGCAACCCGTAGTGGAGAGTCCAACTTGTACGTTAATCGCTAGGTCTAAGTCGCTAGCTCCAAAACTGTAACTCGCCTCAAAATTGCAAAGTAAGTCGCCATAAGCTCTGAAGAATGAAGTCCGAATGTCAAGTCGCTAGCAAGAAAACCACAAAACATCACTTTTCAATCCAAAAACTACCCAACCACGATGATTCAAGCTTACCAAATCAAAACCTAAATACTTGTGATGATTCTAAACATAAAAGTACTAACAAAATCCAAGCTTTAACACAAGAAATCAACCAAATGATGCACAAACCACTAAACTTTTTCAAACTCAAAAACCACCTAAAAACCACTAGAAATCCAAAGATGTGCAAGATATGATCTAACCATGGCTCTTGATACCAATTGTTGGATATTGGATTTCACAAACACATCAAACCATTAACACAAGTGGGCGTATAAGTGGAATTCTAGAGAGAGAAAGTTAGAGGTTTAGGGAACTTAGTGAGAGAAAGTGAAAGATATTATTATGAGCTCCAACTCTCTACCTTGGGAGGTAGAGAGTATTTATAGTCTTACATAAATCGCCACACACCGGGCTGTGGATCAGGCATACAGTGGGTAAAGACCCGTCCGTCCTCCACGGTGTTACTAAACAAAATACTACTTAACTAAATATAACTATGACTACGAGCATTCTAACGATTACATATACTTGAGGTGACCGACTCTTTAATACCGGGAATTTCTAATTCCTAACAGAATAAGTAGTCAACTGAATGACTGAATAGGCATAGTAAACGAATAAATCAGAATATCAGATAGTCACATAATAACCAAAATCAGAATATTGCCACGAGCACCTAATACTAAAGGAGATACTCCAATAGCCGAATCTAACAAATCACATATCATAACCCACAACCAAAATCAGAATGTTGCCCCGAGCGCCTGTACTAAAGGAGATACTCCAATAGCCAAATCTACAAATCATATATCATATCCAATATCATATCAAATCCGTCAAATCATATCAAATTGTACATGGGTAGCTAGCCCAATGTACCAAAATGTGAGGGGGTGTATTGCACACACGCACCACATCACCAAAACTGAACTGAGTACCTAGGATGCATCCATACGCTCCCTGCAAAACAAATCATATATACATATGCCAGTTCGAGACTGTACATACGTATTCATAATGGCCAAGTGATCACATATATCATATCATATCATAAAGGGAACGCCGGGGACTAATCACACCGCCCCAAATAGTGTCATGCCATTGGTGCATCAATGACACGGCCATGGTACCTCCATGGCTAGTTAGCTCGGGCAACCAAATAGCACAAATCATATCATATCAAACCGATCATATAATGGAATCATATCAATAAGGAATCTCAACGGATAGCATATCAACGAATAACTAAGCGAATATCAAATCAGAGAATCATACCAAAACGAATCATATCAAAGGAATCATATCACATCCAAGTAAGGAGAATACGAATCAAATATCAGAATAGACAAGAGTCATGAGAGAAAGATGTGTCATTACTGAAATGACGAAATATCTGTACCTTATTCGAAGCAAGCAAAACAAGAAGGTAAGTCACGAGATGAAACAATCCCACCGCCTGAAACCTATATGAATTAGGTAACGCTTATTAAGAATCAGATTACTCATTTTAGACGGCTTTCCATTTTTAGCAGGTATCCACTTTTAGTAACTCATGATTCAAGACGTATTCGTATATATATTTATTCAATATTCAATTTTAACTCATTAACAATAAATAAACATGAGCATGGGTCGAATATTTATGGCCCATTCCACTTCTTATTTCATGTCTTCCAAATATAATTTTATGTAATATTCAATTTGTACCTATGCCTCATTTTAGTCTAAATAGACAATACATGCATGTGGGTCTCATACATGTAAAACAAGTTAGGTCTCCTTTTACTTCATATTTTATGTATCCAACTTTTTATGATTAAAGCAAGATTCCATTCATGATAATAAACAATTAGACACAATTATTACAAGTTTACATAATCCTTGTGAAGTCCTTTATTTTGTCGAGACTCACATCCCAAAATAATTTGACCCACAAGACCCCTTTTGTTTCCATTACTAGATGATACCAAAATCCCATATTCCTACATATGTCTCAACCATTTATATTGATATAAAAATAAAGGAATGCATGTGCCATGTCATGCAAAAAGATGAAGTCCAAAGAAATTAAAACAATTACAGTAGGACATGGCTTTTCATTTATCATCACATGCAACTAGTTATCAATTCATGCATCAAGTTATCACTTTAGGTGTGGTTAATTCGTGAGTCATGCATGCTTAATGGAGTTTTAAATTCTTGATTTCATATGGCTTTGTTTTATCAATACGGGTGATGATATAATGCACACCCTGACATGCGCATGGAAAGAATTAAACAACCAGGTTCATGAATTCAGGAGATGAGACGAAGTTTATAACGGTTACCTTTGTGGTGTGAGACAAGGAAAGGAATAAACACGGCCATGACGAAAACGACCAATACTCTTGGCCATGAGACACCCACGACAGGAGCCAGAAAACTCACCACCATCACCAATCTTGCAACCTCCATTTTTCCTTAGTAACCCACGACAGCAGCAACAACGACCCAGCTAACCCTTGTGGTGGTCGAGTGGAGGAAGGCAAGGAACAAGAAGACATCACGAAAAGGCCACACCAACAACCACCTTTTAACCTAGAAACTCACGACCAAGAGTCCTTCTAGCCAACCCTGGTCACGTTGCAACCTCCCTGATCACGCTGCCTTTGAGTCGAATGGAAGAGGAAGCACAAGTAGTTTCTTTTTCTCCTTTTCTTGCCGTCACTTTTGGTAGAGAGCATAGGGTTTTCTTGTGTTTATTTGAGAGAAATATATGAGGAATCAATTGAGATATGAAGTGGGACTAATATCCTGTAGTTTCTGCCGACTCAAATGGGAAAAGGGAGGACCCATTCTCATTAAGGATTTAAAAATTAAAATCATATCTTCAAAGGTCTAGTTGTGTGTACACAATTTAATATATTTGGTCATGTATAAGACAAAATTTTTTTTAACATGTCCTAGGAATACATGCTACTCGGTTTTATTTGTAACTTAGTTTTAGGATTTAGTTTAAATCGACGTTAGCATAACAGAGTTTAAGATTTCGTATTTTTAGTTTTAAATGTATGACGTATAGTTAGATTAAACACGTACTCAAGGTTCAAATGTCGCATCGTATTTTAGGTTATTATAATTCTTCCCCTCTAAAAAGAAAATTTCGTCCACGAAATTATAGTCGTTATAGTCAACAAAGACGTAATGCAAGAGGACGTACTGAATCAAGCAAAGAAATGCCAATAAATAGCCTCACGCTCGGAGAAGTTCTTCCAAAAGAATCTTCACAAACGGAAATACTTTTATCTCTCATGACTCGATTCCGACAACTAGGATAGCCGCAGGCTTTCCACATAATACAAATCATAATAAATCTGATCCAACAAATATGAGACAATAAGGTGACAGATGATAGTTGAAATTACTCAAAGAGATACATGAAGCACGTATACACACTAGACAAATATTGAGATAGTGTTAATGGTAGGAAAACTTCATCAATTCAAACCAAATTCCGAACAGATCAAGGAACTTGCTAATCATTAGAGAATCACACAACGAGTTATCAAACATATCAAGATTTCATAAAGAGATGGGTAACATATTAGTACTGACAATTAATGAGCACATATCTGAATATCAAAACGTATCAGGATGTGAATTGAATGGGTAGGATATCCGCACGGTCGAGAAATCATCGAGGCTGGCGAATCACGGATATAATTCTAATTCATCAAACGTACTAAACTCAGGCACTTATCAAGACATCGTATGATCCCAATAAGTACAAATCATATGATCTCGGTATTATCACGTTGATCAGGCGTCATAATACTTGCATCATATGAACATGTCCTTATTGCCATCATATTCTATTCTGAGTCGTGACAAACTAATCTACTAATACCAAATCAAATCAGATTCACATGCTGGTGACAAGCATATCATCAAATCAAACTCCAGCAAAAATAAAAATTCAGAAGACTAAACGAGAACTTACCAATCCACGGAAAAAAGGAAGGTGGCCGTCTTACTTAAGAAGGTTCCTCAGGACTCATTTCTAACGATCGAAAACAATCTCAGGCGTACAAACAGTGCCAAATATCACAAATATGATCTTGCAAAATGCCAAATCATAAAACTTCACAATTCAAACTGAGTTCTGAACAAATCGAAGAAAAGTGATATCGATCAAAATCACATAACAAAATATCAAACTGTCACAAAACGCGTGACAAACAAATCAGAGTAACACAAGTCGCGCCAAATCATATTAAGCAGATGAACCTTCTCAGCATTTCAACGATGGGGCTGTTGACCACAATATGCCCAAACTCCTGGTAGTAGTTTCTCCGCACGTCTAACGTATGCCGGTCATAGTTCCTCTGCTCATACGTCTTACAAGTGTCCACTAATTGAATCTTGTCTCCGTCTTTGCGCCTCTGGTTGATCCGTCCAGCAGCATCCTGATGTCTCCAGCAGCATTACAGTCAGGTGCGGCTTCTGCTTCACGAACCTCTCCAGCTTAGAAACTGTTGCAGCAACGCAGGGCCGGCACCATCATCCTCGACTCTACGAGTAGTCTCCATCCAAACGATCGAAAAACGAATGCGCGAAGATAAACAAACAAAATCAAATGCGAAAAGGAGGTCAAATCAGCGAAGACAAAAGAATATCGGAGTCAAATCTGAACGAAAATCAAAAGAATCAGAAAAGATCGAAACAGACGGAAGCCTAATGTCTACCCAAGTCCTCACAGGTCAATCCTAAAGTCAACAAGACGAAACCTTAGCTCTGATACCATAATTGTAACACCCCAACCCGACAAGGGTCCGAATGTCACATTATGGAGTCATATCAGAACATACTAATAAAAATTTGCAAGCGGAAGTCTTAACAAATAAGGTATCAAGTCATATAAACAATGACTTACAAGGAAAATTTTCAAAATCCAAAACGTCCAAAATAAACTGAAATCTTAAAACAATAGCCCGACAATTAAGTCCAAGTAGTAAGGTAACTAGGGTTGGTCCACTCAGATAATCCAACTCTCAGCCCATCGAAGCCCATCTTCCAACCTAAAACCTGCCGCAGGAAAAGAAATGCGGCTGAGCTTAAAAGCCCAGTGAACAGATATAACAAAACAAAAGCTAAACACAATCAAATACAAATGAAACAAAGGATACTGATAACAAATCGTAACGAATGAATACAATGAGTCTATGAGTTAGTGAGGAACCTGCAGAACACAATATTAACATAATTCCCATAAAGAACAGAAATCAAAAGACCAAAGTATAGCAAAGCAGCGAATCATTAAACAAATATAAACACATATAAATAACCAAACATACAAGTATCGAAACACAATCATATAGGAGTTGATGAAAAATATCGTAATCAATTCAAGCAACCAATAGTGTAAAATCATATCAGTCAGCGGATCAATTAAACATGAATATGGCAAAACATACAAATCAGAAAATCAGATATACATAAGCTAAGCTGAATTCCATTAGCAGGCGGAAGCAATTGCATAGAATGTAAGCATGGCAATCACATAAGTCAGAAAATCAACAATCAATAAACATAATAAATATCATAACAAGCTGCGATACTAATAGAAGTATAAGCATGTTGACAGATGAATCAGGTAACTACATACTAACATAGTAGACAGAGAAATCATGTAATCATATACCAGCATGGTAAACAGATGGATCAAATAATCATATAATAGCATAGACCACACTTGAATCCCATAATCATATAATAGCTCAGTAAATGGATGAAGTGGTAATCTGAAGTATAAGCTTGGAAGCCAATCCGAAATAGAGTGAATGCATAGTAAATCAATGAACTGAAGACTGAGTATAATAACCAAATGAACTGAAGCATGAGTCCAATAGTCAAACGAATCACATAAGAATACTGAGTGAATAAGTAGTCAACTGAATGGCTGAATAGGCATAGTAAACGAATAAATCGAGAATATCGATAGTCACATAATAACCAAAATCAGAATATTGCCACGAGCACCTAATACTAAAGGAGATACTCCAATAGCCAAATCTAACAAATCACATATTATAACCCAAAACCAAAATCGAATGTTGCCGAGCGCCTATACTAAAGGAGATACTACAATAGCCAAATCTACAAATCATATATCATATCCAATATCATATCAAATCCGTCAAATCATATCAAATTGTACATGGGTAGCTAGCCCAATGTACCAAAATGTGAGGGGGTGTATTGCACACACGCACCACATCACCAAAACTGAACTGAGTACCTAGGATGCATCCATACTCTCCCTGCAAAACAAATCATATATACATATGCCAGTTCGAGACTGTACATACGTATTCATAATGGCCAAGTGATCACATATATCATATCATATCATAAAGGGAACGCCGGAGACTAATCACACCGCCCCAGATAGTGTCATGCCATTGGTGCATCAATGACACGGCCATGGTACCTCCATGGCTAGTTAGCTCGGGCAACCAAATAGCACAAATCATATCATATCAAACCGATCATATAATGGAATCATATCAATAAGGAATCTCAACGGATAGCTTATCAACGAATAACTAAGCGAATATCAAATCAGAGAATCATACCAAAACGAATCATATCAAAGGAATCATATCACATCCAAGTAAGGAGAATACGAATCAAATATCAGAATAGACAAGAGTCATGAGAGAAAGATGTGTCATTACTGAAATGACGGAATATCTGTACCTTATTCGAAGCAAGCAAAACAAGAAGGTAAGTCACGAGATGAAACAATCACACCGCCCGAAACCTATATGAATTAGGTAACGCTTATTAAGAATCAGATTACTCATTTTAGACGGTTTTCCATTTTTAGCAGGTATCCACTTTTAGTTACTCATGATTCAAGACGTATTCGTATATATATTTATTCAATATTCAATTTTAACTCATTAACAATAAATAAACATGAGCATGGGTCGAATATTTATGGCCCATTCCACTTCTTATTTCATGTCTTCCAAATATAATTTTATGTAATATTCAATTTGTACCTATGCCTCATTTTAATCTAAATAGACAATACATGCATGTGGGTCTCATACATGTAAAACGAGTTAGGTCTCCTTTTACTTCATATTTTATGTATCCACCTTTTTATGATTAAAGCAAGATTCCATTCATGATAATAAACAATTAGACACAATTATTACAAGTTTACATAATCCTTGTGAAGTCCTTTATTTTGTCGAGACTCACATCCCAAAATAATTTGATAATTAAAATCATATCTTCAAAGGTCTAGTTGTGTGTACACAATTTAATATATTTGGTGATGTATAAGACACAACTTTTTTTTAACATGTCCTAGGAATACATGCTACTCGGTTTTATTTGTAACTTAGTTTTAGGATTTAGTTTAAATCGACGTTAGCATAACAGAGTTTAAGATTTCGTATTTTTAGTTTTAAATGTATGACGTATAGTTAGATTAAACACGTACTCAAGGTTCAAATGTCGCATCGTATTTTAGGTTATTATACTCCTCTTCCTCATCAAGTCCATAAATCTCATCCCAGTAGAAGTCTTGGCGACGCAGCCAAGTAAGGATATTTGTCCTCATCCACACACTCACTTGCCTATATGAACCATATTCTGACATTGGTTCTTCCCCAATAGCATCTAACACTGCGTCAAAAATCAAATCGTTGTTTAAGACAAACTCATACTCTTCTTCATCATTTTGAAAGTTTCCATTTGGGGCTGCCATTGTTCTTGAGCAAGAATAAGAGAGAATAAAGTGAGAGTTGTGATAATAAGATAGCAGAAACTAGGAAAATTTTATGTTGTAGGATATGTAGCAGTAACAAGAATCTTATCTTTTACATTGTGTTGTACTTGAGTTAGAATAAAATACTGTCTTTTACACTGTGTAAAGAATCTTATCTTATCTTTACAATGTGCTACAGTTGATATAATTATTAAAATATCAATTTTTCTTTTTCACTTATTTGTATTTAATACATTAATACATCACTTTTACAAACTAGGAAACATGCAAACTATTTTCTTTTTCACTTATGGTTGACTTGACTATTTGAGTGTCTTACGACAATTCATTTGCTTCCGAACATTAGTTTTACGACTACTAGGACCAACATCTTGCGCATTGGGTCCCAACCTTTGTGATTGCTTAGAGTTACCACCGCCAGTTGGTTCTATAACTTGTTTTTTTTCAATACCGTATATCTCTCTTCTTATGTCTTCTAGCACTTTAGCTGGTAATCGGTAAGTAGGTTCACATCCGTCCATATAATTCATATATTTCAGGAAACATTATCTCTCTTGCTACCTTTATCGACCACTCCCTTTCATCGTGGTTTTCCTCAAACCTAACTCCTTTAGAACTCGACATAAATCAATTAATGTGATGGAAATATGGTTATGAAACTGAAAATGAATAGGAGCAAATATTTGATGGAAATATGGTGAACAATAAGATCATGGTTTCGCTATTAAATAGACAGCACGTGCTAAGTCACATCTAAACAGTTAAACATACATAGTCAACTTTGCAGAGGATTTACTTTTGAAAATAATAAAGGGCCCTGAACAAACAGTCGTGATTTGTTGTGCATGTCCTTAAAATAGACACCACATGGTTAGTCATGACTAAAAAAATTTATGCCGTAGAATATCAGTTGAGTATTGAAGTTATTTAATTGTTGGATAGTCGAGTTGTTTGTTAAAAGATGAATCGTATTTTTTTTTCAGGCTGCAAATATCAGATTAGTTTTCAACTCCCTTAAACGTAAGAGGAAGCCAGGGAGATATTGCACCTCACCCTATACTACTCCACCAGCCACTACTCCAAAGAGAAGGAGTTCAACACGGTTTAATTGTCAAACCCCATCCCCTCCTAACGCTCCAGATTTTGATGATACATTGGAACCGTTTGTGGAGGTATTTAACTGTGTCAACTTATATGTCTCTTACTTTGTAATACAAACATTAACTAAAAGAGTTAATTTGTTCTAATTTAGAATCTGTTGAGAACTGGGACTGGGAAGAAAAAAAAAAAAAGGTAAGCTGTGCCATGTTCCGTTCAAAAAATTTTGAAAGAGAATAATGGTACTAGGTTTATTTTCCCATGGGGCAATGAAGACACTATTGCTGATCTCCGGTTTTGGGACTGTTTATTGGCAACGGGTGCTAACAAGGATGGATGGCTGAGGGACGAGGTGCGTATAAAATCAGTTGTTAGTATTCTACCATAAATGTTTCTTTGTGATTCCCACTTGTTTTTAATAATGTGCCCAATTGTGTAAATAGCACCTTGACCTATGGGTAGATTTGCTGTGGCATTTCCGACCATCGATGCCGACGGGCTATGGTGGGTCCCTTTTCACACCTCAAGTAGTTAATGACTTAGGTACGAACCTATTGGGCAAATGATGTAAAGTACCCGGTGCCTTGGCGATGTCGAAAAGGTATTTATTTCTTTCCATATTGCAATGACGTATAGATTGTTCGGCGGGTGCGTTATGTGATGTCGAAATGATGTAGGTACTATTTCCAATAAACGAACCTGACAAGCACGGGGCGGTAGGAGAGGCATATCGATCGGTGTTTTGACTTTGTATGATTCGTTTCGGCCTTTACAAACAAACGGATTTGGTGGAAGGATACCATGCCGCAAAATTTCAATATTGGCGCCAAAATTACTAGGCGAACGGGAGTCTTTGCAGCAAAAGGCATAGATATCAACGCTTATCAGATTAGCTTTAAAATGTGTTGACGCGTCCCCAAGCAAACAGGTCAATACGGTGACTGCGGGATATGGTCTTGCATTAACCTATATAGGTTGAGTCATAACATGCCATTAAAGTCGGACGATCCTGAGAAACAACTCTTGCCTATCGCGAAAGAATGTTTGAGTACCTATGGAAATACAAGATTGAGTATGCTGGTCATTGACTATATTTATTACAAGTTGTGGTATCGTCAACTCTCATTGACTAAGTATGTATATAATTGGTACAGAAAGGTGTTAGCTCATAAGGAATGGTCATTCTTTGTGTGTGTATAATCAATTGTAGTAACTATTGGAATGATAAATCTGTAAATATCCAAAATGTTTTGTGAATGTTTGTAAATATTATTAGTTGATATTAGTATTGCTTGTTTAAATCATAAGAATCACTACTCAAAACTGATTACATATAAATTATGATATTACATTTAAACCAGCTTCCAATCTTCTAGTATTGCTTGTTTAAATCATAAGAATCACTACTCAAAACTGATTACATATAAATTATGATATTACATTTAAACCAGCTTCCAATCTTCTACTAGCCGTGGTTTATTCTAAAATAGCCGTTGTATCTTCTCAAGTAGCCGTGGTTTCAACAGTGCTTATAGCCGTGGTTTCTTCTCAACTAGCTGTGTTTTGATCATACTAGCCGTGGTATCTTTTCAACTAGCCGTGGTTTCAACATTTATTCTAAACGTGGTTTCTTCATACTTGTCGTGGTTCCAACAATAATTCAATCCATGGTTTGACCCACCATCCTACTCAGCCTTCTTATTAGATACACCACCCATTCTACTTAACCTTCCTTGAGAGTTTTATTGCCAAAGGACCTTGTACACCAGCAATCTTTTGAATCTTCAATAGCAATTGATCTACCATTAGATTTGTTGATATGGTTCCTTGTGGATCAAGCGTCGCTTCCAACATTTTCCTGGCAACAGTTTTGGACAATGGATAGAGTTTATCAATAAACATGAAAAACTTATCCTTAGTAGATTGTACAGCATGTACTCTGGAAGGCTCATAAAGCATCCATTCAACTACTTCAAATTGTTTCCAGAATTTGTCCGATGGATTAGGTTGACACATGTTTTTCACTGATCTCCACACGAACCTTGCTAATCCTCCAGTTGGCCCATGCTTTCCATATCTAAAATCAATGACTTTCCATAACTGTTCCAAATCCGCTTTTGATAGAAAGAACAACAAGCTTCCAAAATCTACGTATGTACTTACGCATCCATACGCTTTCTTGTTATTTCAATCACTTCTCTACCATTTTCAGTGATTATTTTCAAATCATGAACTGGATGACTTGCGCTTAGTGGTGTACGATTAATCGGCTCTTGTATATCACTCACCTTAAGATACACATCCATTCTTTCTTCCCTCTCCATCCCTTCATCCAATTTATGTTTCTTAGAACGCAAATTCTCCCGAATTTCGCTATTCGCTTTGTTGGTTCTTGATCCAATCAGCTTCTTTATCAGAATTCATAGGAATGAAATCATCTTTAATTCTTAACCAACGTCCATCTGACTCTTCAATCTCTTCGTCCGTGCATTTTTCAAATCCTTGCCTTTGCAAAATTCCACGTGCTTGAGAATCGTGATCATGAAATTTCTCCTTTGAGCCCTAGTAGGAGGTTTGTTATTCTTACTATTATATGGTACGACACTTCTTTCGTTCTGCATTTGTCTCGCCCTCATGCTAAAGAACCTTTGACCTTGATGGAACATCTAATAGTGCCCATTCTTCATTACTCAATTCCAACTTTATCATTTCAAGCTCGAACAAATGCTTGTTCCTTGTTCCATCGTTCAATCACTCTCATACTAGCTTCATCTTGTTCTTTCTTTTTTTTTCAAAAGCAAGATATTCAGCCTTAAATTTTTCATCCATTTGTATTGATAATTCATGATCATGTGAAATCTGATCCTCCTTACTATCAAATTCAAGTTCATCTACTTCAGGTTCAGAAATAGCTTCACCTTTTCGTATGTCTCGTTGATCTACTACTTTATTCACTGGCTCCCTATTCTTCAAAGTATTAGCCAATTGTTTATTTCCAGTAGGTTCAATTACAATGGAAACAGGTGCAATAACAGAATCAGGAATTGCTAAGGTTCTACATAAGTTCAGGCGTACTGCAACCTCCTTCTCAACTTCCTTCGCCTCCAATGGTGGTGTTACAGCGATTGTGATAATCGTACCATCAGTGGTTGTAGTAGCAATATGTGTATCTGAAGTAACTGTCGATGAAATTACCTCTGAGGTTACAGCAGTCTTTGTCATTTGTAGCATCACTAGATACAGCATGCACAACTTCTTCCTCTTCGTCTTCAACTGCAACATTAAAAGGTTCTACCATTTGTTCTTTTCCTTCCTCTACCAATTATGCTTTTCCAACCTTCAAACCTTTAGCCAAAGGTTTAGCCAAGGGTTTAGGACCAGTGGGTCTGAGTATAATAGGAAAATGTGTAGTACCCGATCCAGTCCGACTGGGTAAGCTTTTACATAAGTTCGTCAAGGTACCGGCAACCTCTTTTACAACTTCCTTAGAGTTGGGTGTTTGTGTGACCGTGGTTGTCATTAAGGACGCATCAGTGATTTCATTTGTAATACCAGGGGATTCAGCAACAATCGGAGTGGTTGTTTCGTGCCCCACTTGAAGCACATGATATCCACTATCAAAATCCATCTCAACATCCATGTTTACATCCTCCCCTGAACCAATGCTTTTGCTCCTCCCCTTTGAGGACCTGCCTTTCTTAGTCATCTTCGTTACTCTATTAGATGCACCAAACCTTGGTCTTCTTACTCTCTCCAACACATAAACCCTGTGCTTCAACCTTCTTATTGTATTTTCCATTTGTGTACATTTAGCCTTCAATTCATTAACTACTTCTATAATATTCTCACCATATGTGGTACCGTGAGGATCGATCACGGTGGCATTGGGTTGGCGTCGTGGTAGCAGTGGGAGCAGCATCATTGGTTTGGGTGTTTTGTGATTCAGGTAAAGGTAATGGTTTAGCAGTGGATTCTGTTGGGTTAGCAGTATGTTCAGACATTGTCGGAGTGGGTTGAGCATCATTGCTTTGGTTGGGTTGGGATTCAAGCACCTCCTCATTTTCAGGAATGTCTAGCAAGTTAAGCATATTAGGGAATAAAGGTGTAAGCTTTCCTGAGAACTTGTCATTCTTTTTTCTCAAGTGTGTAAACACCCTAGGAGACATATGATGTACCTCATACTCCCTTTTATGATGAATGGGTGCCGTGATCTGTTTCTCGACTATTAATTGAACAAACCTAGGATATAAGTAGTATTTACCCTTTTCTTTAATGTTCTTTATTAACCCCTCAAAGATCAACCTAGACCAGTTAAACACCCTCCCCTGTGATAAACATATGACAGCAGTTGCAATTTTTGATGGAAACTCATCAAAGCCAGTGGTCTTATTGCTTAGACACATAAGCAAAGTATGTATTAAAAACTTCCATTGGGGTGAGAACATACCTTTATGATACTTAATTCTTTCCACATTTTCTCATAACCCAATCTTTTCAACCCCTGAAAAATATCATCATCAGACAAGTTGACAACCCCATCATCATCATCCAGCTTCAAAACATCCTTAATCACATCCTCTTTGACTATTATCTCGTTCTTATCAACAAGACTCCTAATAACCTCTGCTCCATCTCGTTCTTGAATTTTTGCCTTCAACCAAAATTGATGAATGTAGTCTTGAAGAATGATAGGTTGTACACTTATTGCATAGTGAATTGGTGTGTGTTTGAGAAAAGTAATCATCTCATGGAACCCTTCAATATGATTGTTCTCGGTTAGGTATGCAACGACGTTGTGTGTGGTGGGATATTCTTTCGGCATTTGTGTTATTTGGATGTAAAAGACGTTTAATTATCAGTTTGGGAGTTGTTAGGGTTTGTGTAGAGCGCCAATTTCAAGTGTTTAAAGATCAATTATTTGATAGCGCAGTGATTTGGGGATTATATACTAATAGATGAACATGTTACATAACAGCCCCTAGAGTTTCCATTTTCATAAAAACGCACTAGCAATGGTTCGATTTATACTATCCGTGAGTTGCCCACCAACACGTGGGTGGTTAGAAACATACTACCCGTGGGTTGCCCACAAAAATTGCACTAGCAGTGGTTCGATTTATACTATCCGTGAGTTGCCCACACACAGGGGTGGTTAGAAACATACTACCATCTGTGCTTATAGTAAGTGCTAAACACCAAGTCAAATAGTCAATGACTTCATTTACTACACAACAACTCACACCTTCTACCCATTTAACACATTGAATGCTTTTTAACTCTATTTAATAACATATCACCCATAAACCACACATATCTCTATTGTATCCCCAAAACATTTTAGGCAATATGAGTGGGTCACAAAAACATCCTGTGGAAATCTCCTCAGATTCTTCTGATAGTTCATGCTCAAGCAATACTTGGGACAACTATTTTCCTCCAACAAAAACATCCCTCACGTTTATGAGGAGAAAGCATGTTCTCTGGACCCTCTTCCATCCAAACAGAACCACTCAGTTCTCCACCTCTTGAAGCACTTGCATCTCAACCATGACCAGCTGGGCCTTCCTCATCAGCACCCCCCAAAAGAGAGCTAGTGCTTGCTTGCCCAAAACTGTGGGCTGTTATTGGGGGACAAGGAGTTCACCAGATGATGCCAGCATGGGCCATACCAAAGAGGCCATAGATGGTTTAGGAGGTTATGTTGATGTAGTAGTCTTTTGATAGTAGTCCTTACTGGATAACTCTTTGATGTACTTATTAGATGATTGTATGAATGGGAAGCATCTAGCCTTGCATCAGTTGATGCAGTTTTATAAATTAATGAATAATTTCCAAGTATATAAGCACGGAAACAAACATGCAAGTCCGGAAAGTGAAATATATGAACTTTAAAGAACTGAATTACATGTTTTCTTAAAGTAAGATTAAGTTTAGGAAAGAAACATGCATCAGTCTGCAGGCTGATAATCTAACTTTAACTAAATTCTACTAAATTTATCCTTCATTTTGACTGTCCAAGGTGACCTTATTCTATCTTACAGAACAGATCCTCCTGTTCCCGGTCTTGCCGCATTCTCTCTTCCATTTCTCTTTCATCCCTATCTTGTTCGGCTAGTTGTTCCATTATTGCTTCATCTTCATGCTGCTTAGTAAGTGACTTCTCACCATCAACATTTCCATTTATATTGTTGTGCTCATATTTATTATTGTCACCTATTTCCTTGACTGCCAACCCACCTTTTTCAGCTACATCCTTCTTAGATCTTTTGTTAAGTTGTTTGCCATATATTTCATGAATCACGTCATCACATGGTCGTTCCACTTCAAAAGACAAACGCTTACGCACAATCCCTGTTAATTATGAAAAACAAAAGTAAGGATCCTAAATATATTACTAAAACTAGTTATAGCATACTAACAATAGTAATGAATTTTTACCGTTAGACATTACTACAACTATGAAATTGGTATTACTTAAAGAATGTATATGTAGTTGGGATAAGTTACTAGTTTCATCCAGTGGGCAGTTGGAAAGTTTAGGAAAGTTAATAAAATTTTCACATAACACAAATAAATGTGTATCTTAGTAAATCTTAGGCAGTTGGCACAAGTACAACATTAATAATAAACAATCACAAATGGGTGGTTCATACTTAATACACTCATTAAAGTGTATCAATGTTGATACACTAATTTTGGGCAACATTAGAAAGTTTACATTGTTGGGCAATCTAAGTAAATGCACAAGTACAAAGGGCTGGTAGTTTGCACTTGGCTTACTAAAAAGACTTTACTGTAATGTCCAACAATTATTTCCACCTAAGTTTGTTCAAAACACAACCATGGATTACGATGACAATTCTACTTTTAAGGTTTATTTAGTGCATCCTTCATCTAAACATGCAGTGAAACTACCTAAAAATATCACTTTCAATAAACTAGTTGCGTATGTGAAGAAAAAGGTTCACGTTGTGAAAGAGACACCAAATGATAGAGTCAGGTTATCTTACAAAGATGGTTCCATGGAATTGGACGTGGTTGATGATGAAGACGTCCAATACTTCATTCATGAACTATGTTGAAAGAATGAGCAAACTCAAGCTCTGTTAATTTCAACAAAAGAACCAGCACCTTCAGAGGTAAAATCATCTTCGGCTTCTAATCATTTATCATTAGACCTGAATTTTCCGCTGCTTCACAATGATAGTTATCATGACACACCAAAGGTCGAGGATACCTTTTTTCACCAACCTGATCATTCACTTCCTCCGTCGCAAAGAGACTCATTTAAAAATATGCCCACGCCATGCACCACAACCAGAATTAAAAAAACATCGATTCCCAAAAAACCGATACCTTTTTTTTTAAACATAAAGAATTTTATAATAAAGCAGAATGCATGTTTACTATTGGAAAGAAATCATTACTTGAGCGCTTTGAATACAAAGTTATTAAATCTGAACCCACGAGGTACATCGTGAAATGTATAAATGAAGGCTGCTCATGGAACATATACACCCGTAAAAAAAACTGGATAGCACATTCTTTGTTTCTAGCATCAACAATGTCCACACATGTTCAAGAACTGAATTACATCCTAATCATCGTAAGGCGACAATGAAATTACTTAGTCAGTTGCTAATCGAAAAATTGAAAGATACTCGGAGGGTATATACTGGAAAGGACATACAACGAGATCTGACTCTTGAATGGAAAGTAGCGTTTCTTATAAACGAGCTTGGGGGTAGGAATTTGGCTTTTGAGGTGTTGAACGGTAAACATGAACAATCGTTTGAGCAATTAGCTTTATATTGTCATAACCTAAAGCTAAAAACGAGGGGACTGTAACACACATCGATACAGACAAAGCTGGAAGATTTAAGATGGTTTTTGTAGCATTTGGTTTTGCGGTAAGTTTCGGGCACATTTATATTAATTGTTAGTATTAGTATTTTTACTATTATTATTCTTATACACACATCTTATTAAGCTTTATCGAATACTAATCACTAATATATACTTAACGATACTAGATTCGGAGTTTTATAGCCTTCATGCGGCCATTGATTATAATTGATGCTGCGCATCTGAAAAGGAAGTATCTAGGAACCAACATGCTTGCTGTTGGTATGGACGGAAATAATCAGATTATTCCAATTGCTACCGGGTCGCACACGGTGAGACCGATGAAGCTGGACATTGTTTTGGGGTGGTTGAAAGAATGCATTGGTGAAGTGCCTAATCTGGCGATTATTTTAGACAGGCATCATTCAATAACAAAAGCGTGTGACATAGTATTTCCAAATTGCTTTCATGGTTATTGTTGTCGTCACTTGATGATGAATTGCAATATCACCCGTAAAAAGCATAAGGCTTTGTACTGGAAGGTGTGCAAAAGCTATACAACTAAAGATTTTGATAATGCAATTTGAGCTTCGTGAAAAAATCAGAAGCCTTCAAAAAACTTGAAAACGCCGGGTGTGAAAAGTGGTCAAGGGCATATTGCAGTGGAAAAAGATACAATTATTTGACGTCAAACGGTCGGAGTCAATAAATTCATTAACAAGGCACGTCCGAAAGATACCAATAACTATGCTCTTGGAGTACTACAGACGTCTTCTACAAGATTGGTATTTCGAACGTCGCAAAAAATACTACGGTATAACTATATATTCGCCGTCTCACATTTACTTGTTCGATAAATGTTACCTGATGTACGCTTATTTTGCAGACGCACCGGAATTTGAACTTACAAAATGGGCATCTAGGAAGGTTGAGCAGAGAATGTGGAAGAGTGCTAATTGGGAAGTAAGAGGCATTGCCATGTGTGCTGTGTACCAAGTTATAGACAATCGTCATAGTCATATTGTTGATTTCGTAAAGAATGAATGCAGTTGCAGGTACATGCAATATACAGGTTGATTACGAATAACGTGCAGGAAATGGCAACTTTCGGGACAACCATGTGGTCATGTGTGTGCCGTGTGTAGAGAAGAAAAATTGACTAACTGTAATAAATGGGGGGAAACATGGTTTACAAAAACTGCACTCAAAGGCACATATCATGAAATGGTGTATCCTTTGGAAAAAGAGTCAGAATGGCATGATCCGGGTAACTTGCAAAAGGTTAAACCGCCGTTGATGGACAAGAGGCAGGCAAGAAGACCTAAAAACAAAGATCGCTTCCCATCAAAAAATGAGGAGCCAAAAGTTAGAAAATGTGGGAGGTGTGGTCCCGTGCAGATTGCATAGAACCATTGCGCATAAAACAGGTAACCTAGATAGTTCATTCAAATGTATATCTAATATTGTTTTTTAGTATTCTGACAAGATAGGTTCTATTTGTTGTCAAAAAAAACGAATAGCAGGACAGACAATGGTAAAGAAGTTATGCAAGAGATGGCACCTGAACAGGGAACGCGTAAACGTACGTCAGGTACTCATTTTCAGTTGAAAGATGACCCACAATCGCAAGTGGACGACGAGTATTTTCAAAATGGGAGAATTTACCAGGATTGGGATGCCGTACGTTGGGATGGTGAACCAAGTAACAGCGGTTGGGAGGGTTACGTAGATAATTCTGGAATTAACCTAAACTCACTCCTGAATCATCAAATACATATCACTTGGATGATTTCAATAACATGGATAATTACTAGTTCAATGTTCTCTTTATTTAACTAATGTAATTGTTGCTAAATGGTTGTGTACGGCTACGTATGTGTATGCTTAAAGTTAAACACTACTGCATATGGTTGTGTGGTTTGATTGTGGTTCGAAGATAATAAAAAAGTTAAACACTACTGCATATGGTTGTGTAGTTTTAACCAACTATTTGTATTTTGTCATGAATAAAACGTTGTGTTTGTATTAACCAAGTATTTGTATTTTGTCATGGCAAATAATTGTGAAAGGTTAGTCAATGCAAAAGGCCAGGGCAAAACCGGCTAGAATTTGTCCTGTTTTGGATGTTTGTTCAGAAATAGTAAATCTTGTGACCATGTGTAAGTGAAAAAAAAACAAATATAGGGACAATATGTGGATGGGGTTTAAAGCATTTGAAAGGCTGTACAAATTTTTTTTGGATGTTATTCAATAATATGGGAGCAACTGTGCATCATGTGACAAATGCTATATGAGGACATGAATTGGTGTCATGATAATAATATGGGAGCAACTGTGCATCAAGCCCACGTTGTTAGTTAATAAGTTTATTTATTTTTTTTATTTGTAATAAAGTATTGGGATAAGGAAATGTCTAGATTTCCTAGGTGTGATAAGCTTAGAGCGGATGCAAATTCTAACAACTGGCCTGATATGTTAGTCTTCTATTGCTACCAAGCCTCTGGCGAAGATGTTCGTATGGCACAACAATTGAATGCGCTTGCGGGAAGATTGCTTCAAATAACTGAAGAAAGGCTTAGCTTCATTCAAGAATTGGAGAGTGTTGTAAACAGGCATGCTCAAAAACAAGCAGAATATTTGAGGGGATAAATGGTAAAGATGATCAAAAGATCATGCAGATGCGTATCATTTCACGAGAACTGGAGCTAAATGCTGTGAACCATGGCATCTTTATCGAGAAACTTCAGGGCTTGATGGATCTCTAAGTGTGTGTCTTTTCAATGTGTTCTATGTTGTTTGTTGTTTTTGCAGTAGTATGTGTCCGTTATCTTATTATGAGTGTTATTGTAGTGGTTGTGTGTGACCCATGAAATGCGATTGTAAGATATTGAATTGAATAAAATGGGTTGTTAAATTTGTATGAATTCATGTTTTTTTCATTCGCACTTTAATTTTAAATTGTGGTTTGATTGTGGTTACCATAACAGTATGTGCATATTAAGTATTGTTGGATAGAATTACCTCACAAGTACTAGTTGCAGTGGTTTGTGTTAAACTAGCCGTGGTTTCTTCTGAACTAGCCGTGGTTTCTTCTGAACTAGTCGTGGTTTCTTCTGAACTAGCCGTGGTTTCTTCTCAACTAGCCGTGGTTTCTTCTCAACTAGCCGTGGTTTCTTCTCCACTAGCCGTGGTTTCTTCTCCACTAGCCGTGGTTTCTTCTCCACTGTCAGTGGAACCACGGATATAAGCATTGTTGAAACCACGGGTAGAAGGATCAAAGCACTGATGAATATGTCATTAAATAATATGTTAACAAGAAAATTAGTAAGTAGTTAACCTAAATTGGCCACCATGAAAAGGGCACTTATCTTGCAAAATGAGAAGAATTCCATCGAGTACATTCTTTAACTTTGCAGGAGTTGTTTCTTCTGAACGGGTAGGGGATACAGCAACATACAGCAAAATGAAAAGCTTTTCATTATTTAAAGATAACTTAACAAGAAAATTAATAAGTTGTAATAAAAGGCCACCATGAAAAGGGCACTTATCTGCCAAAATGAGAAGCATTCCCTCCGATACATTCTTTAAATAGAGCTCGATACAAAAAACGCAACCATGCGAAAACTTTTAATGACAACGATATTAACAAAATAATACATCCCTGTTTGGGGTTCACATTAATTAAAGTAGTTGATACACCAGTTTAGCTACTACATACCCTAATACAAAATTCATCCCTTGTTACAAACAGTTACAATTACAACCAAATATGACAACAACATGTCTACCAAACACATACTCTGTGTTTTAAAAAAAAAATTAGCCATATACTCACGATATGCAAGGCACTTTACAGGGTTATCGATGGCCAATGACTTCCCATGTGACAGTCTGTATAAGAATATGCATACCCAGATACCAAAATCACCAAACAGAGTCCCCGATGGAACGTTGGGTGCATTCTTGAAGGTAATTGCATATGTTGTCGGATTTATACCTTTCTTCTGGAAGACACTGGCTTTCTCTAGAACAATCGGTAGTCCAGCCGTATATACATCCAAACATATTTTGTTATTTTACATACCAACTTAACACAATACATAAAAACTTAAATGTTTACATCGACACTTTGAAGCTACAACATCCACTGAAAACGTAAACTACACCAAACTACAATGAAACCAGACATCCTAATAAACCGCCATATCACGATGAGCAAGCAAAATAAGTGATTCACGTAACGGTTTTAACAAAAAGGACCCAACATCTCCCTCGATGCCCATGTGCTGGAAGTTCCCAGTAGCAAGCTTGTATAGTACAATGGTTGCGTTAAATCCTTCCTGGTTTCCAAGTTCAAGTACAGGGTCGTTGTTGTCGTCAAAACCAATTAATTTGAGTCGTATTGGAGTGGTGATGCTAAGAAGCTGTGTAGCAGATGATATTGTTCCACCAACAACCGTTATAACCCATATAGAGAAAAACAGGCCTGACATCCCCCTCAATGTTTCCAGAAACCACAAGATCGTCTCTTAGGTTTGAAACATAGAACGGTAAAGGAAGTTTGCCTATTAATTCATCAGGTATGTCGAGGACATGGAAACGGTGGGTGAGCAAGTCAAAAGAAACAATCGAATAGCTGTCGAATGTGGTACCATCGTTAGCATACAACCGTTGATAACCACACCAATAGATATAACCCCCAACATTTGCTTGACTTGCTTTTTTGATTCTGATTGTGTTAGGAAGCAAGCAATACTGACCTAACGCCGTCCATTGTTTTGAGGAGAATGTGAAAATTAAGATAGTGCATGGCTGTGTTGGATTGAACGGGTATGAAATTTTTAGGAAGGTCGGATCTAAATTGTCAGGACGAATCCCAAAAGCCAAAAGCGTTTTCATACTCCCTGTGATGTGTTCAAATAGGGGACAAACGTGGCGACTGATCGGTTGATGGTTGGGTTCCAAACGACCGCCATGGTATCACGGACAATTGGTCCATAGGTAAAACCCCAAACTCCATGTGACCAACCAATTGGTTTGACGTCAGAAAAAGAAATGTTTGAGGAAAGAGGGTTCACATGAAAATTTTGATCTACCAAACCAACGTAACCTTTATGACTCTGCCTGACAGTGCAAAATGTATGGCGGTGGATTGATTCAAACACCATAACGGACGGTGAAATGCATGTTGTCTATGCAAGACTTCCAAGCCTTGCAAACACTGCGGCATTGAGCACACACACCTCACGAGAGCCTATTAACTATGTCCATTTGAACTTCAATTGGAATGGTGTCGGACATCGTGAAATTTTAATGGGCAACTTTGAAATCAATTAAGATGGGCAACTTTCACAAGAATTTTGTGGGCAACTATTAAACTGTAAGTATGTGTTTAGTGTTGTATGGGCAGTAAGAGTGTTAGGTCACAAGGTTTACTACACAAGCTTATAAGAAAGATAGAGAGGCGATTGAACAAGAACCAAACACACATACACGATATAAGTAAGACCGGTTATGCGTAGGTGATATGTGAAAGGAATAACTTGAACAACCAACCTTCAAATGAAGGTTTACATAAGGTATTTATAGGCAAGGAGCTAGGGCAACACTCCTACTCCTTCCCTTTCTCCTATGGGCTTGGGCCTAAGCTCATGGGCCTTCAACATAAGCTTAAGGCTAATAACAAACATAAAGGCCATAATAAGCTAACTATTACATGTGAGTAACTAACACTTGAATAAGGTATAGGAGTGATTCCAACAATCTCCCCCTCAAGTGTTATTACATATGAGTAACAAACACTCAAGTATTGGTGATGAAAAACGGTGAAGGCGTTGATGTAATAGTAGCTTTGACGTCTTCTGACATTCTTCTTTCTTGTGAGAAGAATTGCCTTGATTTGAACAATCTCCCAGTGTAGAGAGATAGTTTACTTTGAACGGTTATGCTTTGGCGTCATCTTTAACTTTGTTCTTTGATCATTGTTCTTTGTGATGAAAGTGATAGTATGTTGTTGTCTGCCTCAGGCCTGCCATTTGCTCTAGTGTCTCTACGTCATTCTTCAACATGCTCACACGCTCTTTTGACGTTTGGGTTTCAGTACTGATGGAGTTCTTTAAGTCTTTAACTTTGTAGATTCTTTGTATTGACGAAGAATCATTCTGATTGTTGTGTTGCTTTTGGATAGAACTTCCATTAGTGATGATGTTGGCGTGAGCATGAGAAGAATCTGCACGATCATTCCGCTCCAGAGCTTCCATAAGAAGAAAACATTAAAACGGTTAGTAATAAGCGGATTCCGGCACTTACAAGTTTGAACTTCGAGAGTGTTGACAGCATAGTGTGAAAACACAACTCTAATTCTTACAAAGGCCATTCCTGAATCGGAGTCTCACAAGTGAGATAACACGATGTACCGAAGTACACCTACGATTCAGAATGAGTCGAGGTACACCGAAGCATCACCTCACGACTGTAGACCGTTTGAGACCACTAAGCGCAAGCTACGGGGAGTTGCCGAAGGCGACTGGCTGTCGAGGGCTGTTTGATGTTGACCATGGCAGGAGTTTCCATTCAATCACCGAGGATCACAAATGTGAACCTCTCATAAATGTTCTCGACAGATTGCTAAGATCTGTGAAGGACTCGATAATGTACCACCGAAATTCTTATTGTTGAATATCAAGTGATGAAATGTCAAGTGTACCTAAGAGATCTTTTGATGAATCTCGTGGCTCTAGACTCAATAGTGCGTTTTGGTTTTCCTGAGCGGAGACTAGGGAGAGGGTCTCCTTCTTCAATACCAGCAATCTCTAAGAGAAAGCCGATAGTTTACTTATGGTTCCCTGTGAGAATGAAACAAGCTTCTGTTGAGAGAAACTTGAGTGGATAAGAAGGTTTAGTGCATGCGTCACTGGGTCCATGACGACTTTTAATCTTCAATACCGACGTCACTAAGTGACAACCAGTAGCATATGAATTGAACCCGATTTCTGCCCTAAGTTGAATAATCTGGAGGGCTATTTCTTTTCACCCTTTGCTTTGCATTTCTTTTTAATTCTTCAACTCCTTCTTTCTCCAATTCTCATTTTCTCCTTTTTATAATCATACCTAAGGACTTCTAAATACTAACTATTTTTGGTGTCCTTGGGTAGATCCATCCGACTTTGGCTGAGATCATAGGACGGTTATTCCTAACCTTAGTCACCTTATAACTCCATGACTAACCTATGTTGCCATAAAAACCATTGATATGAAAAATCTCTCATAGTGTTTATGAATGAAAAACATTTTAGTATCATTGTTGAGATAAGATTTTGCATAAATACTCCCCCTTCACATGTGCTTAAGAGTTTTAACGGTTAAAATGCACAGTGAGGAAAGAGCGCGCACATTTTTAATTGATTCACTCAAGATAGACAATCCCCCGCGAGACACGGTTACGTGGCATAGTTAAAGAGTTGCATTGTCAGCTTTTAGGTGACAATTAGCTCTATTAACTACCTTGAAGGACTAGACAATCCTCGAAAGGTTGTCAAACCCGTCAAAGATCATGTCTACCAAGATTTTCTCGAATGGTACATTCTACTCGAGACAAGTCCTTTTGAGACACGTTTACATCACTAGCGAACTAGCTTGAAATTATTACCCGTCCGGACAAGTCTTTTCGAGTTAATAACAGTTAAGATCTCGTCAATTCATGGGTTAAGTCTATAGTACAATGATTCATTTGCTTTATCACAACATATTTCTTATCACGTATTTTCTCCCCCTAAAAAATGGCATATATGATGTTATTTTTGAAAAGTTGAGAATAAATATGACCATTTCGAGTGTTGCGGGAAGAATGACCACTGTGAACAATTTTTGAACAAATTTTAATTCAAGTACTCCCCCTCAACGAGTGATATAAACGGTTGAGGTTTTGAAAGTCATAAGGGAAAGTACTTGTTCTTTTGAGCAAAACCTTGAAAAGTGAAAGGTTTGATAGGTTTTACTCAAAAGTAAGAAGCTTTCGCTCCTTTTATAAGGATTGTGGCACTGAAGCGTACCACAGGGTCCTTTATTTACAAGTACGGGTTGTACACTGTAATGTGTGCACAAGCCATAAACATAATCAATCAAACATCCAAAATTATATGAAGGAAGCAATTCAAGGGGTACCAGGAAGTGCAGTGATATTCCCAGGAGTGTGCGAGGCGTTGAAAGCCGGTTATGTTAATCCTGGGTTGACCACCGACATAACTCTCCAATCTTCTGAACTGATCCCTTCGAAACAAACGTTCATCAATCATTGTGATGATCCGTCTCACATCCCTCCTTTCCGAGAATTCCGCGCTTAGGAGACCCAATTTTCTAGCGTATATCCTTCAACTTGTATGCCAATCCATCCCTAACCAGCTTCAAAGTATGATCCCGAACTTGTGGAGTTCGCTACACGCCATTAAGCAGTTTCTTTGAAGTTCACTACGGTAAACAACGCCGAAAGGTTTGCTGATGAGTGTATATTGAGATAGGTGGTTGATATCGGGAAGATCAAGCTTTGGAGGAGTGAATTTGACAGCGTCGATAAGATTCAACAGCCAGCTGGAGATCTTCTACACGTTCCTTGATGACAATTCGTCTTATGAAGATGAGAAGTGACTTGATAAATTCGCGTTGTACTGCGGTTGAGAATTGTCTCATGCGACCCTGTACCTTGGCAAGGTACATGTCTTCGATGTCATTGAGAGACAAATTCTCAAAGTCAGCCTCAGAGAAAGCATAGTTCCGTTCATCTTGTCTTTTGACTACGATCTTCTTTAGGAATGTGTAGTCCCACTTAGACGAAAGGTCAGCGTGTATGATGGCAACGATATCCTTAGAACTATACACAGCATGTTGAGACTTCGAACCACGGCGGCTTCGTAGTAGATTCGTGGCGTTACGGCCGTGATGAATCCCATACAATGCATCTCGGTCGTATGCTTCCACTGTGTTGGAGAACAAGTGATTGGCACGTTCCTCAATGGCTATGCGGTTTGAGTAGAGCAAAGCTGGGAATGGAAGTGTCAACGATGTAGCATATTTTCTTGAATCATCGCCACCGTGTAGAAGAAAATCCAAGTCTTTGTTGAAGAAATATCTGAAAGGAATCCTTGGTTCATTTGGTTGGCCAAGTGTTGGTAGAGGTTTGGTCCAATCGGTGTAGTATGGAGGGTTGTCCCTTTGTGTGAAGTCAATGTTTGCTTCTGGGTTGAGCCAATCCATGTTGTTCGACATAGCTCGAGCAATGTTTTCAAGGTGATATTCGACCTCGAGGGCACTTTCAGAGCTGTCTTTTAGAAGTTGAAACGCTTCATTCTTGATTCACTTCAGCTCAGATTTCGTCATTTTCTTCACATGGAACTTTTCTTGCAGAATTTTAGCATGCTCCAATGTAGAACCGTCTACCAAGTTCTGAACTTCTTCAGGGTAGGGAGTGTTGTTAACAAGATTAGCAAACCATTCAAATTCCTCTGTTTTATCGTCATCTAGACATGATACGACGTCACCGAGGCGTCTTCTTCTTCTTCTTTTCGAAGGCCTAGATGATGATTCGGTTTCGAACTTGTTTGGGAGAGGTGGGTTGTTGTAGGGGCTCAAGGACCTCTTCATCGTCACCACCTGTATACTCAAAGTGATCATCGGTTTCCTGAGGTTTTTAAGTAGAAGAACGAGGAGGAGATTTTTGTTGAATAGGAGGCCGTTGTGGAGGAGGTTTCATCAAAGAAGATTCACCAGGCGCTTCGGCGTTTAGGTGCAGAGTCTTTATCCTTATCCTTGTCTTCATCGTCTCTAGGACGTTTAGACTTTTCAGCTTCAAATCTACAAGCTTCTTGAAGTTGGTAGTCCAGCAATGCTTGAAAAATTTTTGCTTCTTCAGAATTGAACATTGTTGATCGTAACGACATTTGTGTTACAAGCTTGGCCACCAATTCATTATTTGAGAAAACTACCGGATCGGTTGGATTGATTGTGACGGTTAAGGGCGTTGATCGAATAGTTTGCTTGGCGATCTGCATAAGATTTGGATAAAGTTTTTTGGTGAACAACTCCTTTGTGACTTTAGGAACGTATTCCAGAAGGTACTTTTTTAGTGTATCCTTGATCATTTCGTTCAGTTCCTCTTGACGGTGATTTTTCATGAATTTCTGAACAAACTTCCTTTCTCCTTGCATCTTTTCATTCTCGTCATACAGATCTTGTATGTGATCGACAAAGAAATTCAACTTCTTGTTGAGCACGTCTTTCTTTCGACTTGTTTGACAAAGCATTCATAATTCTTTTATGAGTCGAGAAATCCAAGATCGAGGTGGCTTCTTCAGCGATCGGATGATGATTTTGTTGATCTTTTTGATGGTGGTGGTGAAGAGTGAGAAGGCGAATCGATGATGAAGAGATATGAGGAGACTCTGGATCCTTCGGAGGTTCAGAGGTTTCTTCCTTTGATCGTGCAGGACTATTTAGAAGAAACGTATCATAATCAACATCTTTATCTTTTTGGACTTCTCGGTTCGGTTCCTCAAACTCATATTCGATAGTATCCTCCACAAGCTTTTGTTGTTGCACAAGAGTGGTGGCACCAGCTCCCTTATCGGGTTGATTAACCGCATCTGGAGAAGGTTCAGAGTGGGCAGCACCACTTGATCCTCCCGGACCACCCATTTGGTCTTTAGCAAATTCTTGACTTTGTGTTGGTGTCTAAGGAATTTGATCGTCTTCTTGTATACATTTTCCGGTGGCTCTTCATCACTCTTCGAGCTTTCATCATAAGGTACAAGTACAGGAGTCTTCCCTTTTTCTGTTTCAGCTTGAGGACTTGGAGGTTTTGGTACTAAAGGATTGTCATCCTTTGCGGTTTGAGTAGGTAATCTCTTCATCGTGTCAGTACCTTGAGCTTTCATCCACAAGCTTTCTTTGCGGTTCAGGTGTGGGAATAGGTTCAGCTTCCTTTACGGGAACAATCCTTTTACGAGGAGGATTCCTTTTGGGAAGTTTCCTATAAATATATGTACTTGTGACACTTCCGCACTGCCTCTTCGGTCCTCCGAGTAGGTGTACCAGAAGATTTTTCATCAAGATGACCAACTTTGCCTTCTTTTACGGCTAACCGATACCTTTTATATGTTTCGAGCTTTTTGATTTCGGTAGTTAGAAGGTGTCAGGTATCTACCGTACCCTGTTTCTTTGTTGATGATTCTTTGATTCTGCAGATAATATGGGTTCGATCAATATGTCGTGATTATCTGGGTCATTGAGCCTCATTGGGATATCAGGATGAAGTCCAAGAGCTCTCGGATCAACAGTTTTTGTATCGACATAGGGAATCTTGGAGCCAAGCTTCTTGTGAAATAGCATCATGTCCTCCCATATCGGTGCTTCGATTTCAATGTCCTTCTTGTTGATCAACGACCGGAAAATTTGCAGTTCCATGAGCTTAGGATGCTCATAGCCACCTGTCACGACCGAGACCGATTTGGTGATGATCATGTAGAGTGTTCTCCATGGTTGAGGAATATTCTTCAGCTCTACGTGAGAGTGCTTAGTAATAATTCCTGAAGCTTCATCATAGCCAATATCTATCAAGAATTTCAGGACTGTCTCTTCAATAGGGGTAGCAAAGAAGTCGGTTGGAACAATGTCTGGAATGATGAGAACAGCCCGTAAGTCAGCAGGAGTGATAGTGACTTGTATGTGATTAAGTGTCACATTCACTGCACTTTGACCAGTGATCCTCTGCATAGAATCCCAGAATTGTTTAATGTAGACCTCTGGAAGGCTGTGGCGAGTGTGAGAGCATGTTACGTTAGGGATGATTCCGAGAATATCCACTGCAATGAGACAAGAAGATTCCGAGCATGTGAGGGTATCAAAGTCAACCCTAAGGTTGTTCTTTCCAATATTTCTCGGATAACCCTTTGGAAAGATATCAGCAATTGTAAGAACTTCTGATGCATCCACATTCATTTGTTCAGCCATGTCGTGATCTGAAATAACATTAGCCAACAAAACAAACATATCGAAAGACATAGTGTTAGTCAACAGAAGGTCTTATTGTCTAGTTATTGAATGTACAGTGATAATGATTGTTACGAGTCCTAAGTCACTTGTTTGTTCAATAGTCCAATGACGTCGTGAAATGTTTCGTGAGTTAGTTAACTTTAAGTTTTAAAGTTTATGCTATCACTTATTGTTCACAACATATCAAACGATTAAGTTTATTAGTGACATTATTGGATTCGTGACGATATGAATTATTTATTAACAAGTTTGTACTGCGTAACAATTCATAATGAAGGTCTATCAAGGCTTAGGCGTAGATATGGAAAAGTTACGCGTAAACAGTAATGACATACGCGTAGATGAAAGCTTATGCGTAGGATCTTAACTTACGCATAAGAAATGTTACGCGTAGGAAAAGGGGACCTTATGCGTAGAGCTTACGTGTAGGCGTATTTATACCTTACGCGTAAGGCTTACTCGTAAGAGTAGACCTTATGCGTAGAGGTCACTGTTTACGCATATCCTTCACAGGATACGCGTAGTCCCATTGTAGAACCTTATGCGTAGTAGTTACGCGTAGGATTACTCTTACGCATAACTGCCTACGCGTAAGGTGATCCTTATGCGTAGAGTAACAATCGACCTTGATTCTGAATTTTACGAGTAACAAGCCTGAAATAAAACCATCATATCATCAATCTTAACATGTATAGTCATATTACACACATCATGGCATGAAAGCTTGTTAAACATTTATGCGCAGAAAGTCATACGCGTAGGTCAAAACCCTAAGGGTTATGAATTACGCATAAACTTTCTAGCCATGGGATTTGCACCAAACAATTTCTGGTAGTTCTAAGATGTTGTGAGAGTCTATAAACCAAGTTATAACATCTAAATCGTGGTGAATCAAAAATACCCAAACTCAAGAACATTAAACCCTAATTCCTAATTCTGATTAAATTAGTGTTTCTGGGTAGTTATAGGGCCTGGAAATCATCAATTCATCAACATATGAACATAACACAACAATCTTTATAACCAAAACCCTTCACATTTGAAAACACCCAATTCGACTCATAAACCCTAGTTTTCAAAAATCATCAATTCGTGTTTCTGGGTGGGTTTTGATGGTTAAAATGTTATCATTTATGTATTAGGAACGTTTTGACACTATCCATTTAACCACAAACACACACACAATGATTTTGTGTTCATAAGCTTATGCGTAGAACACATAATCACGCGTAACAAAAGTTTTAGCCGTAGGATTTGCTTGAAATTTAAAACCTTAGCTTGTATTATTGTTAAGATCATGAAAACACTTACAAGATGATGATCTAAAGCACGGATTTCTTGAATGAATATTAGGCGTAGGATCTTTTAGGTTAGAAGTAATAAATGTGAGGGTAATGTTAGGTGGAGGATGTTTTTATTAAAATAACTTTAACATTTTGACAGTTTTGGTCCCTCCACCTTTTCCTTTTTCAAACAACGCCATTTAACTTCCATTTTGGTTACCAAACAAAGATTTTAAGAAACAAACTTTGACTACACTCCCCCTAGACTTAAGAATAATGAAAGGTTATAATTTTTAGTCCGAGGAGTGTCATTGAACCAGAAACATTTACCACCATTGATAAAAGAAACAACCGGGATATGAAAACATGCAAGTACACGGATGATTTGAAACGGTTAAGTATAAATTTTCTCCCCCTCAACACTAGATCGAAAAAATACTGAATTTTGAAAGATTATAGTGTTGACGGAAGAAATGTACTTGCAATGTTAAAAGAAAAATAGATAGAAGAATATTTTTGTTGTTTTATCAGGTTTTATATTTTTGTATTTTGTTTTGGAAAAATTATATACAAAAGAAATTTTGGTGTTTGACAGGTTTTTAAGACTGTTTTAGGAGTTCATCCAATTCCTCTTGAGTCAAACACCTCATACCAATCCGGTGGACCAACTCATTAAACCTAGCGGGAGGCAAGGCTTTGGTGAGAAGATCTGCCAATTGGTATTCTGTACCCACAAAATATAATTCAACAGTACCCTGTTCCACGTGGTCCTTGATGAAATGATATCGAAGATCGATGTGCTTTGATTTCGAAAGTCTTTGAATCGAGTTGCACGAGATTGCAATGGCACTCCGATTGTCGCAATACATCGGGATTTTGTCAAATACGTAACCATAGTCTTTGAGTTGTGTTCTCATCCAAATGACTTGAGCACAACACGCTTACATGGCTACATATTTCTGCCGGTTGAGGACGCGATGTACAATCCTGCTTCTTCGATTGCCAAGATACCAGTTTATCACCATGAAATTGTAAAGCTCACGAAGTACTTTTCGTGAGTCTAAGCATCCTGTGTGGTCAGCGTCTGAAAAGCGATTAGTTCAAAACCAGAATCCTTCGGATACCGGATCCCCAAGTTAATGGTTCCCTTTATGTATCGGAGGATTCTTTTAGCCTCAGAGAGGTGGGTTTCAGTTGTTCGCGACTGATAACGGGAGCAAAGATATACGGCAAAGACAATATCAGTGCGCTGTAGTTAGATACATGAGAGACCCAATAATACTACGGTATTTTGTAGGGTCCACCAATTTCCCATGTAAATCAGCGTCTAGCTTCTTGGTATGAGCCATTGGTGTGACATAGGTGTCACAGGTTTTCATTCCAAATTTGTTTAACAATTCAAGGGCATATTTGGACTGACTCAAGAAAATACCACGGGGTGATTGATGAACTTGCAGTCCGAGAAAGAATGTGAGTTCACCCATCATGGACATTTCAAAATTTTTCTTCATTAGTTTTGCAAAAGCGATTGAAAACTTTTTATGTGTAGACCCAAAAATGATGTTGATATGTGCTTAAACACATACCTTTTCATTATCAAAACTGACCCAAAACAACCAAGAAAGAGCCGTTTATTGCTAACATTTGCATGTTTCTTGAGTTTGTGCTTGTACAGGTACGGATATGTAAAAACACACAAAAAGGAGCCAAATCGAGACGTAAATCGAGCACGAGATCAAGAGAGTTTGAGCTGAGCCAAAGGTGGATTGTGCATTTTGGAAGATTCTATTCTCTAAGGATGATTTTTGAAGTTTCAGTCAAGTGTGAAGAAATGTCAAGATTAGTCCCTGAACTTCAAAGAAATGAGAAAACACCCTCAAGTTTCAAAAGTTGCAAATTTAGTCCCTGGTCTATTGAAGAATGACAAGTTCAGCCCTTGGAAGACATTTTCAGAAAGTACAGTTTTGGTCCTTGGAGTTTCAGTTTTTACATGTTTAGTCCCTTGGATACACTTTGGTTTTATACTAAGTCCAAGTCTAACCCAATATTAAAAACTCTCGGCCCAAATCCAATCCTAAACCGGTTCAAGCCCAATATCTAAGCAACCTTACCCACCCAACAAACCATTACCCGTTACCCAGCCATTACCCGGTTTAGTTACCCGAGTCAACGCTCCACACCCGGTCAACACACTCAAGGAATAATAAAAAAACAAACCGCGCCCTTTTCTTGCCCCAATTTACCCAGAGATGAACCCTAGAATTACCCCGCGTCAAATTGAGTATAATTACCACAATTAAGGGCAAACTTGTACTTTCCCTGACACCACTGACACATGGGCACTGCCATGTCAGCCATCCGTGTGCTCATACTCCAATATCTGTTCTCTCATTGGTCGAAGATGCGTGGAAGTTTTAATCCAAGGGTTGTTATCAAGTGGGATGCGTGGATGATTGATCAATGGCTCAGTTACACTCGGAAGAAGCACAAATGAATCCTTCCAGAGCCTTCCAAGACCTCAACGATTGCTATAAATACTCCTTTGTATCACAAGCTTATGTATTGTAATTTCTGAGTAGTTTTTCTAGTATATTTAGCTTATTTTAATTCAGTCTTTTGTATTCTCTTATTAGGTTTCTTTGTAATTTGTTCAATTAATGAAATTCAGTTTTTCTTAGTCAATCCTTAATCTCAATTCCATATCTGTTTTTATGTTTCTTATTTAGCTTATTAAGTATTTAAATCCTTATTTCAGCTTATTAAATTCATGTTTCCAGTTTTCAACATTCTATAAAAATAAAAAAATAACAAATATAAAAATCTCTTTGAAAAATTAAAAATATAGCAAGTAGTTTTGAGTGATTCGGTGTTATAAATGTTTTCATCAGCTTTTATAAGCTACTCAATAGCTTATTAAGTGCTTGTTAAGCCATCTACTCAGATTTTACTATCAATTCAATTTCAAATCAAGAAAAGTCCACTGTTGAAGCTGATGTGTTTTTGATCATGAACATGGGAAATGCAGAGCTTGGATTGGGTTAGAATAGATTAGATTGGTATAGTTTTGGTACTGTTTAAGCTTCTCAACTGCTGGAACAAGTTAGTTGTTATTCTCTCCTTATTCATTTATAGAAATAACTGCATAATTAGAGTAGTCTTAATTTGTTAGCTTATATTGTTTTAATTACATTCAGTAGCCTTATTATAATTGATTGATCATAGAATTTAGCTGCTATTGAGTTTGATTCATGAGTGGTAGTTATTAGATTGCATAACTGTCATTAAATAGTGTTTGGATTAGGACAGTTTGATGTGCTTAGAGTTGATTCAGTGGTTTAGTTCTATTGCTATATGCTTAATAAGGTCTAAGTCATTCATATCAGTCTTGTTATTGCATTCACAAACTCAAAAAGTCAAAATCACAGAGAAACTGCTTTTGATTTAGTAACTGTTAAGATCAGTAGGTATAGATTTGCTTATAGGCTTGAAACAAGTAGATCTAGCTTGCTTTAATCATCATTAGTCTTTAAACATCAAAATGAGTTAATTACTTTGGATCAAAACTCAACAAAGTCAAAGAACCATAACTGTCATCCAAGTCAAAACATGTATAAACCAGATTTTTGCAGATCTTGCAGCTTGTGCATTGAGCTCAATTCAGTGAATTAGAGTCTGAAATTTTGGTTAGTTGCAGCCTTCTTGGTGGTCTTGAGAACCACCTATCTGGTTTTAGCATTTGCTTACTGAATAAGCTGGTGCAACAGCTCAAACATAAGGCCTGATTCACTGTTTGGCTAGACTAGGCAATTTGCTTAAATCATTGATCAGAGCTTGTAGCTTGTTAGGGTTAGGTGCAATTAGTTGATATTAGCTTATTTTAGCATAATCTAGCTTTAGTCACTGTTTGGTAGCTTAATTAACTTTTTTGCTTATTTTAAGTAGCTTATTCATTATCAGTTTGTACTACAGCCTTCATATCTTACACATAAGCTGCTTATTTCTTATTTTTCATAGATTTATATTATCATTTTAGAATTTTCCTGAGATTTTCATAATTTTTGGTCGCTTTTTAGTATTTTTCTTAATTAAAAACAGTTTTTAGTCATTTTTAATTAGCTTTTATTGCAAATAATTAAGAAAAAGTTCCAAAAGATAATTTTTCAATTTTCTCAGTTTAAGAAAAATATAAAAAGCATAAAAATATTTTTCCTTATTTTTCCCCTTTTATTTAGTATTTTTCACAATTTAAATTAGATTTAAATAGTTTTAAATTCATAAAAAATAGAAAATTAATCTGAAAAATAAAAAATTAGTTTTAAAAAGTCTTTTGAGTTATTTTAGATTTTTAGAAAATAGATTCATATTTTTCTCTTTGATTTTTATAATTTTTAGTATTTTAAATTAGTTTTAAAAGTTAGAAATTAGTTTTTAATTTTAATAAAATCCAGAAAAATAAAAAAAAAATAGTTTTAATTCTAAAATAGATTTCACATTGCATTTCTAGAGTAAAAGTAATTTTAGGCATTTTTAGGTTATAATCTAGACGTAGTTGCATTTTAATTACGTTTTATTAATTACGTTTTAGTTAATTCGCACTTAGGATTTCCCGTAGTTTAGATTTTCCCTAATTACTTTCCCTATTCCCGTAGTAAAAAAAAAATCAAATCATTAATCCAAAACATCGAGCATTAAATTCCAAACCAAGAACGACGTTGGCAATTCACGCCTCGTTGGGAAACGATTCGGGTTGACTAATCCGTATACACGATCACACACGGGATTTGATTTATTATTCTTTTTCCTAAAGGAATTTGAATCTATCTTCGTGATTATTTTTGATATCGATATTGAGGTTTTATCCACACACATAACCCCTAAGCTTTCATTATCAGAAAATCAGTGTCTTAACCGTTTTAAGTTTCTTACGGTTAGTCATTCACAAGTGGCTAGCTTGTGTGAGTAAACTTGACGTGTTTTGTTCACTGTGAATCAAATTTTGGCGCCGCTGCCGGGGAGGTTGTGTCACGACAATATCGTTTGAGGTTTGACGATTAGTGACTCGAGATCCTTCATTCGTGAAGTTACTATTTTTCTATAAAATAAAAAAGTTAAAAAATATTTTCCTTTTTCTTTTGTATATATATATATCATATTAAAAATACAAAAAGATTTTCTCTTTTGATTTTGAGCTAAATAGAATACATCAATTATATAACATTCTCAACGGAGGTGTTATCATTAATAAGTTCCCGAACTAAAGATAAAAAACTTGCCTTTGTGTCGCTTGTGAGTCGATTTATTTCTATTTGATAAACAAACTGTGTGGTGGGTATAAGGACGGCCTGACATTAAATTGCGGCTGTAAAGAAGCGGATTTTAATAAGCTTCGCGCTGACCTAAATAAGCTTCTCCGCTCGCTTGTGCGTTTGTCTTGTAGAAGTGATTTATTCACTTGGGATTATTGGTTAAGTTCATTGTGTTTTCGAATACCGTCTCATTTTACTTGCCTTGGTTTTTAAGTGCATGCGCATTTCGATCTCGATCTAGACGACTTCAGAAGCGAGAATGAACGTACCGAGTTACGTAATATGGCTGCTCCCAAGCGGACCACCAAACCCGGTCCTAATCCTCCTCCCGATAATCAAAATGTAGCTCCCGATCTCCGAACGATGGAGGAGTTATGTCAACCTACAATGTACGGGAGGGGAGGACCCATTGCACCGACTAATTTTCAAGCTACCGATTTTAGCTTGAAACACCATATGATAGAACAAGTAAAAAACAGTTGTCAATTCCATAGTTTACCCGATGACGATGCAAACAAACATCTTGATAAATTTTTGACCGTCACTCAGAGTATGAAACAGAATGGGGTCTCCGATGACGCCCTTCGTCTGTATCTTTTCCCATACTCTTTGACTCATCATGCCACGTCTTGGTTTGATCGACTCCCGAAGAATTCGATTCATACCTTCGAGGAAATGGTTTAGAAGTTTCTGGCAAAGTACTTTCCACCGTCGATGGTGCGAAGTTGAAACGATATCAGTAATTTCCGGCAATATCCCGATGAATCTTTGTTTGAAGCTTGGGAGCGATATAAGCTTGCGATTGATCGATGTACGAATCATAACATGTTGCTTGTCACTCAAATTGATACATTTTATAATGGTTTGACGTTGAGACACCGTGAAACGATTAATGCTGCTGCCGGTGGAACTTTCATGAAAAGACGTCCCGAGGAATGTTACGATCTTATTGAGAACATGACCGCTCATTATAACTATTGGGATTCTACCGCCGAAAGGGGTGCATCATCTCGATCAAATACGTCTTCTTCTCTCGAAATAGCCGCCATGAACAAAAAGATCGACGATATCTTACGGATTACTCAGATGAATAATCAGAATCAGAACCAACAAGTGAAAGCGGTACACCCTATTTGTGAGACTTGTGGAGGTCCACATTCTTATTCCGAGTGCCCAGCCGTCGGTGGCTACGCACATGAGAATGTTTATGCTGCTACAGGAAACTACAATCAACCGCAAGGAGATCGAAATCTTCTTAGCTACCGTTCAAACAATTATCTCGGACCTCCCGGTTTCAACCAACAACAAAACCAGAATCAAAACCGTTTCAATGGTAATCATCATGTTAATCAGAACCGAGGAGCTAATTTTAATCATGGAAATCAACACTACCAAGCTCCTCCATCTCAAGTTTACCAACAACCACCTCCTCCTCGACAATCTTATCAAGCACCTCCTCAAGCCGCCCCGAACAACGATTTTCTAACTTACATGAAGAACTCTGATTACACCATCAAAAGTTTGCAAAATCAAATTAACGGCATGAGGACGGACTTCCAAAAGGAGATGGAAGCTACAAGCAACAAACAGATGTCTGAAATAAAGAATATGATGGCTAGTTTTTTTCAAGCCAATCAACCCGTCACGTCTTATTCTCAACCCTCGGGTTCCGGTTCTTTCCCAAGTAACACAATTCCAAACCCGAAGGGAGAAATGAAATCTATAAACATTCGAGATAATGGGCCCTCAATGACTACTTCTTCTCCGGTGAGGAATGTAGCACGAGAGACCGAGGTGACAAAGGACCCGGTAATCCCTCTTGATAATGGAAAAGCCAAATACGTCCAACCTCTGGTTGCCCAAGTTCCTTCTATATCTGTCATAATGCCGAGTTCTAACCTTACACCGTGCAAATCTGTTCAATCACGGTTTGACAAAATGAAAGTTGTTTCCGGAACGAAGTTCAAACTTACGACTGATATGATCAAAGCTGCTGAAAAGATTTATGAAGAGAAATTGGAACAAATTTCAAAGATTTCAATTGAGCCTACACCGTCTAATTCTTCCTCGAACCAAGCTCCCGAGAAGCTTGGTGATCCCGGGAAATTTCTCCTTCCTTGCTCCTTAAATGATATTAAGGAATATAATGCCCTAACCGATTCAGGTGCAAGCATAAGTCTCGTGCCTCTTGCGATATATCATGAGCTTGGTTTGAAGACTCTTATCCCGACTCGTATGACTATCGAATTAGCTAATCGAACAATTGCTCACACGGTTGGTGTAGTCAGCGATGTTATGGTACGAGTGGATAAATTCCATTTTCCTGTGGATTTCGCCGTCGTTGATATAGAGGTCGCCCAATCCCTCTCACTTTAGGAAGACCATTCTTGAGAACAGCGAAAGTCATTGTGGATCATTACCAAGGAACGTTAACGATCAGAAAAGGAAATGAAAAAATAGTGTTTTATGCCGAAAAACGTCAAAACCTCCACCCGATGATCATTCGATTCATAGCATCGGTGTGATTGATTTTTCTCAAGAAAGTGGTGATCCCATTTTACCATCTGATCCGAATGATGTGAAGAAAGTTGAACCCAAAACGTCTCGAATTGATCTTTCAAGGTTTACGATCAAGAGTATGTCGACAATACAAGCTGAACGGAAAAAGAAACAAGAAAAGGAGTCTACAACGGTAGTGGTGGAAACTGCTAGCTCTGAGAGCACACCACTTGTCCCACCTCCGATTTCAAAGAAAATCAACCTTCCAAGGAGTGGCAATCCCACTCCTTCTTCTGAAATCATGGAACCTTCTTTTGAGATATCTTTTAATCAAGAATCTTAAAAAACGACATTCACGAATCCCTTGTTCGAATTCGATTCTGAATATACTCAAAATTTTGAAAATCAACTCTTTGATGAAGAAAGTGAGAAGTTCACCGATGAACTTGCTCCTACCGACTCGATTTTCTCTGAGGATGAAGAAAAATACGATGATCCATTTTTTCCGAAGAAAGATAAGGAAGTGAAGTTGTCGACAGATGAACTTGTTGATCCTGAGGTCCAATATTATTTTTTAGCCGAGATTGAATCCTTTCCTCGTGAGGATTTTCACATAGATGACATTTTGATCTCCTTCCTCTCCGAGGACAAGATTTTCAACCCCGGGATACGCGTTGATGAGTTTTATGCTAAAAATGTCATTCGAGATAAGGATCCTCTCTTGGATGCCTTCGTTGATGAGCCTTTGAGTAACACCTTTCTATACCATGAGCTCCCGATTTCTTTGGAGTATTCTCTTATCGATCCTTCATCCTTTCGTCTGCCCGCAAAACCGCCGGATGATGGATCGATCTTTCATATGCCTTATGTGAGTTTGGGAGGAGTTATCCCGTATGTGCTGGAGCCCGACATTTTCTTTCCCTCCCAAACCACCCAGTCTCATTCTTTCGGGAATGAGGACACCGTTTTTGACCCTGGTATCTCTACCACTTTCTTCCCTAAGGACAACTGAATTCGGTGATCGAGTCAAGCTAGCGACTCGGTAACCAAAAACAGTAGCGCTTCGTGGGAGGCACCCCATGCTTATCCATCTATCTTCTTTCTATTTTCTAATAAGTGACGCGAAGGGGTCAGCCTCTTCGATTTCTCGTGTTTGGTTGTTTGTGATGTTGTGTAGGATTTTCCCGATATGAAGACTCTCGTGTTCGAAGTTTGTCATTTCTCCACTCGAGTTTCATGATCGTTGCTGAAGGAAATCCGATATCCTAATCTTATCGACTAACGTTTATCTTCTAGTATACTTTATAAACGGCTTTTAGATTTTCGTTGATACCCTTGTTTTTAAAACATTGAGGACAATGTTTCGTTCTAGTCTGGGGTAGGGTAATCTTCGATTTGATTTGACCGCACTTTTTAATTTCTATCGTGTACTCTCGTAACCCCGTTTTTCCTTAGAAAATGAAAAATTGTGCAAAAATGAGCAAAATTTAAAATTTTTGTAAGCTTTTGTTAAGTCTTTTTGATTGAAAAGTTTGCTAGTCTCTTAGATAAGAAACTATAAAATGCGAATTCTAGCTCACAAGGCCAAGATTTTGCAAGTTTCCCTTAGTGACTTTAAATATGCATGACTTGATTTCATTAGACGAAGCATTTGCTAAGTTAATATATGTTTTGACACCTTGTTGACTTTCTGCTGGTGAGAGTAGGAATAGAATTCTGACTTGACCGGGCGTGTTGAGCCCTAGCTTGTTCCCTTAACCATAGATAATCTAAAAATTATCGGCTAAGCATCCGCGGATCTCATTATTTGGGATTTTAAATTTGCGGAGATCGAGAAATGATAGAGTTGTTTATGAGTTTAGATGCTAAGCGTGGAGTAGTTGGTTCTCTTTAGAGCCCATCGAAGGTACTTATGGCTTTTTGTTCCCACAAAATTGTTTCACCCCATATCTGTCTAATAAATAATTAGAGATGTTGAGTTTTTGGCGATAGTTAGTTCTTTATCTTCTTAAAAGAATCTTTGTTTTAAAAATTGGGTACACATCAAGGATCCGTAATAAATAAATGAGTAATCAGTGATAAGTGATAATGTAATAAGTAAAGTTGTGAGCTGCGGTGTCGAGATCGGACCCTTGGATCTTTAGCCGGGATTGAGTGAGGTCTTAGCCTAGCCAGCCGGGATCCTCATTTCATGAAGCCTATAGTCTTGGAATTACCCCGTGAAGCTCCGTGGTTCATAGCTCATACGCGTAAAAGTCTAAGATCTATTTCAAAAAAAAAAAAAAATGTGTTGAAAAATGAAAAAAAAAAGTCAAAAATATAAGTGAATAAAAATTCCTTGATGTGGACCTAATTTTTGGGAAAATGGTTCTTGAGAGAAGACGGATAACTAATTATCGACTTAGCTTTGTATCTTTATCGGAATAAAAGTTATCGAAACGAGAATTTGAAGAAATTCATTTCTCACAAAAATAAAAAAATCTAGAGGAAAATAGGAAAATGGGAACAAAAGGTAATTACATAAGTAACTTCCATGGGTAGTGTTAGCATCTAGAATCATATGTAACAATGATTTCGGTTTTACGCTTAGTTTGGGGACTTGTGAAAAATCAGGAACGATGTATTCTATCCGTATGGTCACTTCACGCTGTGTTGTGTTTTCTACTCCGTGATCCTAACGTGTCGTTTGAAAAATGTTGGAGTTATTGATCGACATGAAAGTTCAACAAACCGTCATTCATAATCGGAATGTGCTTAATCGTAATATCTATATATGTGAATTAAAAGGTAAACGGGGCGTTTTTAAAATTAAGGCTTTCTTAATCTCTTTTGAGGAATCTTTGCTACTTCTTAATAGGTTTAGTAGAAAGAGACTGAAATCCTTGGTTTTAGAAGCGTGAGTTGATTGCATTGCGTGAGGACACGACAATGGTCTCGTCTGGGGTATTTTGATATGTGCTTAAACACATACCTTTTCATTATCAAAACTGACCCAAAACAACCAAGAAAGAGCCGTTTATTGCTAACATTTGCATGTTTCTTGAGTTTGTGCTTGTGCAGGTACGGATATGTAAAAACACACAAAAAGGAGCCAAATCAGACGTAAATCCGAGCACGAGAGATCAAGAGAGTTTGAGCTGAGCCGAAAGGTCGGGATTGTGCATTTTGGAAGATTCTATTCTCTAAGGATGATTTTTGAAGTTTCAGTCAAGTGTGAAGAAATGTCAAGATTAGTCCCTGAACTTTCAGCAAATGACAGAAAACACCCTCAAGTTTCAAAAGTTGCAAATTTAGTCCCTGGTCTATTGAAGAATGACAAGTTCAGCCCTTGGAAGACATTTTCAGAAAGTACAGTTTTGGTCCTTGGAGTTTCAGTTTTTACATGTTTAGTCCCTTGGATACACTTTGGTTTTATACTAAGTCCAAGTCTAACCCAATATTAAAAACTCTCGGCCCAAATCCAATCCTAAACCGGTTCAAGCCCAATATCTAAGCAACCTTACCCACCCAACAAACCATTACCCGTTACCCAGCCATTACCCGGTTTAGTTACCCGAGTCAACGCTCCACACCCGGTCAACACACTCAAAGAATAATAAAAAAACAAACCGCGCCCTTTTCTTGCCCCAATTTACCCAGAGATGAACCCTAGAATTACCCCGCGTCAAATTGAGTATAATTACCACAATTAAGGGCAAACTTGTACTTTCCCTGACACCACTGACACATGGGCACTGCCATGTCAGCCATCCGTGTGCTCATACTCCAATATCTGTTCTCTCATTGGTCGAAGATGCGTGGAAGTTTTAATCCAAGGGTTGTTATCAAGTGGGATGCGTGGATGATTGATCAATGGCTCAGATTACACTCAGAAGAAGCACAAATGAATCCTTCCAGAGCCTTCCAAGACCTCAATGATTGCTATAAATACTCCTTTGTATCACAAGCTTATGTATTGTAATTTCTGAGTAGTTTTTTCTAGTATATTTAGCTTATTTTCAGTCTTTTGTATTCTCTTATTCAGTTTCTTTGTAATTTGTTCAATTAATGAAATTCAGTTTTTCTTAGTCAATCCTTAATCTCAATTCCATATCTGTTTTTATGTTTCTTATTTAGCTTATTAAGTATTTAAATCCTTATTTCAGCTTATTAAATTCATGTTTCCAGTTTTCAACATTCTATAAAAATAAAAAAATAAAAAATATAAAAATCTCTTTGAAAAATTAAAAATATAGCAAGTAGTTTTCAGAGTGATTCCAGTGTTATAAATGTTTTCATCAGCTTTTATAAGCTACTCAATAGCTTATTAAGTGCTTGTTAAGCCATCTACTCAGATTTTACTATCAATTCAATTTCAAATCAAGAAAAGTCCACTGTTGAAGCTGATGTGTTTTTGATCATGAACATGGGAAATGCAGAGCTTGGATTGGGTTAGAATAGATTAGATTGGTATAGTTTTGGTACTGTTTAAGCTTCTCAACTGCTGGATCACAAGTTAGTTGTTATTCTCTCCTTATTCATTTATAGAAATAACTGCATAATTAGAGTAGTCTTAATTTGTTAGCTTATATTGTTTTAATTACATTCAGTAGCCTTATTATAATTGATTGATCATAGAATTTAGCTGCTATTGAGTTTGATTCATGAGTGGTAGTTATTAGATTGCATAACTGTCATTAAATAGTGTTTGGATTAGGACAGTTTGCTGTGCTTAGAGTTGATTCAGTGGTTTAGTTCTATTGCTATATGCTTAATAAGGTCTAAGTCATTCATATCAGTCTTGTTATTGCATTCACAAACTCAAAAAGTCAAAATCACAGAGAAACTGCTTTTGATTTAGTAACTGTTAAGATCAGTAGGTATAGATTTGCTTATAGGCTTGAAACAAGTAGATCTAGCTTGCTTTAATCATCATTAGTCTTTAAACATCAAAATCAGTTAATTACTTTGGATCAAAACTCAACAAAGTCAAAGAACCATAACTGTCATCTAAGTCAAAACATGTATAAACCAGATTTTTGCAGATCTTGTAGCTTGTGCATTGAGCTCAATTCAGTGAATTAGAGTTTGAAATTTTGGTTAGTTGCAGCCTTCTTGGTGGTCTTGAGAACCACCTATCTGGTTTTAGCATTTGCTTACTGAATAAGCTGGTGCAACAGCTCAAACATAAGGCCTGATTTACTGTTTGGCTAGACTAGGCAATTTGCTTAAATCGTTGATCAGAGCTTGTAGCTTGTTAGGGTTAGGTGCAATTAGTTGATATTAGCTTATTTTAGCATAATCTAGCTTTAGTCACCGTTTGGAAGCTTAATTAACTTGTTTGCTTATTTTAAGTAGCTTATTCATTATCAGTTTGTACTACAGCCTTCATATCTTACACATAAGCTGCTTATTTCTTATTTTTCATAGATTTAGATTATCATTTTAGAATTTTCCTGAGATTTTCATAATTTTTGGTCACTTTTTAGTATTTTTCTTAATTAAAAACAGTTTTTAGTCATTTTTAATTAGCTTTTATTGCAAATAATTAAGAAAAAGTTCCAAAAATAATTTTTCAATTTTCTCAGTTTAAGAAAAATATAAAAATCATAAAAAATATTTTTCCTTATTTTTTCCCCTTTTATTTAGTATTTTTCACAATTTAAATTAGATTTAAATAGTTTTAAATTCATAAAAAATAGAAAATTAATCTGAAAAATAAAAAATTAGTTTTAAAAAGTCTTTTGAGTTATTTTAGATTTTTAGAAAATAGATTCATATTTTTCTCTTTGATTTTTATAATTTTTAGTATTTTAAATTAGTTTTAATAGTTAATATATGTTTTGACACCTTGTTGACTTTCTGCTGGTGAGAGTAGGAATAGAATTCTGACTTGACCGGGCGTGTTGAGCCCTAGCTTGTTCCCTTAACCATAGATAATCTAAAAATTATCGGCTAAGCATCCGCGGATCTCATTATTTGGGATTTTAAATTTGCGGAGATCGAGAAATGATAGAGTTGTTTATGAGTTTAGATGCTAAGCGTGGAGTAGTTGGTTCTCTTTAGAGCCCATCGAAGGTACTTATGGCTTTTTGTTCCCACAAAATTGTTTCACCCCATATCTGTCTAATAAATAATTAGAGATGTTGAGTTTTTGGCGATAGTTAGTTCTTTATCTTCTTAAAAGAATCTTTGTTTTAAAAATTGGGTACACATCAAGGATCCGTAATAAATAAATGAGTAATCAGTGATAAGTGATAATGTAATAAGTAAAGTTGTGAGCTGCGGTGTCGAGATCGGACCCTTGGATCTTTAGCCGGGATTGAGTGAGGTCTTAGCCTAGCCAGCAGGGATCCTCATTTCATGAAGCCTATAGTCTTGGAATTACCCCGTGAAGCTCCGTGGTTCATAGCTCATACGCGTAAAAGTCTAAGATCTATTTCAAAAAAAAAAAAAAATGTGTTGAAAAATGAAAAAAAAAGTCAAAAATATAAGTGAATAAAAATTCCTTGATGTGGACCTCATTTTTGGGACAATGGTTCTTGAGAGAAGACGGATAACTAATTATCGACTTAGCTTTGTATCTTTATCGGAATAAAAGTTATCGAAACGTGAATTTGAAGAAATTCATTTCTCACAAAAATAAAAAATCTAGATGAAATAGGAAAATGGGAACAAGAAGTAATTACATAAGTAACTTCCATGGGTAGTGTTAGCATCTAGAATCATATGTAACAATGATTTCGGTTTTACGCTTAGTTTGGGGACTTGTGAAAAATCAGGAACGATGTATTCTATCCGTATGGTCACTTCACGCTGTGTTGTGTTTTCTACTCCGTGATCCTAACGTGTCGTTTGAAAAATGTTGGAGTTATTGATCGACATGAAAGTTCAACAAACCGTCATTCATAATCGGAATGTGCTTAATCGTAATATCTATATATGTGAAATAAAAGGTAAACGGGGCGTTTTTAAAATTAAGGCTTTCTTAATCTCTTTTGAGGAATCTTTGCTACTTCTTCTTAGGTTTAGTAGAAAAGAGAAATCCTTGGTTTTAGAAGCGTGAGTTGATTGCATTGCGTGAGGACACGACAATGGTCTCGTCTGGGGTATTTTGATATGTGCTTAAACACATACCTTTTCATTATCAAAACTGACCCAAAACAACCAAGAAAGAGCCGTTTATTGCTAACATTTGCATGTTTCTTGAGTTTGTGCTTGGCAGTGCGGATATGTAAAAACACACTAAAAGGAGCCAAATCAGACGTAAATCCGAGCACGAGAGATCAAGAGAGTTTGAGCTGAGCCGAAAGGTCGGGATTGTGCATTTTGGAAGATTCTATTCTCTAAGGATGATTTTTGAAGTTTCAGTCAAGTGTGAAGAAATGTCAAGATTAGTCCCTGAACTTTCAGCAAATGACAGAAAACACCCTCAAGTTTCAAAAGTTGCAAATTTAGTCCCTGGTCTATTGAAGAATGACAAGTTCAGCCCTTGGAAGACATTTTCAGAAAGTACAGTTTTGGTCCTTGGAGTTTCAGTTTTTACATGTTTAGTCCCTTGGATACACTTTGGTTTTATACTAAGTCCAAGTCTAACCCAATATTAAAAACTCTCGGCCCAAATCCAATCCTAAACCGGTTCAAGCCCAATATCTAAGCAACCTTACCCACCCAACAAACCATTACCCGTTACCCAGTCATTACCCGGTTTAGTTACCCGAGTCAACGCTCCACACCCGGTCAACACACTCAAAGAATAATAAAAAAACAAACCGCGCCCTTTTCTTGCCCCAATTTATCCAGAGATGAACCCTAGAATTACCCCGCGTCAAATTGAGTATAATTACCACAATTAAGGGCAAACTTGTACTTTCCCTGACACAACCGACACATGGGCACGCCATGTCACCATCCGTGTGCTCATACTCCAATATATGTTCTCTCATTGGTCGAAGATGCGTGGAAGTTTTAATCCAAGGGTTGTTATCAAGTGGGATGCGTGGATGATTGATCAATGGCTCAGATTACACTCAGAAGAAGCACAAATGAATCCTTCCAGAGCCTTCCAAGACCTCAACGATTTCTATAAATACTCCTTTGTATCACAAGCTTATGTATTGTAATTTCTGAGTAGTTTTTTCTAGTATATTTAGCTTATTTTCAGTCTTTTGTATTCTCTTATGCAGTTTCTTTGTAATTTGTTCAATTAATGAAATTCAGTTTTTCTTAGTCAATCCTTAATCTCAATTCCATATCTGTTTTTATGTTTCTTATTTAGCTTATTAAGTATTTAAATCCTTATTTCAGCTTATTAAATTCATGTTTCCAGTTTTCAACATTCTATAAAAATAAAAAAATAAAAAATATAAAAATCTCTTTGAAAAATTAAAAATATAGCAAGTAGTTTTCAGAGTGATTCCAGTGTTATAAATGTTTTCATCAGCTTTTATAAGCTACTCAATAGCTTATTAAGTGCTTGTTAAGCCATCTACTCAGAATTTACTATCAATTCAATTTCAAATCAAGAAAAGTCCACCTTGTTGAAGATGTGTTTTTGATCATGAACATGGGAAATGCAGAGCTTGGATTGGGTTAGAATAGATTAGATTGGTATAGTTTTGGTATTGTTTAAGCTTCTCAACTGCTGGATCACAAGTTAGTTGTTATTCTCTCCTTATTCATTTATAGAAATAACTGCATAATTAGAGTAGTCTTAATTTGTTAGCTTATATTGTTTTAATTACATTCAGTAGCCTTATTATAATTGATTGATCATAGAATTTAGCTGCTATTGAGTTTGATTCATGAGTGGTAGTTATTAGATTGCATAACTGTCATTAAATAGTGTTTGGATTAGGATAGTTTGCTGTGCTTAGAGTTGATTTAGTGGTTTAGTTCTATTGCTATATGCTTAATAAGGTCTAAGTCATTCATATCAGTCTTGTTATTGCATTCACAAACTCAAAAAGTCAAAATCACATAGAAACGCGATTTAGTAACGTTAAGATCAGTAGGTATAGATTTGCTTATAGGCTTGAAACAAGTAGATCTAGCTTGCTTTAATCATCGTTAGTCTTTAAACATCAAAATCAGTTAATTACATTGGATCAAAACTCAACAAAGTCAAAGAACCATAACTGTCATCTAAGTCAAAACATGTATAAACCAGATTTTTGCAGATCTTGTAGCTTGTGCATTGAGCTCAATTCAGTGAATTAGAGTTTGAAATTTTGGTTAGTTGCAGCCTTCTTGGTGGTCTTGAGAACCACCTATCTGGTTTTAGCATTTGCTTCTTGAATAAGGTGCAACAGACTCAAACATAAGGCCTGATTCATGTTGGCTAGACTAGGCAATTTGCTTAAATCATTGATCGAGCTTATAGCTTGTTAGGATTAGATATAATTAGTTGATATTAGCTTATTTTAGCATAATCTAGCTTTAGTCACTGTTTGGTAGCTTAATTAACTTGTTTGCTTATTTTAAGTAGCTTATTCATTATCAGTTTGTACTACAGCCTTCATATCTTACACATAAGCTGCTTATTTCTAATTTTTCATAGATTTAGATTATCATTTTAGAATTTTCCTGAGATTTTCATAATTTTTGGTCACTTTTTAGTATTTTTCTTAATTAAAAACAGTTTTTAGTCATTTTTAATTAGCTTTTATTGCAAATAATTAAGAAAAAGTTCCAAAAAGATAATTTTTCAATTTTCTCAGTTTAAGAAAAATATAAAAAGCATAAAAAATATTTTTCCTTATTTTTTCCCCTTTTATTTAGTATTTTTCACAATTTAAATTAGATTTAAATAGTTTTAAATTCATAAAAAATAGAAAATTAATCTGAAAAATAAAAAATTAGTTTTAAAAAGTCTTTTGAGTTATTTTAGATTTTTAGAAAATAGATTCATATTTTTCTCTTTGATTTTTATAATTTTTAGTATTTTAAATTAGTTTTAATAGTTAATATATGTTTTGACACCTTGTTGACTTTCTGCTGGTGAGAGTAGGAATAGAATTCTGACTTGATCGAGCGTGTTGAGCCCTAGCTTGTTCCCTTAACCATAGATAATCTAAAAATTATCGGCCAAGCATCCGCGGATCTCATTATTTGGGATTTTAAATTTGCGGAGATCGAGAAATGATAGAGTTGTTTATGAGTTTAGATGCTAAGCGTGGAGTAGTTGGTTCTCTTTAGAGCCCATCGAAGGTACTTATGGCTTTTTGTTCCCACAAAATTGTTTCACCCCATATCTGTCTAATAAATAATTAGAGATGTTGAGTTTTTGGCGATAGTTAGTTCTTTATCTTCTTAAAAGAATCTTTGTTTTAAAAATTGGGTACACATCAAGGATCCGTAATAAATAAATGAGTAATCAGTGATAAGTGATAATGTAATAAGTAAAGTTGTGAGTCTGCGGTGTCAGATCGGACCCTTGGATCTTTAGTCGGGATTGAGTGAGGTCTTAGCCTAGCCAGCCCGGATCCTCATTTCATGAAGCCTATAGTCTTGGAATTACCCCGTGAAGCTCCGTGGTTCATAGCTCATACGCGTAAAAGTCTAAGATCTATTTCAAAAAAAAAAAAAAATGTGTTGAAAAATGAAAAAAAGTCAAAAATATAAGTGAATAAAAATTCCTTGATGTGGACCTCATTTTTGGGACAATGGTTCTTGAGAGAAGACGGATAACTAATTATCGACTTAGCTTTGTATCTTTATCGGAATAAAAGTTATCGAAACGAGAATTTGAAGAAATTCATTTCTCACAAAAATAAAAAAATCTAGAGGAAAATAGGAAAATGGGAACAAAAGGTAATTACATAAGTAACTTCCATGGGTAGTGTTAGCATCTAGAATCATATGTAACAATGATTTCGGTTTTACGCTTAGTTTGGGGACTTGTGAAAAATCAGGAACGATGTATTCTATCCGTATGGTCACTTCACGCTGTGTTGTGTTTTCTACTCCGTGATCCTAACGTGTCGTTTGAAAAATGTTGGAGTTATTGATCGACATGAAAGTTCAACAAACCGTCATTCATAATCGGAATGTGCTTTATCGTAATATCTATATATGTGAATTAAAAGGTAAACGGGGCGTTTTTAAAATTAAGGCTTTCTTAATCTCTTTTGAGGAATCTTTGCTACTTCTTAATAGGTTTAGTAGAAAGAGACTGAAATCCTTGGTTTTAGAAGCGTGAGTTGATTGCATTGCGTGAGGACACGACAATGGTCTCGTCTGGGGTATTTTGATATGTGCTTAAACACATACCTTTTCATTATCAAAACTGACCCAAAACAACCAAGAAAGAGCCGTTTATTGCTAACATTTGCATGTTTCTTGAGTTTGTGCTTGTATGCAGTACGGATATGTAAAAACACACAAAAAGGAGCCAAATCGGACGTAAATCCGAGCACGAGAGATCAAGAGAGTTTGAGCTGAGCCGAAAGGTCGGGATTGTGCATTTTGGAAGATTCTATTCTCTAAGGATGATTTTTGAAGTTTCAGTCAAGTGTGAAGAAATGTCAAGATTAGTCCCTGAACTTTCAGCAAATGACAGAAAACACCCTCAAGTTTCAAAAGTTGCAAATTTAGTCCCTGGTCTATTGAAGAATGACAAGTTCAGCCCTTGGAAGACATTTTCAGAAAGTACAGTTTTGGTCCTTGGAGTTTCAGTTTTTACATGTTTAGTCCCTTGGATACACTTTGGTTTTATACTAAGTCCAAGTCTAACCCAATATTAAAACTCTCCCAAATCCAATCCTAAACCGGTTCAAGCCCAATATCTAAGCAACCTTACCCACCCAACAAACCATTACGTTACCGGTCATTACCCGGTTTAGTTACCCGAGTCAACGCTCCACACCCGGTCAACACACTCAAAGAATAATAAAAAAACAAACCGCGCCCTTTTCTTGCCCCAATTTACCCAGAGATGAACCCTAGAATTACCCCGCGTCAAATTGAGTATAATTACCACAATTAAGGGCAAACTTGTACTTTCCGACACCACGACACATGAGCACTGCCATGTCAGCCATCCGTGTGCTCATACTCCAATATCTGTTCTCTCATTGGTCGAAGATGCGTGGAAGTTTTAATCCAAGGGTTGTTATCAAGTGGGATGCGTGGATGATTGATCAATGGCTCAGATTACACTCAGAAGAAGCACAAATGAATCCTTCCAGAGCCTTCCAAGACCTCAACGATTGCTATAAATACTCCTTTGTATCACAAGCTTATGTATTGTAATTTCTGAGTAGTTTTTTCTAGTATATTTAGCTTATTTTCAGTCTTTTGTATTCTCTTATTCAGTTTCTTTGTAATTTGTTCAATTAATGAAATTCAGTTTTTCTTAGTCAATCCTTAATCTCAATTCCATATCTGTTTTTATGTTTCTTATTTAGCTTATTAAGTATTTAAATCCTTATTTCAGCTTATTAAATTCATGTTTCCAGTTTTCAACATTCTATAAAAATAAAAAATAAAAAATATAAAAATCTCTTTGAAAAATTAAAAATATAGCAAGTAGTTTTCAGAGTGATTCCAGTGTTATAAATGTTTTCATCAGCTTTTATAAGCTACTCAATAGCTTATTAAGTGCTTGTTAAGCCATCTACTCAGATTTTACTATCAATTCAATTTCAAATCAAGAAAAGTCCACTGTTGAAGCTGATGTGTTTTTGATCATGAACATGGGAAATGCAGAGCTTGGATTGGGTTAGAATAGATTAGATTGGTATAGTTTTGGTACTGTTTAAGCTTCTCAACTGCTGGATCACAAGTTAGTTGTTATTCTCTCCTTATTCATTTATAGAAATAACTGCATAATTAGAGTAGTCTTAATTTGTTAGCTTATATTGTTTTAATTACATTCAGTAGCCTTATTATAATTGATTGATCATAGAATTTAGCTGCTATTGAGTTTGATTCATGAGTGGTAGTTATTAGATTGCATAACTGCTATTAAATAGTGTTTGGATTAGGACAGTTTGTTGTGCTTAGAGTTGATTCAGTGGTTTAGTTCTATTGCTATATGCTTAATAAGGTCTAAGTCATTCATATCAGTCTTGTTATTGCATTCACAAACTCAAAAAGTCAAAATCACAGAGAAAGCTTGATTTAGTAACTGTCCATAAGATCGAGTAGGTATAGATTTGCTTATAGGCTTGAAACAAGTAGATCTAGCTTGCTTTAATCATCATTAGTCTTTAAACATCAAAATCAGTTAATTACTTTGGATCAAAACTCACAAAAGTCAAAGAACCATAACTGTCATCCAAGTCAAACATGTATAAACCATTTTTGCAGATCTTGCGACTTGTGCATTGAGCTCAATTCAGTGAATTAGAGTCTGAAATTTTGGTTAGTTGCAGCCTTCTTGGTGGTCTTGAGAACCACCTATCTGGTTTTAGCATTTGCTTACTGAATAAGCTGGTGCAACAGCTCAAACATAAGGCCTGATTCACTGTTTGGCTAGACTAGGCAATTTGCTTAAATCATTGATCAGAGCTTGTAGCTTGTTAGGATTAGGTGTAATTAGTTGCTTTTAGCTTACTTTAGCATAATCTAGCTTTAGTCACTGTTTGGTAGCTTAATTAACTTGTTTGCTTATTTTAAGTAGCTTATTCATTATCAGTTTGTACTACAGCCTTCATATCTTACACATAAGCTGCTTATTTCTTATTTTTCATAGATTTATATTATCATTTTAGAATTTTCCTGAGATTTTCATAATTTTTGGTCGCTTTTTAGTATTTTTCTTAATTAAAAACAGTTTTTAGTCATTTTTAATTAGCTTTTATTGCAAATAATTAAGAAAAAGTTCCAAAAAGATAATTTTTCAATTTTCTCAGTTTAAGAAAAATATAAAAAGCATAAAAAATATTTTTCCTTATTTTTCCCCTTTTATTTAGTATTTTTCACAATTTAAATTAGATTTAAATAGTTTTAAATTCATAAAAAATAGAAAATTAATCTGAAAAATAAAAAATTAGTTTTAAAAAGTCTTTTGAGTTATTTTAGATTTTTAGAAAATAGATTCATATTTTTCTCTTTGATTTTTATAATTTTTAGTATTTTAAATTAGTTTTAAAAGTTAAAAATTAGTTTTTAATTTTAATAAAATCCAGAAAAATAAAAAAAAAATATTTTTAATTCTAAAATAGATTTCACATTGCATTTCTAGAGTAAAAGTAATTTTAGGAATTTTTAGGTTATAATCTAGACGTAGTTGCATTTTAATTACGTTTTATTAATTACGTTTTAGTTAATTCGCACTTAGGATTTCCCGTAGTTTAGATTTTCCCTAATTACTTTCCCTATTCCCGTAGTAAAAAAAAATTCAAATCATTAATCCAAAACATCGAGCATTAAATTCCAAACCAAGAACGACGTTGGCAATTCACGCCTTGTTGGGAAACGATTCGGGTTGACTAACTGCATACTAGCGATCACACACGGGATTTGATTTATTATTCTTTTTCCTAAAGGAATTTGAATCTATCTTCGTGATTATTTTTGATATCGATATTGAGGTTTTATCCACACACATAACCCCTAAGCCTTCATTATCAGAAAATCAGTGTCTTAACCGTTTTAAGTTTCTTACGGTTAGTCATTCACAAGTGGCTAGCTTGTGTGAGTAAACTTGACGTGTTTTGTTCACTGTGAATCAAATTTTGTCATCCACGTAAATTTGAACAATTAAGATATGTGCCCCGTGATATTATATAAAAAGAGTTGGGTCAACCAAACCTTTGGTGAAATTATTAGCAATGAGGAAAGATGATAGCTTATCGTACCATGCCCGAGGAGCTTGTTTGAGACCATACAGAGCTTTGTTCAGTTTGTAGACGTGATTCGAGAACTCAGGATCAACGAATCCATCGGTTGGTCGACATAAACCGTTTCTTTAAGTTGTCCATTGAGAAACGCAGCTTTGACATCCATCGATAGACCGTCATATTCATATGAGCCGCGAACGCTAGAAATATCCGAACGACCTCAAGGCGAGCAACCGAGCAAAAGATTCTTCAAAGTCAATACCCTCTTCCCGACGATAACCCTTAGCCACCAGACGTGACTTATTTCTGATAACATTTCCTTCAAAGCATCCAATTTGTTTTTCCAAATCCATTTTAGACCAATGGACGTAGACCCTGGTCTTTCAACCAGTTCCCATACTTCAAGACGTTTGAATTGGTTGAGTTCTTCTTGCATGGATTCAATCCAGTTGTCTTTTGTCATTGCGTCTTTGATGTTTTTAGGTTCAGATTGGCGGACAGTGAGAGCATAAATGCAATGTTCACCATCGTCAGTGAAGACGTTGTCTTGTAACGGACCGTTGATTCGGGTTGCCAATAATATTTTCCAGAGGATGGTCTTTTGTCCATCTATGTGTGGAGGGTTGATGTTGGTATACATTGTGCAGATTCTGAGGATTCAAATGGCTTGTAGAAGATTCCGCGACATCGTGCAGCAGTCTCATTAGCAAACGGGTTAAAGAACGCATTTGGATCAAAATCTGCAGGTGGGGGTACTTCATTCAGAACATCATCAGCGATTCATCATTGTTGGAAGCGGTTTGTTCAACTGTTGTGTTGGAGTCAATGGTGGTGCTTCTTCAACGGTAGTTGTTGTAGCAGTGTATCGGTATAAGAGTATTATCGGTTTGAGCGGAAAAGCATGGATACACCTGGAGCACGTTCATCAATATCGTCAACAAGCCGGAGCAAATAACCTTTCCATTTGTTGACGAGTAAGTGAGGGCTTTGTTGGTGATGATGGGGTTTGGGGAAGTTTAAGCGGTTGTGTCGGGTTCCAAGCGGTATACTCGAAGCCATTTCCGTAAGTTCATCAAAATGAGCATGAATCGTTTCCATCACCTGCTTTGTACGACGATTCCAGATTCGGAAACCTTTGAATTATCACGATTATCCGATAAAGACTCCAATGTCAGCTTTTGATTTGAGCTTTCCAAAGTCATCACGATCATTATTCGGATAGCAAAGAGATCCAAATACATGAAAGTGTTTGAGATTCGGTTTTCTGGTGTGGACAAGCTCAAAAGGTGTTTTGTTGTGGCGTTTTGTAATCATAGAACGGATTTGAGTATAGCATGCGAGATACTGACTTCTACCCATAAGTAATCTGGAAGTTTAGCATTGATTAACATTGTTCTTGCAACTTCCACTAACGTTCGGTTTCGTCTTTAAACAACTCCGTTTTGTTCGTGTATGCGTGCAATAGATGTCCTGATCTGAATTCCCTACTTTCTCATAGAATTCACGAAGAGTTTGATTAACAAATTCGCCTCTATCTGTTACGATTGAGTCTAACGATGTTTCGTAGCTGAACTTGTTTTTTCGTGAGAAAGGTGATGATCATTTGTGGAGCTTGATCTTTGCTTCGAAGAAAGTAGACCCAAGTCCGGCGTGAATAGTCATCAACAATTACTAAGATGTAGCGTTTGCCATTGATCGTTTGCACGCGCATCGGGCCACACAAATCCATGTGAAGAAGATGAAGCACATGCTGAGAGTCGTGTTCCACCTTTGAAGGAAAATGAGCACGAGTGCTTTTGCCTTGTTCACAAGCTGAGCAAAGGTGATCTTTAGAATACCGAAACCATGGGAGTCCTTCAACTAGTTTGTGTCGAGCAAGGTTGGTGATGGTTTGAAAGTTTAGATGTGATAGACGACGGTGCCATAGCCCGGATTTTGTTGATGTTGCCTTTGAAAGTAAGCAGATGGGAGATGAAGCAACCATGTCTTGCATAGAGATAGTGTAGAGACTAGAATTACGCGATCCAAACATAAGGTCATTTCCTTGTAGATCACGAATGAAACAAGTTTTCTCCCTGAAAGCAACCTCCAAATCTCCATCACAAAACCGACCTACTGAAAACAGATTATGACCGAGGCCTTCCACATAGTAAACCCTGCTGATTTCGATGTTCCCATTGACATAGTCTCCGTAGCCCATGATAGCTGCGAAGTGATCATTCCCGAACCTGACAGTGCCAATGAACTTTGCAATAAAGTTTGATAACAGTTTAAGATTGCATGTCATGTGTCGGGAACATCCGCTATCAACAATCCAGAGAATGATCTGTATCACCCGCATTACACACAGACGACACAGATGGAATAGAAGTAGATGTGGAACCCGAAATGTTAGAGGGTTCCGTAGCAGGGATAGTAGATATACACACATCAATAGCTTTAGGTATCCACTTAAATCCTAGTGTGTTATATATCCATTTCCGCCATCTCCAACTAGTATTTGCTTTAGTCTTAGTGAATGCACTAGGTGGTACTACATTCCTAGGTGATGAAACTGGAGCTACTGAGGGAGCAATGCGTTTCTTAGAATCTAAAGAAGGCGGTCTACCAAGCACATACTTAGAAAGATTAGTGGGCCTAGAGGTATTCCGGTTCTTAGGATTCCTTAAACGAGAGATGATAGCTTTAGCAACACATTTATCATGACAATAATTCATACTTTTACGACAAATAACACAAGGTGCATCGGTGAATATCAAAAGTACTTAACGGTTTAGCATTCGTTACATCACTATTTCTATTACATTTGCGGGGCCTTAATATCTATAGTGGAGGCAACGTGAGTCTTATTCATAGTCCTAGGGTGTTCTTCTACTTTAGCATTTCTGATTGATCTTTTCTTAGGTCGCAACTTCCTATTCTTCGATTGAGTGCTCCTAGGCAGTGAAGTCGCGGACATTTGGAAAAGATGCAACTATTCTGTTTCAGTAGAAGGAAGCACGTTAGCAACTTGTGATTTGGCAGTAGGGATTCTAGGTTCATGAGTACTAAGTGTTACTGGGGCTAATCTCTTAATGATGGTTGGCGGAAGTTGTTCATACTTTCCTAACATTTCTCTTAACTTGAAGATAGTGTGTATCAGATCTTGATTTTGAACCGAACATTTCGGAAAATGCATAACTTCTTTAGTGTGTGCAAGATAATGATCAAGTTCATTTGATGCTTCATCACGAGTCTTTTTGAGTAAATCAAATATGACACCATATTCCTTTTAACTTTTACAAGTTCTTGTTCATATTTTGAGATTTGACACTTAAAAGACACGTTTTGATCATCCAGTCGCTCAATTTTAGGATCGAAAGATTTTGCATCTGGACGATTTTGTGTTGAAAAGCAAGTTGTTGATCGTGAATATCTTTTTGACACCAATTAAGACGACGGATTGCATTTGAAAGTTCGTTTGACAATCGTTTGTTTTCAACTTTTAAGGACTCGTTCTGAAGCACATTATCGGGTTTTCAACATTTACCACAGAATCAACGATAGCAGAGATATAATCAAATGCATATGACAAAGAATTCAATAGCACAACATTATGGACATCAGCGCAGATGACATCTTCCAAGAGTCGATCAACATCTTTTCTCAACATTTTCTTTTTACGTTTAGTTATAGAAATAGATGTTTCGCATTTTCTCAAAACGACCTTCATTAATCCAAGTTCCTTATGAAAGTCCTTTCCCAAGACAATGCACAACTTTTCAAATTTTTAACATTTGGTAAAAGATTTTTCTGAAAAATGTCTCTTTGTTCTCGCGAGGCGATTGAAAGTGTTGAACTTTGATTTCTAATGATATTCTATCTCATGTTGTAAAGTTTTGAGGTCAGCCATGAAAAGGTCAAAGTATCGAAGAATTTTGATTTTCGGTTTTGAGTTTACTTCACCGATGGAAGGTAAAGGACCATAAGTTTGTGCATAATCTGGTTGGGGATTAACATTAGAAGACTCGGTGTTTTATGATTAACCCTTGGTGTGTTAGAAGAATCCGTTGGTGTGACGAAAGTGACCGCTTTTGAATAGTTAAAAGGTTTGTTGTAAACAACTTTTCTAATTTTGATCGACTCTCGTCTTCTGCATCTAATTCCTCTTGACGATGATATTCAACAACACTCATAACAGAATTATCAACTTTATATTCTGACCTTTGGAAACTTCAGGATTTGGTTTGAATGCTTTGGTTGAAAGCTTAGGTTTGTAATCAGCAAGATTCGGTCCATATCCATTTGGATTGGGTTTTAAAGTAAACTTTTCAATGGCTGTGACCGACTCGCCATGTTTGTAAACAACCATTTTAAACTCTTTAAGTTTGTTTTGCAAGCCGATGATTTCTTCAAGATGATCATCTATTCGTTTCGTTGAATGCTTTTTGTATGCAGAGAACTGTTTTTGACAAGTTAACAACTCAGCTTTAGCTTTTTGATTTTCCAAGGTGAGAGCGTTAATTTGCTGTTTATGTTCATGTTTCTTGTTCTATTTCGACAACAAAGCATTCTTCGAAGCTGCTAGATCACGCATCTGTCTTTCTAAATATTTTTCGTTTTGATAAGATTTGGCAAAGGCCGCTTCAAAACCTTTTTCACGTTTTTCTTGAGTTTTGAAAAAGTTGAGTTGCTTTTGTAAACATTCAAAATCCTTGGTTAAAAGTGCATTTTTGCATTTCAAGTCCTGATTAATGGCATGACATTTTTCCACTATGGTGTTGGTCTTGTATTAAACGAGCAAAATCTGGATGAGGCAAAAGTTCGGCGTGTTCAACGTGAGTCTCAACATGATCATTACTGAGATCCTCAAGTATAACCACGGAGTCAATTTGATTATCAAGGGAAACCGTTGGTCATCTTGATCGTCAAATATAACTACGGGGTCTAGTTGAAAATCGTCGGAATGAGATGTGGATGACTCATTTTGAACATTCCGAGCCTTGCCGGATTCAGATGTTGGCGGAGATATGAGATCAGAGATAAATATGGTTTGTTCGGGTACCCGAGACAAGCCATCAGTGTCATACACTGGGCCTGTGTCACTCATGTGTAACTCATGCATATTAGCCATCAACATTACAGTTGCATTGGCCTGCAAGTCCTCCATATCATCATATGAGTCGGCATTTTGCCATAAAGCTCGTTCTTTGTCTGTGAGAGTTCCACCACCTTCATCCTTAAGAGCCAAAAGAAGAGCCTCTTTGAAATAAGCACTGCCCCTAGTCCTTGGCTTTGGGCATGCATTAGCTAGGCGTCCCTTCTCATTGCATTGTAGCATCAAGACCATTCAACCCATTCTAAGCATTCCCTTGTTCCACCACTTGAGCTCGATTGTTATTCCTACCCCACATTAAACCCTTGACCACCGCCCATCCGACCATAACCACGATTACGAACTTCAACTCGTTCATTGTTCACAACAACTTGATTCCTTGTATTAGATGAGGAACGAATACGATTGTTGGATTTGTTGGTATAACGGCTAAAGGCATTAGCAATCATAGCAAATCCTTGTTGCAATGCTTCGAACGGATCCGATTCCTCATTAGCTTCAGCTTGAGCATTGTTGTTGTTGTATGGAACCAATTGAGTTTGAGATGGAGGTTGTGAAGGATCATGTGGTGTGATTGTTGCAGTTGGTTGAGTTTGGTTGTTGAGGAGAATAACTCTTTTGAGCATATAAGGCAAGTTGTTGATTTTCCGGATGTGTCGGTGGAGCAATTTGAGCACGGAGAATCCTTTCCCTATCAACTTCCTTTTCATGAGGCTTCAAGTAATCGTACAACAATCCATATGTAGAATGATGCATGTTCTTCGCTTGACGGAGAAAAATGACATACTTCTCCCATTCAGGACCAAGACTACTCAGAACTTAGTATTCACTGCAATTCTTGGCATGATGATGTTGTGTTTATCCAAATCATTGATGATGTCTGAAAAACGGTGATGATAGGACTCTAGTGTCTCTCCAGGTTCAATCATGAAGTGTTCATAAGCCAAGTAAATTTTGGATTCCAAATCTTCCTGATTGAGTACAGATCCTTCCATAAGAAGATGAATATGATCCCACATTTTCTTTGCAGCCTTTTGAGCATCAACACTACGAAGAATTGGGTTTGGTAATCCTAAGAGGATATATTCCATTGCAAGCTCATCCGCTTCATAGTGTAGAAGTTCTTGAGGATTCAAGTCGCAACAAAGTAGCAATGTTCGCTTGTTCATCTCTTGGTGGAATGGCATTTGGATCTCCGGGTACAATGACAGTAGGCATCTCAAATGGACCTTCCAAGATAACCCTCTTTAAGAACTTTCCATGTGGCTTCTTTAGATCACAAAACCTAAAGAACCTTATCACCCATTGATCATAGTTTCCTGGAGTGAGCATTTGAGGTCTATCAAGTGATCCAGCCTCATGAATTGATTGTTGGTTGCTTAAAGCTTCAAACATCTTTGCAAACCAAGTGGGTTCCTTCATAGTGTTCCTTGATGGATGTTGATTGAAGTCATTTGTGTACGGTTGAACTTGAAGACTTGGCGGTGGTTGAACCATTTGAGGTTGTGGATTTGCCGCAAGTTGTGGAGTATGTTGTTGGTTAAATTGTTGTTGATAAATTGCTTGTTGTTGATTCCATTGTTGATGTTGTGGAGTTAGTTGTTGTTGGCGTTGAGGATGAGGATAAGTGTAAGGGAAATAGTTAGAGTATGGTGGTTGTGACATGTTGATAAACTTGTGTTGGTAAAATGGATCTTTGTAGTCGAATGAACCTTTGTTGATGAAGTATCCTTAGGCGTAGAAATCACAATAGACAAGTAGCACTTATGCGTAAAACACCAAAGTTACGCGTAACAATTAGAGTTACGCCAGAGATTTAGCTTACGCGTAAGTAAGGAAAAAGACGCTAAAGTTATGCGTAGACAAAAGTTAGGCGTAGAAAGTTAGGCGTAGGATTATCTTAGGCGTAAGAAAAATCTTATGCGTAGGATTTCTACGCGTAAGCTTATGCTTATGCGTAATTTTAGGGTTTTATACCAAGTGATCTTTTACACTTCACAGTGCAAAAGATATCCAAAGTCGACATATTTTCAGACTTATCCAAGTAAGAAAACACGGAATAAACCACGAAAATGAAGATCAAACCAAGGAGATACTTACGCGTAGTTTTAGGGTTTCACTACGTGTAGACCTACTCGTAAATTGATTTTGCCCAAAGATGTTTCTAAACCAGTTTTTGTGTGATGAAATAGCTTCAATAACACCAAAAGACACAAAAGTGTGAAACTTGATGAACCAAAACCTCTAAACCGGTTATGCGTAGAACACTACCCACGAATAAAAACTAGCTCAAAAACAATGATCCACGCATAAAGGTTGAAACTTTTTGCCAAAAACAAGTATTTTAACACCTTAAAACGTTGAAAGTACAAGAATAGTTTTAGGGTTTCAAAAACTAGACCACTCTAAATTGGATATTGCTCAAAGATGTTTCTAAACTAGTTTTTGTGTGATGAAATAGCTTCAATAACACCAAAAGACACAAAAGTGTGAAACTTGATGAACCAAAACTTGTAAACAGCTTACTGGTAGAACACTACCCACTAATAAAAACTAGCTCAAAAACAATGATCCACGATAAAGGTTAGCGAAACTTTTGCCAAAACAAGTATTTTAACACCTTAAAACGTTGAAAGTACAAGAATCTTGGATTCAAAAGTGTAAAAGAGACGTTTTTAAGCGTTTAACCAAAGTGTCACTCACTTTACGCATAAGACCAAAAAACTTTCAAAAAACAAACTTGTTCACTAACTATTTGGCGATTGATACCACTGTTAGGTCACAAGGTTTACTACACAAGCTTATAAGAAAGATAGAGAGGCGATTGAACAAGAACCAAACACACATACACGATATAAGTAAGACCGGTTATGCGTAAGTGATATGTGAAAGGAATAACTTGAACAACCAACCTTCAAATGAAGGTTTACATAAGGTATTTATAGGCAAGGAGCTAGGGCAACAAACCTACTCCTTCCCTTTCTCCTATGGGCTTGGGCCTAAGCTCATGGGCCTTCTACATAAGCTTAAGGCTAATAACAAACATAAAGGCCATAATAAGCTAACTATTACATATGAGTAACTAACACATGAATAAGGTGTAGGATGATTGTTAGGTCACTAGTTTTACAACACAACATCGAGAAGAGATAGAGAGAAGAGAGGCGATGAACAATCTACACTCACACACATACTTTATAAATGAAGAAGGGTTAGGCTTAGAGTGAGTGAAAGAGTAAATTGAACAACCAACCTTCAAATGAAGGTTTAGATAAGGTATTTATAGGAGGGAAGCTAGGGCAACACTCCGAGTTCCCTTCCTTTCTCCTATGGGCTTGGGCCTAAGCTCATGGGCCTTCTACATAAGCTTAAGGCTAATAACAAACATAAAGGCCATAATAAGCTAACTATTACATATGAGTAACTAACACTTGAATAAGGTTTAGGAGTGATTCCAACAATCTCCCCCTCAAGTGTTATTACATATGAGTAACAAACACTCAAGTGTTGGTGATGAAAAACGGTGAAGGCGTTGATGTAATAGTAGCTTTGACGTCTCCTGACATTCTTCTTTCTTGTGAGAAGAATTGCCTTGATTTGAACAATCTCCCCAGTGTAGAGATACTTTACTTTGAACAGTTATGCTTTGACTTCATCATTAACTTTGTTCTTTGATCATTGTTCTTTGTGATGAAAGTGATAGTATGTTGTTTCAGATCGCATCAGAGCCTCGCTTGTGCTCTAGTGTCTCCACGTCATTCTTCAACATGCTCACACGCTCTTTTGACGCTGGAATTCGTATCGATGGAGTTCTTTAAGTCTTTAACTTTGTAGATTCTCTGATGACGAAGAATCATTCTCGACCGTTGTGTTGCTTTTGGATAGAACTTCCATTAGTGATGAAGTTGGCGTGAGCATGAGAAGAATCTGCACGATCATTCCGCTTCAGAGCTTCCATAAGAAGAAAACATTTAAACGGTTAGTAATAAGCGGATTCCGGCACTTACAAGTTTGAACTTCGAGAGTGTTAACAGCATAGTGTGAAAACACAACTCTAATTTTTACAAAGGTCGTTCCTGAATCGGAGTCCCACAAGTGAGATAACACGATGTACCGAAGTACACCTACGATTCAGAAGAGTCGTTGAGGTACACGAAGCATCACCCACGATCAGACCGCTTGAGACCACTAAGCGCAATCCACGGGAGTTGCCGGGCGACTGCTGCCGGCTTTTTAGATGTTGACCCGGCAGGAGTTTCCATTCAATCACCGAGGATCACAAATGTGAACCTCTCATAAATGTTCTCGGCAGATTGCTAAGATCTGGGAAGGACTCGATAATGTATCACTGAAATTCTTATTGTTGAATATCAAGTGATGAAATGTCAAGTGTACCTAAGAGATCTTTTGATGAATCTCGTGGCTCTAGACTCAATAGTGCGTTTTGGTTTTCCTGAGCGGAGACTAGGGAGAGGGTCTCCTTCTTCAATATCGGCAATCTCTAAGAGAAGGCCGATAGATTATGTAGGGTTCCCTGTGAGAATGAAACAAGCTTCTGTTGAGAGAAACTTGAGTGGTTAAGTAGGTTTAGTGCATGCGCCACCGGGTCCATTACGACTTTTAATCTTCAATACCGGTGTCATCTAGTGACAACCAGTAGCATATGAATTGAACCCCGGTTGCGCCTAAGTTGAATAATCTGGAGGGCTATTTCTTTTCACCCTTTTCTTTGCTTTTCTTTTTAATTCTTCAACTCCTTCTTTCTCCGATTCTCATTTTCTCCTTTTTTCAATCATACCTAAGGACTTCTAAATACTAACTATTTGTGGTGTCCTGGGGTAGATCCCTCCGGCTCTGGCGGATCATAGGACGGTTATTCCTAACCTTAGTCACCTTATAACTCCATGACTAACCTATGTTGCCATAAAAACCAATGTTGTGAAAAATCTCTCAACGTGTTTGTGAATGAAAAACATTTTAGTACCACTGTTGAGATAAGATTTTGCATAAATACTCCCCCTCCACATGTGCTTAAGAGTTTTAACGGTTAAAATGCACAGTGAGGAAAGAGCGCGCACATTTTGAATTGATTCAATCAAGATAGACATTCCTCGCTGAGACACGGTTACGTTGCATAGTTAAAGAGTTACATTGTCACCTTTTAGGTGACAACTGGCTCTAATAACTACCTTGAAGGTGTAGACAATCCTCGAAAGGTTGTTAAACCCGTCGAGTTCATGTCTACCAAGAGTTTCTCGAATGGTACATTCTACTCGGACAAGTCCTTTGAGACACGCTACATCACTAGCGAACTAGCTTGAAATTATTACCCGTCCCGGACAAGTCTTTTCGAGTTACTAACACTTAAGATCTCGTCAATTCATGGGTTAAGTCTATAGCACAAAGATTCATTTGCATTGTCACAACATATTTCTTATCACTTATTTTCTCCCCCTCAAAAATGGCATATATGATGTTTTTTTTGAAAAGTTGAGAATAAATATGACCATTTTGAGTGTTGGGGGAAGAATGACCACTGTGAACAGTTTTTGAACAAAGTTTTAATTCAAGTACTCCCCCTCAATGAGTGATATAAACGGTAGAGGTTTTGAAAATCATAAGGGAAAGTACTTGTTATTTTGAGCAAAACCTTGAAAAATGAAAGGTTTGATAGGTTTTACTCAAAAGTAAGAAGCTTTCGCTCCTTTAATAAGGATTGTGGCACCGGGCATGTACCACGTGGTCCTTTATTTACAAGTACGGGTTGTACACTGTTATGTGTGCACAAGCCATATACATAATTAATCAAACATCTAAAATTATATGAAGTAAACAATTCAAGGGGTACCAGGAAGTGCAGTGATGTTCCCAGGAGTGTGCACAGGGCGTTGAAGTCCGGTTATGTTAATCTGGGTCGACCAATCCACATAACTCTCCAATCGCGAACGGCGATCCCTTCAAACAACCGTTCATCAATCATTGTGATGATCCGTCTCACATCCCTCCTTTCCTGAGAATTCCAGCGCTTAGGAGACCCAATTTTCTCGGCGTATATCCTTCAACCTGTATGCCAATCCATCCCTAACCAGCTTCAAAGTATGATCCCCGAACTTGTGGAGTTCGCTACACGCCATTAAGCAGTTTCTTTGAAGTTCACTACGGTAAACAACGCCGAAAGGTTTGCTGATGAGTGTATATTGAGATAGCTGGTTGATATCGGTAAGATCAAGCTTTGGAGGAGTGAAGTTGACACGCGTCTGATAAGATTCAACAGTACCAGTGGAGATCTTCTACACGTTCCATGATGACAATGCGTCTTATGAAGATAAGAAGTGACTTGATAAATTCGCGTTGTACTGCGGTTGAGAATTGTCTCATGCGACCCTGTACTTTGGCAAGGTACATGTCTTCGATGTCATTGAGAGATAAATTCTCAAAGTCAGCTTCAGAGAAAGTATAGTCCGTTCATCTTGTCGCTTGACTACGATCTTCTTTAGGAATGTGTAGTCCCACTTAGACGAAAGGTCAACGTATAGGATGGCAACGATATCCTTAGAACTATACACAGCATGTTGAGACTTCGAACCTGGCAGCTTACGTAGTAGATTCGTCGGCGTTCGGCCGATGATGAATCCCATACAATGCATCTCGCCCGTATGCTTCCACCGTGTTGGAGAACAAGTGATTGGCACGTTCCTCAATGGCTATGCGCGTTTGAGTAGAGAAGCTCGCTGGGAATGGAAGTGTCAACGATGTAGCGTATTTTCTTGAATCATCGCCACCGTGTAGAAGAAAATCCAAGTCTTTGTTGAAGAAATATCTGAAAGGAATCCTTGGTTCAACTGGTTGGCCAAGTGTTGGTAGAGGTTTGGTCCAATCGGTGTAGTATGGAGGGTTGTCCCTTTATGTGAAGTCAATGTTTGCTTCCGGGTTGAGCCAATCCATGTTGTTAGACATAGCTCGAGCAATGTTTTCAAGGTGATATTCGACCTCTAGGGCACTTTCAGAGCCGCCTTTGTAGAAGTTGAAACGCTTCATTCTTGATTCGCCGCTTCAAGCTCGATTTCGTCATTTTCTTTACATGGAACTTTCTTGCAGTACAGCATGCTCCAATGTAGAACCGTCTACCAAGTTCGACCTTCTTCAGTGGGGTAGGGAGTGTTGTTAACAAGATTAGCAAACCATTCAAATTCCTCTGTTTTATCGTCATCTAGCCGTGATACGACGTCAGTCGAGCGTCTTCTTCTTCTTCTTTTCTGAAGGCCTAGATGATGATTCTGGTTTCAACTTGTTTGGAGAGGTGGGTTGTTGTAGGGGCTCAAGGACCTCTTCATCGTCACCACCCGTATACTCAAAGTGATCATCGGTTTTCTAAGTCGGGGTGGTAACCGGAATCGCCCCGAGGTTTTTCTGCCAGGCAACGAGGAGGATTTTTGTTGAGCAGAGGCCGTTTGTGGAGGAGGTTGCATCATAGAAGATTCACCGCATCTGCTTCGGCGTTTAGGTGCGAGTCTTTATCCTTATCCTTGTCTTCATCGTCTCTAGGACGTTTAGACTTTTCACTTGAATCTACATGCTTCTTGAAGTTGGTAGTCCAGCAATGCTTGAAACAACTTTCCTTCATCATAAGTAAATGTCCCAGATCGTGCAACATTTTGTGTGACAAGCTTGGCCACCAATTCATTATCCGAGAAAACTACCGGATCGGTTGGATTGATTGTGCCGGTTAAGGGCGTTGATCGAATAGTTTGCTTGGCGATCTGCATAGATTTGGATAAAGTTGTTTGGTGAACAACTCCTTTGTGACTTTAGGAATGTACTCCGAAGGTACTTTTCGTGTAGCCTTCGATCATTTTGTTCAGTTCCTCTTGACGGTGATTTTTCATGAATTTCTGAACAAACTTCCTTTCTCCTTTCATCTTTTCATGCTCGTCATACAGATCTGCTGTCAGATGTGATCGAAAAGAAATTCAACTTTTGTTGAGCATTTTTTTCTTTTCCGACTTGTTTGGACAGCTTTGGTAATCCGTTCATGAGCTTGAGAAATCCAAGATTTAGATGGTTTCTTCACGGATTTGGATGATGATTTGGTTGACTTCTTTGATGGTGTTGGCGAGGAGTGAGAAATAATAACCGATGATGAAGAGATATGAGGAGACTCTGGATCCTTCGGAGGTTCAGAGGTTTCTTCCTTTGATCGTGCAGGACTATCTAGAAGAAACGTATCATAATCAACATCTTTATCTTTTTCGGACTTCTCGGTTTCGTTCCTCAAACTCATATTCGATAGTATCCTCCACAAGCTTTTGTTGTTGCTTAAGAGTGGTGGCACCACTCCTCTTATCGGGTTGATTAACCGCATCAGGAGATGGTTCAGAGTGGAAAGCACCACTTGATCCTCCGGGACCACCCATTTGGTCTTTAGCAAATTCTTCAACTTTGTGTTGGTGTCTAAGGAATTTGATCGTCTTCTTGTATACATTTTCCGGTGGCTCTTCATCACTCTCCGAGCTTTCATCATAAGGTACAAGTACATGAGTCTTCCCTTTTTCTTGTTCAGCTGAGGACTTGGAGGTTTTGGTGCTGAAGGATTGTCATCCTTGCAGCTTTTAGAGTAGGTAATCTCTTCATACTGTGTAGAGTACCTTCGAGCTTTCGTCCACAAGCCTTCTTTGCGGTTCAGTGTGGGAATAGGTTCAGACTTCCTTTAACGCAGAACAATCCTTTTACGAGGAAGATTCCTTTTGGGAAGCTTCCTATAAACATTTGTACTTGTGACACTTCAAGACCCCTCTTCTGGTCCTCCAAGTAGGTATACCAGAAGATTTTTCATCAAGATGACCAACTTTGCCTTCTTTTACGGCTAACGGATACCTTTTGTATGTTTCAAGCTTTTTGATTTCGGTAGTCAGAAGCGTGATCGGTAATACCGTACCTTTTTCTTTGTTGACGATTCTTTGATTCTCGACAAGATAGTATAGGTTCACTCAATATGTCGTGATTATCTGGTCATTGAGCCTCATGGGGATATCGGATGAAGTCCAAGAGCTCTATGGATCAACAGGTTTGGTGTATCTGACATAGGGAATCTTGGAGCCAAGCTTCTTGTGAAATAGCATCAAGTCCTCCCATATCAGCTGCCGATTTCAATGTCCTTCTTGTTGATCAACGACCAGAATTTCGCAGTTTCCATGAGCTTGGGATGCTCATAGCCACTGTCACGCACTGAGACCGATTTGGTGATGATCATGTAGAGTGTTCTCCATGGTTGAGGAATATTCTTCAGCTCCACGTGAGAGTGCTTAGTAATGATTCTGGAAGCTTCATCATAACCAATATCTATCAAGAATTTCGAACCGCTGTCTCTTCAAGTAGGGGTAGCAAAGAAGTCGGTTGGAGCGATGTCAGGAATGATGAGAACAGCCAGTAAGTCAGCAGGAGTGATAGTGACTTGTTTGTGATTAAGTGTCACATTCACTGCACTTTGACCAGTGATCCCCTGCATAGAATCCCAGAATTGTTGAGTGTAGACTCTGGAACGTGGCAGAGTGTGAGAGCATGTTGGTAGGGATGATTCCGAGAATATCCACTGCGAATGAGACAAGAAGATTCTGAGCATGTGAGGGTGTCAAAGTCAACCCTAAGGTTGTTCTTTCCAATCTTTCTCGGATAACCGTTTGGGAAGATATCAGACATAGTGAGAACCTCGGTGCAAAATCCACATTCATTTGTTCAACCATGTCGTGATCTGAAATAACATTAGCCAAAAGAACCAACATATCGAGAGACATAATGTTAGTCAACAGAAGGTCTTATTGTCTAGTTATTGAATGTACAATGTCAATGATTGTTACGAGTCCTAAGTCACTTGTTTGTTCAATAATCCTATGATGTCGTGAAATGTTACGTGAGTTAGTTAACTTTAAGTTTTAAAGTTTATGTTATCACTTATTGTTCACAACATATCAAACGTTTAAGTTTATTAGTGACATTAATGGATTCGTGACGTTATGATAAGTTTATTAACAAGTTTGTACATGTAACAATTCATAATGAAGGTCAATCAAGGCATAGGCGTAGAATTGGCAAAGTTAAGCGTAACATAGTTACATACGCGTAGGGGAAAGCTTATGCGTAGGATCCTAACTTACGCGTAAGAAATGTTACGCGTAGGAAAAGGGGGACCTTATGCGTGGAGAGCTTACTGCGTAGGCGTATATATACCTTACGCGTAAGGCTTACTCGTAAGAGTGAGACCTTATGCGAGAGGTCATTACGCATATCCTTCACAGCGGATACGCGTAGTCCCATTGTAGAACCCTTGGCGTAATAGTTATGCGTAGAATTATTCTTACGCATAACTTGACTACGCGTAGGGTATCCTTATGCGTAAGAGTTTCAAATGACCTTGATTCTGAATATTATGCGTAGCAAAGCCTGAAATAAGTTCATCAAATCATTAATATTAACACAAAACTTCATTTTATCAACAAAACATGGCATGAATTATTCGTTAATAGTTACGCCGTAGAAAGTCATAGCGTAGGTCAAAACCCTAAGGGTTAAGAATTACGCGTATGATTTTTAACCATAGGATTTGCACCATATTAATTCTGGTAGGTCTAGAGTGTTGTTAGAGTCTTTAGCCAAGTATTAACATCTAATTCGTTGAGAATCAAAATTACCCAAAGTCATGAACATTAAACCCTAATTCCAAATTGTTAAACAATTAGTTTCTGGTGGTTAACAACCATGGAAATCATCAATTCAACAACATATGACCATAACCCAACAATCTTTTAGACCAAAACACTTCACATTCGAAAATACCCAATTTGACTCAAGAACCCTAATCTTCAAAAATCATTAATGTACGTGTTTCTGGTGGGTTTTGATGGTTAAAATGATATCCTTGATGTATTAGAAGCGTTTAGACACAATCCATTTAACCAAAAACACACACAATGATTGTGTGTTCATACGCTTATGCGTAGAACACATAATCACGCGTAACACAATTTTAGCCGTAGGATTTGCATGAAATTAAAAACCTTAGCTTAAAAACATGTTAAGATCGTTAAACCACTTACAAAATAATGATCAAAGTAACGGATTTCTCGAATGAATCTTAGGCGTAGATGTTAAAAGTTGAAGGTAATAAATGTGAAGTGAATGAGTAGGTGCGAGGTGTTTTATTAAATTTAACTTTAACATTTTGACAGTTTTGGTCCCCCCACCTTTTCCTTTTTTCAAACAAAGCCATTTAACTTCCATTTGGTTACCAAACAAAGTTTTTAGGAAAGAAACTTGACGACACTCCCCTCGACTTAAGAAATAATGAAAGGTTATAAATTTTAGTCCGAGGAGTGTCAGCTTAACCAGAAAAGTTTACCACCATTGATAAAAAAAAATACGGGGTAATATAACATGCAAGTACACAGATGTTTTGAACGGTTAAGTATTATTTTCTCCCCCAACACTAGATCGAAAAAAATATTGAATTTTGAAAGATTAGATAGTGTTGACGCGAAGAAACGTACTACTGAATGTTGAAAGAAAATAGATAGAAGAATAATTTTGTTGTTTTATCAGATTTTATACTTTTGTATTTTGTTTTTGAAAAAAATATTTACAAAAGAGATTTTGGTGTTTGACAGTGTTTTAAGACTGTTTTTAGGAGGTCATCCAATTCCTCTTGAGTCAAACACCTCATACCAATCCGGTGGACCAACTCATTAAACCTAGAGGGAGGCAAGGCTTTGATGAGAAGATCAATTGGTATTATGTACCCACAAAATATAATTCAAGCGACCCTGTTCCACGTGGTCCTTGATGAAATGATATCGAAGATCGATGTGCTTTGATTTCGAGTCTTTGGCTGAGTTTTGCGAGATTGCAATGGCACTCCGATTAATATGATACATGTCGGGATACATCAAATCTTGTTAAATTAGGAAATTGATATTAAAGAGTCGGTCACCTCGGTATTATGTAATCGTTAGAATTTCGTAGTCATAGTAATATTTAGTTAAGTATGATTAGTTAAGTAACCGCAGTGGAAAGGGACAGTCTTTACTGTATGTACACGATCCACTGCCCGATGTGTGGCGATTTATGTAAGACTATAAATACTCTCTACCTCCCAAGGTAGAGAGTTGGAGCTCATAATAATATCTTTCACTTTCTCTCACTAAGTTCCCTAAACCTCTACCTTTCTCTCTCTAGAATTCCATCTATATGTTACTTTGTGTTATGGTTTGTTGTGTATGTGAAAAGGTTATATCTTTACAATTGGTATCAAGAGCCATGGTTAGATCATATCTTGCACATCTTTGATTTCTAGTGGTTTTTAGGTGGTTTTTGAGTTTGAAAAAGTTTAGTGGTTTTTGCATCACTTGATTGATTTCTAGTGTTAAAGTTTCGATTTTGGTTGTACTTTTGTGTTTAGAATCATCACAAGTTTTTAGGTTTTGATCTAGAAGGTTTGAATCATAGTGGTTGGGTTGTTTTTGGATTGAAAAGTGTGTTTATGTGTTTTTCATGCTAGCGACTTGAGCAACGGAAAGTTTCTTTCTTCGTAGCGACTGCTTCACATTTTGTAGCGAGTTACAGGTTTGGAGCTAGCGACTTACCTAGCGATTTAACAGTTACAAGTAGTGGACTCTCCACTACGGGTAATCGACTTGGTCTGTAGCGAGTTGCTCTTTGGCGACTTGATTAGCGAATTGCTGCCAAAATTTTTGCTAGCGACTTGAGCCTTAGCGAGTTACTACTTAGCGACTTGCATTTGTCTGGCGACTTGGGACTCTAGCGACTGAGTGGTGTAGCGAATTAGTCCTAGCGCCTTAGGTCTTAGCGACTTGGTTCAAGAATTCTTAGCGACTTGTTGACTTTTCCGACAAAACTTCAAACGGCTATAACTTTTGATCCGTAACTCCGTTTTTCAGCGTTCTACCCATCAAAACGACCGTGAGAACGAGGAGAATGTCACGTCGAATAAACTAAGTTTTATTCGTCAACCTTCGATGGCTAAATCCGCTCTGAACAGAAGTTATTGAGGTTTTTATGTTGTTTAAGACCTCAAATCTCGGGAAATCGTGCAACAACCACCCAAACACAACCAAAAACACTCTCTGCTTATCCCACAAACAATCATAAGTCCTACACCACAATGTCTATCATTGTGTCGATCCATCTCATCTTAACACATTCCATTGGTCATTGCTTAACGGTTTGGTCTTGATTTTAGTAAAATCCCGCGGAAGATTCTATTTCTCGGTTTAAATCATAGACTTGTAAAATCCCGTGCATTCCACCACATCATTTCTTACTCTACTTACTCTACTGACCCAGTGATTTCAGAAGTGCTTAAATTGTATGATACTGTGGACAATAATGTTAATGATTGCTACATTGAACGATTAAAGATGTTGAATTAAACAGGATGTGAAATCTTCATGTTCTGAGTACAATGAGAATGAATTGCACCTGCTACAGGATGCCATGCAAATGGAATGCAGCATTGAGCCCTATCAGCTACTTCATCTGCACCTCATACAGCTGTTATCCATAGCTGGGGATCGAACATGTAGTGCTCTTTTCCGCCAGGACTTACCTACATTGACAAGAAGCTTGCTGTTGAACTTAGAACACTTAAAGCTGCAACTTACCATTAAAGAGGTTCAAAAGGATGGTTCCAGTGCAGCTCTTCAAGTAAATCTACACAATTTCAGCCATTCATCAATGGGGAATATTCAGCAGATTACGATCAACACTTGACTGGAATTTCCTTCAAAAAAACTACTGGAATGGAAATTCAGGAATTCATTGAGACATTTATCCAACTCATGGATAATGTGAAAAAGTACATTTAAGAATCTGCTCAAAAATGAAGACGGAATGAGTGTCAGTGCAGTTGAAAGATTGTTGATAAGTTGGTATGTATATGTTGAAGATCGGGTGTTGCTGAATTCAGAATGTCAGTGACAACAAAAAATGATGAGTCGGATAATGGAAAAATGGAATCTTCGTGCTCAAATTCACAAGAGAGAGAGGTGCACCAGACACAGCCTGTGCATGTCAATGCTCAGGTAAGTTGCATGGATGTTTCTGCTGTACCTAGTTGTGTATCTTCTACTCAAAATATGATATATGACTGCATGAGTACGCTGCATTTGTGCCTGATGATTCCCTTACCACTGAGGTTAACATATATAAGGATCAGGTTGCTATTTATGAACAGCGTGCTAAGTTTGAGTTGACCACCCGTGAGCAGGAAATGGATGTCCAAATACTTACAACTATTAGAAAAGTAGTTTAGAGAAGAAGTATTAAACAAGAGTTAACTCCTTACAAAAAAGCTTTCTAAAACTGCTAAACAAAAACAAGAACTTCAAGAAAATGTGAAAATGCTTAAGCAAGAATTCAAGCTAAGGAATCAAAACTTTTGAATGACTTTTCCAATCTAAAAACTTTGAAAAACAAGCTTGAAAAAAGTTGTCGTACAAGGGAATACCATTCAGACTGCTCACATGATCACTAAGCATAGAGTCTTAAGCGATAAGCATTGCATTCCCCTTGTTGGAACCTCACCTGAGTATTAAAAGGCTAAAATGCTCATAAGGTACTGTATGATGGTAATGAGATCCTTAAGCTAGACAGAAACCTAGTTCGCGAGTGCCTGAGGAAGATAAGAAATCAGATGAAGTCACTAGGGAGAAATGAATAAGAAGCTAGAAGATCCTGAGTGTAAAAAGAACAAGATAACGATAAACCCCATGATTACACTAAGGAAAATTGGATATCCTTTAACATGTTTAAGCCTCAGACTCTATTGACCCCTGAACAAGTGTTCTGGAAAAAGGATATGGACTTGAAAAAAGCTGAAAATCTTGTTGAAAAGAATCCCCCTTGTAGGAAATTCCCTAAAGCGGCTGTGTATCCTCCAAATACACCAATGCATTTAGTTCCTATAACTATTGCCACTAAGAGCAAGACCTTAATCAGTCAATATGTTATACTTCAACTATTTACCGATTTTGAGAAAACTTGTAAGAAAAGGGATCAACACCCACTGTATAACGAGGGGAAGGGGTTTTGAGCAAATGAAAGAATGTTATTTAACTGAGGTCATGCCTTTCTTTAAACAACTAAAAGATCATTTTGAGAGTCTTAAAAAGGGGATAAGATCAGATATTAAAGAAATGGAAAAGGAATTTGATGCAATGGTAGTTGAAGTTAGTGATTATGAGCGTGCACTAAAATATAATGAGATTGAGAGGAAGAACTTTCATACCTTAAATGAGACTCTTATTACTGAATGTGTTGCTCAAAATATCTTTTTCACTGCTTCAAATTGCTCTATTAATGCTTCCAAATTTCAAGAACTATCTGTGGCCCTGAAAGTCTCCCATGATCGTGTCATTGAGCTTGAAAAACTAATTCTAAACTAAACGAGAAAATTAAACTGGATGATCACGACAATTTGGTTAAACATTTTTCTAAACTAGAAGTTGAGCATTTTAATTTACAACTCAAATATCAACATCTCAAAGAAAATGTCAAAACTTCAAATATCACGACATCTTCAATGCTCCGAGTTTGATGCAGTTTTTCAAATTAAACAAACGTGATGAAAATTTCAAGCTCAGTGCAACACGATCAGAAAGTTGAAAGCCCAAATCTCTCAATTAAAGGGTCAAACGAACAATATGACAGGCTCCCAAATGCCTTCTCCTTTAGATTCTCAGAATTCTCAAACGTTTCATCTTCAAAGCCTAGTAAATGCTTTACAAAAGGAAACGAAATTTTCTAGAAGACAATGAAAAGGTTAACGACATTTTAAAGAGTTATGATTCAATACGTCACTCGTGACCAAACCAACGAAAAAATAACGTCTTTACAAAAGAATTAGAATCTGAGAAGTCAGGAAATGGAAACTGCCACTTGTTTTTAATAAGAATGTTGTCTCAAAGTCACCCTTAGATTGCAAATACACTGTGACAGTTAATAATTCCTCCCCATCTTAGGAATAATGAACATGCTTTTCATGACTACTGTGCTCACCTTAAGGATAGTCGAGAATGTCTCCGTGAGATTGTCGAAGAGGATTTCATTAACAAACCTCTTGATAGTGAAATTAGGTTTGCTTGCCTCCAGGCCAAACGATCTCAAGAGCTGCTTGAATGTGTAATTGCAACATGTCCAAAAACCCTTAGGTGAAAAAGGCAAAGCTGTGAAGCCTTGTTCTATGCCTAGTGCCAATCAGGAAATCCGTTCTATGCCTAAAGCCAAGCATGTGGACCCTTGATATCCTTGTTCCATATCTAAATTCAAGCAAGCAACCTGTGATGTGCCTCCTAGAATTTCAAATCCCAGCACTTCTAGACCAGGAATGCAGAAAGTAGTGAAGCCATGTAATGTTCCCATCGTTACTTCTACAGATGTTAAGATTGACACTAAAGTTAGCGGGTCTAAAACTAGAAGCTATGCAAAGAAGGATAGGATTACGCAAACTAAAAGTGATCATGATGAGGAAGTGAAAGAACACCATAGAAACAAGAAGTTTGATTTGAACAAAAAGAATCGTGTTAGTTCTAGTATTAGCTCAAAGCTTACTAAAATTATTCGAGCCTATGTTCTGGTCTGCAAAAAATGTTTAATTTATGTAATCATGATATGTGATGTGTTATTTTCGAGGTCTAAGATTCATAACCCAGTTAAGAAGTTTGGAGATCGAAACGATTAAAAGCACCCTGGAAACCTACAGGGAAGTTTTTACCAATGTAGGATTTCAGTGAAGCCACAGGTCGAATATTCACGAATGGCAAACCTTGCCCCTTAACTAGATCCACTATGCCTAGAGTAGTGCCTGGTAAGGTTTGGAAGCCAACTGGTAGAACAATCCCATTAAGCACAAAATGTCCCTCGACTAAGTCTGATGCTTCTACTAGTTTAGCTCCTAGTGACAATGACATTGCACCTAGGGTTTCTGCTCATTCAAAGATTTTTTGTGCTAACCAAAGGCCCCCATGACACGTGGGGATCCAATGTTTCCAATTCTCTGTCTTCGTCTGTTGTCCAAAGCGGGTCGTACAAATCGTCCCTTGGTATTTGGATTCGGGCGGCTCTAAACATATGATTGGGCTCTAAACAATGACGTCTGTTCACATCAGTTCAGGCCTCGTACTCCAAAGAAAAGAAATGTGTACGTTTCAGTGCGCATTATCTTCCGAAGAAGAGAAATCTTCTTATGACGTCTGTTCACATCAGTTCAGGCCTCGTTCTTCATCATTATGGTGTCTGCAGATAACACTTCAGGCCTCGTACCTCAAAGAAAAGAAAAGTGTACGCTTCAGTGCGCTTTATCTTCAGCTAAGAGAAATTCTCTCATGAATGGCCATACTCATCTACATTCTTCATCAACAAGCTTCATGTTTTGCCACGCTCATTCACTCATCAAGTGGATCTGCGTTCATTGGTGTATACTCTTATTCACCTGTTAAATCAAAAATGGCAACTTCGGATGCAATTTTGAGGGGGAGAAGAGTGAATATACTACATGATGATGGTATCGACTTAATTCCTTGATGATGATGAGTGTATATTCTTTTTGATGAAGAGTGGATATACTAAGGATAACTGGGATTCATTGTTTTGATTTTTGATGACTCTCCTCCAACGCCTAATGCTTCACTTACTAAGGATAATTGGGAATCAATGTTTGGGATTCATTGTTTTTCAAAGATATGTTTGATGAGTACTTTAAACCTCCGACAAATGTTGATCATCCAGTTTTCTGAAGCTCAGTCTCTCCGGTTTTCTATTGACTCACTGGTTCACCATCTAAGAAGTACTCTTGGAATCTCAAGAAACCTTATCTCCAGTTATTTCACAAGGTGTTTATAATGACTATCATGATATTGTAAGTTGCACTATTGAATAATAATCCCTCTTTGTATTCCTTTGCCAAATCTTCACGGATTGTTGTTCATGAGTATGATCCGCTCTTTGGTATTCCTTTGCCCAAATCTTTACGATTATTGTTCCTCTCATTGTGCACGCTATAAATAAACCTCATGAACATTAAGGAAAATGACTACCTTTTCGCTCGAGACATTTGTGGTGAATCTTCCATATCATCTCTACAGGTATACCTTTAGGAAGAATGCCTTAATGTCGAGAAATCATTTGTTTTTCCGGTTCAAATTGTCTACTTTGGGTTGATAAAGATAGTTAGAGAGAGTTCTATCGCAGTGGTCCTATGGCTCCTGGACAATCCAGTTCTGGACCCGCACTTCAAAACAGTCCCATTGGTTCATCCCTTGTACCATATCCCTCTCCAACAGCTCCATATGTACCTCCATCAGAAGATGATTTAAGGAAATTGTTTGATCCAATGTTTGATGAACACTATGTAACAAATGCTGATGAAATGTCAAATCCATCAACAGAGGCTGCTCCTATCCCTATGAATGACGTCAACCCTTCATCTCAATCTCATTAAGTCAAGAAGCGCCTGCTGCTGATCACTCTGTCTCATCATCAAATCATCTATCTTCGAATGTACATCATGGAACTGTTTCTAGCATCAATGATGAAGTTAATCCCTTTGCTATTCCTGAAGATGCTCCTTTGAAATATATTTGCTCCTGAATCATCTTCAGAACCATCTTCATTAGGAGATATCGACTCGGCTACTTCATTTTCCTCAACAACAACCCACTGAGCATGAACACCTTAGGAATGGACTCATGTTCATCCATTGGACAACATCATTGGAAACCCCTCTCATCCGTATAACACGAACACTTGCAACCGATGCCTTATGGTGTTTCTTCAACTCCGACCTATCAAAGATCGCACCAAGGATGTTAAAACTGCCATGACGAAGACAGCTGGTTCAATGCCATGCAAGATGAAATTCATGAGGTTGATCGACTTGATGTATGGGAGTTAGTACCTGCTCCAGACTGTGCTATGATGATTGCCCTTAAATGGATCTTCAAAGTGAAACTTGATGAGCATGGTGATGTGTTGAAAACAAGGCCCCGATTAGTTGCTAAAGGATATCGTCAAGAGGAGGGTATAGACTTTGAAGAATCTTTGCTCCATTGCTCGAATCGAGGCAATCAGAATCTTTTCTGGCTAATGCGCTAGTTAGAACATGGTAGTATATCAGATGGATGTGAAGACGGCATTTCTGAACGGAGATCTTAAAGAAGTCGTCTACGTCAGCCAACCTGAAGGATTTGTGAATCAAGAGCATCCTACTTACGTTTATCATCTGAAGAAGGCTCTTACACAGTTTAAAGCAAGCTCAAGGGCATGGTATGATACACTATCAAGTTTCTTCTATCACACCGGATTCAGCAAAGGACAGTTTGATCCTACCTTATTCACCAGGAAGTCAGGCAAACATTTAACTCATGTTCAAATTTATGTTGATGATATTATTTTGCCTCGACTGACCCAATGGAATGTGATCGTTTTTCTAATGAAATGAGTTCCAAGTTTTCAAATGTCAATGATGGGACAAATGTCATTTTTCTTGGGATTACAAATTGTCACAAAGCCCGGAGGCATTTTCATAAATCAATCTAAATATGCAACAGAGATTTTAAAGAGATTTGGATTTGATTCAAGTGACCCTGTTGACACCCCCATGATTGATCGAACCAAACTAGATGAGGACCACTCAGGATCATGATTGACCAAACAAAATATCGTAGTATGATTGATCCCTGATGTACCTCACGCTAGTAGACCAACATCTTGTTCCTGGTTGCATGTGTTAGATACCAGGCTAAGCCTACTAAAAGCACCTTGAAGCAGTTAAACGGGTCTTTCGGTATCTCCAAGGAACCATCAATATGGGACTATGGTACCCGAAGGACACCGGTATGTCACTAACGGCTTATGCAGATGCTGATCCAGCAGGTTGTCAGATACACGTCGAGTACATCTGGAGGTGCTCAGTTTTTGGGTGATAACTTGTGAGCTCTGTCTCAAAAAGCAAATGAGTACTTCTATTTCCTCTCAAGGTTGAATACATGAGCCATGTCATCCTGTGTGCTCAATCTTATGGATGAGATCCTCAATTATCGTACTATGGCTTTGATTCAACCAAATCCCTCTGTACTGTGGAATAAAAGTGCTATTGGCTCTCTCATGCAACAACGTTCCAACACTCAAGAGCAATCATATCAGATCATTTCGGTTGTCATGTTCATCAGGGAACAAGTGGAAAAGGTGTGGTGGAAACTATATTTTGTGAGGTCTGAAATCAGTTAGCAGAATCCTTCACCAAAGCTCTTCCCAGAGAACGTTTTGAAGTTATTCTTGACGTCTTGGCTTGAAAAGCCTTCCACCAGATACTCTCAAACGTCTTCAGGAGGAAGACGAGGAGTAAAGGTCTATCATCATCTATCTCTTGTAATATTTACTCAAAATCAAATAGAAAAATATAAAAACCTTCAAATCCATAAAACCAAAAAAAAAATTCAAAAATCTCAAAAAAAAAAAAAAAAAAAAAAACAAAAAAAGAAATTTAATTTGTCATGTTTTTTTCAGTTCGATAATATCTACGGTCTTTGTGCTGTCATTCAAAGAATGACACGGGACTTTAGATATTGTTCGAATTAAAAAAAAAAAAAAAAAAAAAGATCAAAAAATATTTTTGGAGAAGAGAAACAATGGTTTATTGTCATTTTCAGGCAATACCCCTTTTAAAAGAACGAACGAGCCATGTTTTACCATGTTTTTTCAAATTCCATGCTCTGATTCTATAACATTTATCTGCTGAAAACTAAATCTTTGAAAAATAACTCGGTCTCTATTTTTGATAATCATCAGGACTTATCTGTCAAAATCTCTATCGCTCAATCAACAACCTATGTCATTGATTGAGGGGAGAATGATTTCAATTAAATTAAAAAGTTATTTGGCATTCAATTGTTTTCAAAGATGTACTGCCATGTTTAACCAATGGAGTTAAAATCTCAACATCAATCCTTATCAGTTAAAACGCTTTCATAATCAAGTCACAATTCTCCTTAAAAGCTTCAAAATCAATTTAAATCTACAGAGATCACAAATCTCAAATGTTTTAATAATTGTTATCGGGGGAGAAGTTTGTATTTAAATAGGATTTAAACTGATAATTCGATAAATGGTTTCTTAAGTGATTAGCATGTTTGCCTCCCGTAAGTGACAAACGATTTCAAATTTCCAAGCACCCATTGAGGGGGAGCATCTATATTAAACCACAATGATGTGAAACGTGATCACTTATCTCAATGTGCAGGTTCCCTCTAGTATGTGCAAAATTCTTTTCAATCTCGAGGCACATATTGAGGGGGATCAAAATCATGAAAAACCTCATCCTTCCCCAAAATGCTTTATCTACTTGATTCGATTGGGAATGATGTTGATATCTTTTAGAAAATGGTAATCAAAGAAGTTAATTCTTTCTCTTTCCACCGTGTGCAAAACATTTTCAAATACTTGATGCATGTTGAGGGGGAGTCTCGTTCTAAAATATCAAAAACAATTCAGGTACAAAATGCTTTTTGATATATATCACAAGTATCTGAATTGACTTTCAAATGGTTTTCAATTGGATCCAGGCTGATAAACAATACCAAATAGACCGACCATCCTTACTTTATGTACGGTGATATAAGGATGATAAGGTTAGGTATTGGTTCCCATGATCCGCCAGAACGGAGGGATTCACCCAGGACAATCCACTAGTTAGTGTAGAAGTCCTTAGGCATGATGATAAAGGAGAAAAATGAGATATGGGAAGAGTGCGGACTAAGACTGAGCTAGTACGGAATAAACCCACAAAGTTTCTAGTTTGAAAGTCTCGGTAAGCACTGAGGGGTTGAAGAATTAAAAAAGTGAATGGAAATAGGTTGAAAACAAATAGCCCTCCATTTATTCAACCTTAGGGCAGAAACCGGGTTCAATTCATATGCTACTGATGGTAACATCGGTATTGAAGACAAGACGTCATGGACCCAGTGACGCACTGCACTACAACTTCCCAAACCACTCAAGTTCCTCTTAAAATGACTTGTTTCATTCTCACAGGGGAACCGACATTATCTATCGACTTTCTCTTAGAGATTTTTGATATTGAAGAAGGAGACCCCTCTCCATTCTCCGATATAGGATCCAAATATGCACAATTGAGTCTAGAGCCACGAGATCATCAATAAATCTCATTAGGACACGTTCAATGATGACTCTCTGTTTCACACAATGTGGAAAGAGATATATTCTTGGAGTCCTACTCATTATCCTTGTGGTATTGCCAGAAACATCTGGAGTGATATGTAACCATACTCACTGAAGATGGAAAGCCTTCTGGAGCCAACATCTAACAAGCTCCTGTTAGGTGGCATGAAGATCTATTATACAGATCACCCATGTGACAAACTGAACACAGAAACAAGGCGATTCATCCTTTTGAATCATCCTGGTTCAGAGTATGATTGACGGATCCTTTGAAAAAAACCCGTTCTTTGTGCTTTAAAAACTCTTTTCATTAAGCAGGTCGACCGTGTACTATTTTTCAAATCAAAAGGTATTTTATGATTGATAATTGATTTTCATTAAAACCTTCGTTGTATTGCAAAAACAACTTCTATTGAGCCATACACACGTTTTTTCTTTTTTATCTCTTTTCATCAATCAGTGGACGAAAATTCGCTGGTTCACTCACTCCGTGTTGTCTTCTTTGAGGCGTTCCGGTTTGAGAACAGCTAGAGCACGCGAAACCCCTGTCAAGAAATTCCTCGGAATTATACTGAGCACAGGCAGTACTTGTACTGATCAACGGGGAACCCGTGGTCGTGTACCTCAATTCATCGAAAGTGATCAAAGACACTTTCGTGCGCTTTTTATTGCTAACTGTCTATGCAGTACCACCCCGACGTTTGCAGCTGAATCAGAATGAAGCGGTCAATCCATAGCCACATGCTTCACCTAACCACATTCTCTCAAAGAAATCATGATTAGTGCATCAATTACTCTGATATTTTCACTCCATGCTTCTGCTACGCTGCTGCCAATATCATGATTCAACGAAATCTTCCGCTACTCCTGATGAGAAGATATCATGATCCAGAATGTGAGCATGTCGATCCGAATGTCACAACATCACATAATACCAACACCACAATGGATGTCTCAGAGATTTTTTTATAGCTGATGATCTCAAAAGCTGGCTCAACATTATTATCACGTGGATCAGTAAAAACCTCCACTTGGATTAACCAAACATGCAATGAGTGAAATCAGACTACGAGCTTTCGGAGCAAAGTACTACATCAAGAATGCAAGATCAATTGTTATTGTATATCTGATTGTATTCATGTCATTTTAGTATATGTTTGAGGTGACCTCCCTTAGGGGGAGATTGTTAGGAATTAGAAATTCCCAGTATTAAAGAGTCGGTCACCTCAAGTATATGTAATCGTTAGAAAGCTCGTAGTCATAGTAATATTTAGTTAAGTAGTATTTAGTTAAGTAACACCGTGGAGGACGGACGGGTCTTTACCCACTGTATGCCTGATCCACAGCCTGATGTGTGGCGATTTATGTAAGACTATAAATACTCTCTACCTCCCAAGGTAGAGAGTTGGAGCTCATAATAATATCTTTCACTTTCTCTCACTAAGTTCCCTAAACCTCTAACTTTCTCTCTCTAGAATTCCATCTATTTGTTACTTTGTGTTATGGTTTGATGTGTATGTGAAAAGTTATATCTTACAAATACGTAACCATAGTCTTTGAGTTGTGTTCTCATCCAGATGACTTGAGCACAACACGTCGACATGGCTACATATTCTGCTTCAGTTGAGGACATCGATGTACAATCCTGCTTCTTTCTTTTCCGATTGCCATGACACTAGTTTTTTATCACCAGAAATTGTACTTGCTCCCTGAAGTACTTTTCGTGAATCTAACCTCCTGCGTGATCAGCATCTGAAAAGCGATTATGTTCAAACCAGAAGCCTTCGGATACCAATCCCCAAGTTAATGGTTCCCTTAATGTAATCGAGATTATTTTTAGCCTCAGAAGTGGTTTTTCAGTTGGTCCCGGACTGATACGGAGCATAGATAAACGGCAAAAGACATTCAGGTCTGCTAGCTTTAGATACATGAGAGCCCAATAATACTACGGTATTTTGTAGGTTCTACTATTTTCCCATGTATCAGCGTCTAGCTTCTTGGTATGGGCCATTGGTGTGGCATAAGTGTCACAGGTTTTACATCATTCCAAATTTGTTTAAAAATCAAGGGCATATTTGGACTGACCAGGAAAAACCACGGGGTGATTGATGACCTTGTAGTCCTAGAAAGAACGTGAGTTCACCCATCATGGACATTTCAAAATTTTCTTCATTAGTTTTGCAAAAGCGATTGAAAACTTTTTATGTGTAGACCCAAAAATGATGTCATCCACGTAAATTTGAACAATTAAGATATGTGCCCCGTGATA